>VBSM01000272.1:95255020-95270341 GCA_008086735.1 Cheirogaleus medius | reverse complement strand
CTCAGCCTCCCAGAGTGCTAGGATTACAGGCGTGAGCCACCGCGCCCGGCTGGGGAAATAATTTTTAAAAGGACTTTGGCAAGAAAGCTCTTGGTGGCCTCTTGTATTTTTACATATTTTCTTACAAATGAGTACACATCTGCACCTTTTTCCAAACTATCTTTTCAAAGATTTATATGTAACAAAACAGTCTTGAAGATAGGTATAGTCTCTCCCAATGAAGAGCAAAACCCAAATATTCTTACCGCACAGTTTAAAATAATAGGGATTCTTAAAGTCAAGATTTTTCCTCCAGTAATAAAGCTTACTGCATGTGCAGTTGCTAACTAACCCTCTTTACATTACCCAATGAAAATTGGGTTTCAGGAACTGATGCAGAAATGCAGATACTTTGGCTACCATGATTGTTGGTAGTTATAAACTATACTTTGTCTTTGAGCCAGGAGTCTTGTCTCTTCTGCTGTCATTCATGAAATTTTGGGAAAATAACTATTTAGATTTCAGGTGGGATAAACAATTTTGATCTTTTGCAGTCTTTGAAATATAATTGTACATTTTTTTTAGTCTACCAAATAATCAACCATTATTTGAACATTAATCATGATCATGGCAACATTGTGCTATTGTAATTTTTTAGAACTTGTTTTAAGCAAATTAAAAATAAGTTACATAAAACATAGATATATTGTAAAGTATTTTTTAACGCATATGTTATGCAAATTGAGAAACTGACATTCTGTGATGTTGTCTATCATATTCATGGTCACACAGCACCTCAGTTTTTCCTTCTGCAAAATGATATTAATAGTAACAATGTTTCATACTGTTAATTGACATAAATTTCAAAAATACTTAGGATGTGTTGATACATAAAATATTAAATGAGAGTTTTAAGTAAGTACACATTTTTATAATTGCTAAGAATGTGGACAGAGGAGCTAGATAGCCTAGCAGTCCTTCCTTACCATCCAACTAGTAATATACTAGTTACTAATATAACTAGTACATTAAACAATATACTAGTTATTTACTAAAAAAATTATAATATTTATTTACATATCAAAAATTATATATAAATATTTGTAAAGTCCTTGACTTTTTAATTTTTCCATATATAGCTATCCACATTTACTTTTAAATAGCTATATAAATTCAAGTAATGATAAAATTAAGATGGCTCTATCCTGAACTACCTAACTTGTTATTTACAGACAGCCAAAGTACTATATTGAAGATTATAGAAGAACATAAAGGTTCTGAATTGCACTGAAGCTTTCGTAAGCTGGTGGTTATAATGACCAAAAGAGACTCCACAAACTATTTACTCACAAGAGGAAAAACGGCAATGATTGGATTAGAAATGGAAAGACTAATGTATTTTTGTCCTTAAGGATTAGAAGAGAAATGGTTCTTTCAGCTCTGCAAGTGAGCACAACAAGCAATCCAGAAGCATTATTTGTGTGAAGCAGTTTGTAGAATTTCTTCCATTTGTCACTGGAAGTACTGCTGGAGGCTTAGCAAAATATGAGTTATGGTGCAGCCCCAGGGTTAGTGGCCACATGTTCAAAACAATACCTGAGATTTAAAGGTGATTCACAACCCCAAAAGCTCTCAGCAATATCATATATTCCAAATTATCAATCTTCAACTTTCAGTGTCTCTTAAAAGAAGCATACAAGGTAACCTGACCAGATAAAATGTAAAGGAAATATACATAATATGTGTATATATTAAATGTATAATACATATATGTGACTTTTTTTCCCTATGTAAGGTATTAAACATTTTTAGTAAACGGTTATATATCTATCTCTGAGGACATTTTCATTTATTTATACTAACTTATTAACCTTGAAGTTGAGACTTGCATGCAAAAGCTCTTCCATTTTAGATAAATAATGTCTAAGTAGCTGTTTAGCTTACTTTAAAAAGGAAAAAAGAATGTCACTCCCTGTAATCCATAACATTTCTTAGGTCTCTGAAGGGCAACAACTAGGAAAGGAGAATTTGTACAGTATATAAAATGGTCATTGGCAATTTGTACAAAATTTGTCCAATGCCTATGGTTACGAGATGACAGCTTATAGAAATAAAGCATTTCTCAACCATAAAATTTAAAAATGACGAAAAAAATAGCTAGGCAATTCTTTGGTCATTGTTGTAGAAGTAGTTTCTAAAATCTGACATAGAGGAAGGACTGTACCACCAGAAGGGTTCTGAGCACAGAACCTTTTGTCTCCATGGATTTGGGTGTGCCACACTCCTAGTAGGTAGATAAATTCACCAACCTGGAAGGTCCCCCAAATCTTTCTATTCTGACTTTTTTTTTATTCAAGGCTTTAATAAATAGACATGATTGATTAACTCACTAGCTATTGATGATTGAACTTAATCGACAGCCATTCCACCTTCACCAAAGGTTGAGGGAGTTCCTAAAAGTTCTAGCTCTCTAATCACTTGATTGATTTTTCTGCCCAGACTCTATCCTGACTCTATCTAGCCCCAGGAGTCATCTCATTAGCATACAAAAGATACTGCTATTATTCAGGAAATTCCACAGAATTTAGGAGGTCTTTACCAGGAATCAGAGACAAACAAAATATATTTTTTATTTTACTACAGTCATTTCAGTGATTATGTTACCAATGATTATATTATATCAATGACAGATTGTATATATGGTGGTGGTTCCATAAGATTATAATACCATATTTTTACTAGACCTTTTCTATATTAGATACATTAAAATATACAAATACTATTGTGTTAAAGTTGCCTGCAGTATTCTATATAGTAACTTTTTTTTAGCCTAGGAGCAATAGGCGATACTACATAGCCTATGTCTGTAGTATGTTATCTGTCTAGGTTTGTATAAGTATATTCCATGACATTCTCACAATGACAAAATCACCTAAGGATGCATTTCTCAGAATGTATCCTTGTCATTAATCTGAGTGACACATGGCTGTATAACATTGTTTTAGCAGACTGAAAAGAGACTTTCCAGCTGGCCTTGAAGCAAAGTCTCATATCTGGAGAGGGCCAGGTGGCACAGAATGGTAGATGGGTTCTAGGAGCTGAGTATGGCTCCAGCTGGCAACTACCATGTTTCCCCCAAAATAGACAAGGTCTTATATTTATTTTTCCTCAAGAAGACACCCTAGGGCTTATTTTCAGGGGATGTGTTATCTTTTTTAAGTACAGTACAACAATCTACATTTATTCAAATATAGTTAAGTTGTCTTCTTCTGGAACATCATCATAACTCTCCAAACCCCAAATTCCATCCTGAATTTCTTACGACTCTATTTCCTTTAGAACCATTGGCCCCAATCTCTCATGTCGAGCAATAGAGCTTTCATGGGGCAAATGAGAAGGGCTGCTCGTCTTCTTTGCTGCTCCGCCACGAAATGCATGGGTTGTGCAGATATGCTGCGTAGCCACGCCCATCACTAGGTCTTATTTTCTGGGTAGGGCTTATATTGCGCAAATGCTTAGAAATCCTGCTAGGGCTTATTTTATGGGTAAGTCTTATTTTCAGGGAAACACGGTAGTAAGAAAGTAGCATCCATAGTCTTATAACTGCAAGAAAGTGAATTCTGCTAAAACCCTGTGAGTTTGGAAGTGAATGCTAATTAAGCCTTTTGGATGAGGTCATAGCTCTGGCTGATGAGACCCTGAGCAAAAAACTCTGCCCAGAATCCTGGCCTAAGGACACTATGAGATAATAAATTTGCATTGTTTTATGAACTAACAGTAAAATCCTAAGCCCTTACAAACTGAACCACCCTGTATTGTCCAAGAGTACCCCAGAAAAACCTTAAAACTGGGTTCCTAGCCATGATGGGATAGGAGATACAAAGCACAATTATACATGTGCATGTTTTCTCTATTCATAAATATTCATGACTTCTCCTATACCTTGTTAAATGTGTATATTTAGTCACCCCACTCAATATAAAATTCTGTTCCCTTTTTTCTCTTCCTTTAGGAATGTGTTCCTAGCTTGTGGCCAGCAGCCATGTTTCCCAGCCTGCCAGAATGGCCACTGCAGGTTATAAAACCCTTTACAAGAAATAAAGCTCTAATTTTTCCATATTATAAACCTTGTTATTTGCTTTTTTTAGTTAACAGTTCTAAGCCACTGTTTGTGATAATTTCTTACACAGCAATTAAAAAAATCTAATTCACTTGACTTCATGGAACTTATGTTAAGGGAGACAGATAATGAATATTGGGCAAAGAATAAATAATACAGTTTCAGAAGATAAGTGCTTTGAAGTATATTGATATTGGCAGAGTGTAAGAGGAGATGAATAGTGTCTCAATGATGAGGAAAGAGGATAGCAAAAGAACAATACATGAAGCCTCAAGATCCTGAAATAGGCAGGAACTCAACACATGTAGGAAGAGTCAAAAGGTTGCATTTCAGAATGTACCAGAGGGGGCATAACAGAGTCTGGGTATGGAAGGAGTTCAAACAAGAAGGAAGGGGTCAGATAATGAATGATCATGATGGTTATTTATTTCTACATTTTGAAACTCTTTCAACAGCTTAAGTGATCTCTTCCATGGAATTTTAAAAGCATTGACCATTTTTGAGAGATAATTTTGATAGTTTATTCAATGTCTTCAAACTCTGCTTATCTATTTATTTTCCTAACTATCCTTCAGTCAATTTTGATGCCCAAATTTATTTTCACACAGTGGACTATTTAATTGTTATATCCAACTTTACATCTAACTGTAAAGAGATCTCCAATCTTCTGCATATACACTGGGAGACAATGACAATGAGTGACATTTTGTTTTTCTGAGTAAGCTTTGAAATTACTTTACAATGATAACTATGTTTCTGATTTCTAAGCATTAACTTTATGCTTGGGTCATCGGAGATTTATTCTTATTCAACTTTTTGGTTGTTTTGTATTTATGTAGCAATTCTAGGCATCTAATTATACTTTTATCATTTGCTATAGTTGTATCATAATAAAATAATCATTAGTAATGTGCTGTGCCGGAGCTGGTGGCTTCCACTGGCTCACAAGAGACCATTCCCAACTGCATGATCCGTGGTGCCATATTCACAGCTTGAAATTGTCTCTGGTTGTAGTATAATAGTTGCACCACAAAGTCATCAAACACTACAATTAGATATTTTGTTTCTTCAGAGAGCCAGTTGTTAAACTCTACTAGTGTACCAGCAATTGAATATAAAATTTACATATGTTGATTAATATAAATTGTAGCATGAGATTTTTCTATAAATCTTGTTGGTTTAGTTTGAATTTTCTCTGAACTATGAAGGCAATTTTTGAAAAAAAAGAATACATTTTTACCAAATGCAATTTATGCATATGACATTATATATTTACATACCTTTGGTAATTACATTTAATGCAATAAAATTTAATTTATATGTATAAGAAGTTAATTAAACAGTAGTTTATTCTGGATGCTGAAATTAATATAGACTCATCAAATTCAATTACATTTACTAATTAGAATTTGTTTTTATACCAATATCCTTCTATTCCTCACGTAAATTATAATTTGGGGATATAGTATAGCTTTCGGCTAGTAGGTAATTGTCGGTGGCAAAATAAAAAGTCTGCACTGTTATAAAACTTTCCCATCAAATTAACTGGAAAGGAAAATATGCCTAGCTCCACATCTAAGCACAAGGGAAACATGGAGAACAACAATTATTTCTTTCCCTGCAGTGTTTAGTTTTGTCAGAGGAGAAAACTAAAAACCAAAACAAGGAAAAATACATTTTAAATATCTTGCTAACAAAATATTACAGAATCACTGTATTTGTATTTTAGTTAAAAACAATCAGTAAATAATATATATTATTTCTGTATCTTAAAAACACTCTTATGTATGGAATATCAGAAAAAAGAACCGAATTTACAAGGCATGATATATATTAATATAATGTGGATTTATCTAAATACTATTTTTATAGTTGTTTATTTTCCCTTCCAAATAATTATGGTACACACCCCTTTATATCTTTTCACCACCAAGTTTTTATATCCAGTTCTTTCCAGAAATTTCTGAGATGCCACTTACTTGTACCAATTTTTGCCTACCCAAACAATGAAAAGAATCAGATTGTAACTTTTATCGTGTAGCAGACTCAATCATCAGGGCCCCATTTTATTCCCTGGCTGTGCCAACTTCTATTATTTCTGCTATGAAAGAAAACTATTCAATGCCTTTGGACTGAGCAGTGCAAAGCAATAAGCTGGCATTTAATGTACAAGACCAATTCATAAGCCATTTTACGCATGCTTCAATTCTTTTGCTCATATTCTTTAAACATACTAGGTTATTTACCCTCCAGAAAAAGATAAAACATTTGTTAGTTTCTTTTTCGATGGCCATGAAAATTCCTATACTAATACCACTGACTCTCATATGTGCTCCAAATAAATAAGCATTACTTAATAGTTTAAAATATCTGAATGTTCTTCAGTCTTTAAAAAGTCAAATTAAATATTCTGTGCAGTACTCATTTTTCTTTTTATTGTTTTAATTTTTAAAATTTTTAATCATTTCATTTCTCAGATAATGAATATTCTAAGAGCAATGCTAGTTATAAATTTCCCTTCCTGTTTTATAATAAAGGAAAAAAAGCAGCAAAGCAAAATGACAGTTATTTCTGAGAAGTATTCTAAATATTATGCTTCATATTTTGTTTTTAGGGAAAATAGAGAGTAGTGAGATAAGAGAAAGTAATCTCACAGTTATATAACTAAGAGATTCAAGTATATTTTTACTTCATGTTTGTTGATACACATTTAGCAATAAAAGTATAAACTAAAATTAAAACACTTAAGACAAGATATATTATTGATATTTTTGAAAGCATATATTTTTTCCAAGTACATCTGTGATCTTCAATATTAATTGACAAAAACTGTGAGTAATTTCAGCATTAATTGTTGAACTAGGTAATGCTACAATTTACCATAAATCCCAGGCATAATTGAAAAAAGAGAGTACTAAAATTTAATAAAAGTATACTTTTGTCATATTAATTCACTTTTCGACAATTTGGTTTTAATATTTTGGTTCATAGCTAATTTGGAATTTTATTCCTGACATTCATTTTGTCAAAATTATTTTCTTACACTTTTGAAATTATGATTTGTGTATAATTTAGATCACTTAAGAATTATTTTTAATGAATGCTGTAGTATAGAGGTTGCATATATTTTAGGTACAGCAAATAGTTAATCTCTACCAACCAATATAAAAATATGTACATCATTTGTTCAATGTTATGAAATTCTCCTTTAACCTTAATATATGCAAATAATAAAGTTTCATATACTCAGAGATAGAAAAATACTTGTCATGTGCTTATTGTAGTTATTGAATGAATAAGTATAAACTCCTCTGCTAGAAATTTCTATTTTATCTATTGGTCAGTTTTTCCATTCTGTTCAGCGCTACATGTTTTATAAAAGTGTACTATAGAACACAAAATAATTGAAAAATGGATTAGGAAATGAAGGAGATGAGATCTGAGTGATTGACAAAATTTTCCATGCCACTTTATTGAATGACTCAACGTAGTAAGATATCAATTCTCTTCATATAAAACTTTTATTGCAATGATTTTCTAATCAAAATACCAAGAATTTTTATGATTCTTTTTTATTTTAGGAAACTATTTGGGGATACAAACATTTTGGTTACATGTTATGACTTTGCCACATTCTGAATTTTTACTTTTGGAACTTCTTTTAAAAATTAATCTGGAAGAATAAGTATGTAAATGTAATATAAGAAATTTGACATTCTCTTTCCAATATGCAATTTACTATCAGTTTAGAGAATTGAATTTTTTTCATATCACTTCTCCACATTTTTTATTATGAATTAATATTTAATGGTTTTTGCCTAATATATATGGATGTTTTCATAACACTTTTAAGTGCTGGTATACCTTTTGAACTATTTTTTTTTTGACTTGTGATATATTAATCTCTGTCATCAGTTCCAACAATGTTTTTTCAGTTGATTCTGTTGGATTTTCTAGGTAAAAATTATTTGTAATAATTGTATTTACTGATAGTATTTTATTAAAATTTTTGACTTCTACTGTGCCAAATAAAATTGGTCTATAGATTTTGTGTTTTATGATACTCTTATCTAATTGTGGTATCACTACCATGATACTTTTTTTCCTCAAAAAATTTGTAACACATACTTTCACATATTTAATAGCTTAAGTAACCATAATGATATATATCTCATAAATTTTAAAAAAATATGTCTGTAAAACATCTTGGATTAATGACTTTTTAGAGAAGAATAGATATCTTTCTACCTTTTAAAGCAGAGCTATGTTTATATGTTAAATCAGAGTAGATCTTACTTCCTCTTTAAAGCTTTCTTTTTCATAAATTTGTCCATTTATTTTGTATTTTTAGATCTATAACTAATAAAAAAAGCTGCAAAATAATTCTCTATCTTTTATGTACTACTTTATATCTTTGTCTTATGTCAAATTTCTCAGGAGCAGAAGGCGAGGTGTGAATCCCTATGCATGCGCTTTATTAAGGAACTCCTTCCAAAGTAACTCTCAAGGGAGGGAAGCAGGACAGGAAGGAAGGAAGGAGCCAAGCAAGGGTTTAACTTATAATGTCTGATATCATCTTAATCTCATGGAGAGCTCCGAAGCATTAATTATACCTCTGAGATTGTCCCAGCTCCAGACAAGGGAGCCATCTTTCATGCATCTGTACCATTCTATCCTTGGTTAAGACTACATTAGAGGGCAGGTGAAGGGGGAGAATTAGTAGGGAAAGGTATCTAAACCCTCAGACCCTCTTTAGAAAAATTCTGGAAAATGTCACTGCTGAAGTCTTTAGCAACCAAGCAGACAGGTGCCAGAGTACAGACACACAGCACAGGTAAAGTAATCGAAGGGTGTTTGGGGAGCACAGAGAGTATCTGCCATAACTATTTTAATCATAACTTAACAAAGTTCCTCTAATGTGTTGTCTTTTCAAATGTCCTTTGCAACATCTATGTGAAAATTTTTGATGGAGTGAATATTAAGAGATGAGCTCAAAGGGTGGTGGTTTTCACCAGGGATTTGGGGGTTGGAGGGGTAGTCCCACATCTGAGGGATGTGGTGAACATTGTGGAGGGGAAAGGCATACCTCTAACCCTTGCTAGGGAGAGGCAAAGATATAAAATGTAACCAAAATATTAAGAAAAAAAGAAAAACAAACATTTGTTTGGTGTGGGGCAGGTGGGAGGGGGAAGAGGGGATGGGTATATACATACATAGTGAGTGTGATGCACACCGTCTGGGGGATGGACACGCTTGAAGCTCTGACTTGAGGGGGAGGGGAGACAAGGGCAATGTATGTAACCTTAACATTTGTATCACCATAATATTCTGAAATAATAATAATAATAATAATAATAAAAAAGAGATGAACAAAGATGAAGAAAGCTGAGTTGCCAGGTATCAAAAGTAGTTGAATGAGACAACAAGTTAAATGAAAGTAATAGGTAAGCTTCCGATCACTATGACAGTACAAGCAAGAGGAGAGATTGCCAGATCCCCTAATTTCTCATTTTCCCCCAGAATGGCACTGATGGAATGTCAGATATGTCAGCGTAGACAGGGGAATTGTCTTACCACCAACAAAGCCCCAAACAAAAGGCTCTTGACTTTTGTTTTATAAACCCTGTGGTCAGAGGAGAAGAGTGAGGAGTGTTAATGTACTGAGTATGGAGTGAAAGTGGGAAAAAGTATTTTCAAGTCTCCTTCCCCCCAAGATTCATAAGAAGATCTCAGCAGAGGCAACAGAGGAAGTTCTTGGCCAAAAGCCCCAATAAAGAGGCCTCTGAATGGAGGTGGGAATGGAGATGTCTGGGCTAGCGATGCAGATAATCAAAGAGCGTGGCCCACCAGGAAGTCCTGGGTCCTTCCCTGCACCTCCCTTCAGAGGCTGCAGTGAACCGGCTGTGCATGAATTCTGCAATGAGAAGGCAGCTGTGCTTATGAGTCGTGCCAGGTAAAGCCTTTGTAACTGCCTATGGTCAGGCCTGAACAATCACAAATAGATTTTGGTGTGGAGTCAAACTCCTCAATGAAGATATTAAAATGCAGATTCTTAGTTCCCAAAAGCAATAGCTCTGTGTGTGTGTATGTACACACAAACACACACACACAGACACATAAATGCACACATATATATTACAGAAAAGTATTTGAACATATTAGTTTTAGACTAAATTATTAAGCTACTGCTCAAAATAATTTGTAGAAGAAACTGTTAATTGTCTTCAGCATCTGTGTACCATTTTGTGTGCCCCCATTTTCAGGAAAATATCTGTTCTTAGTGGTAGTCAAATTATTATTGAAATTTTGAAAATATTCAGAATAAATCAAGTCAAATATAGTCCAGATTGTTGAATCATTGTATCAGTGTTTTTCAAATTGTGTTCTAGTCCAGACTCCTTTCTTTAAGAAGTTCCTTGTACATACACAAAGTAAAAAAACATATAAACATTTGGATTGTGATGATGTCTATTGTAATTAATGCTAATGTGAATTTTCATATACAGATATTTGTTTGAATACTTGTTTTTAGTTATTTGGGGGCATATACCTAGGAGCGGAGTTAGTGGGTCATACGGCAGTTCTAGGTCTAATTTTTAGAGGAAATATCAAACAGTTTTCCACAACTATCATGTAATTTTACATTTTGACCAGCAAAGTACTGGAGTTCCAATTTCTCACATTCATGCGAACACCAGTTTTTGTCTGATTATTATAATTATTGTTATCGAATTATGTAGTGGTATGTCATTGTGACTTTGCTTTACATTTCTCTTGCGACTAAAAATGTTGAGCACCTTTTCATGTGTATGTTGGTCATCTCTATATCTTCTTTGGAAAAATGTCCATTCTAATGCTGGGCCTATATGTTAATTGGATTGTTTTTGTTGTTGAGTTGTAAGACTTCTTTATGTACTAGATACTGGTCCCTTATCAGATATGAGTCTGATATGATTTATAATTTTTTCTATTACATAGGTTATTTTTTCACTTTCTTGATAGTGTTCTTTGATAGATAGAAGTTTAAATTTTGATGAGGTCCAATTCATCTTATTATTCTGTTTGTTGCCTATGCTTTTAGTGTTATTTCTACCACAGAACTCCCTTTTTTGTATGACTCTCACATCCTCAATCCACATGGCCATCACCAGTGTTGTCTTAATATGATGCTACTGCTGACTGATCAAAATATGTACACCTTACTATGGGTCAACATGTTTCCTTCATGGGATTTTTGATTTGAGATTGAGTACATCAGGCATTCTTAGGGGTGGTGCCAGAAGGTGTGAAATATAAAATTATGATCTTGTTTGGTAGATACATTTCCTACCCCATGGAGAGATGCTGTAGGTAAAGTCAAATTATCATGAGAAGAGAATCAGAGACAGGTGCCTGAGATACACTTCTGATTATTCAAGCCTTGAGTGACAATGGCCTCTAATGCCCACATCTGCTCCTCAGCTTTCTTTCAGTAAAATTGTTTGATACTAAGTTAAATTCCTTAGGAAATTCTTGTTCATTTATTTTTTAAGCTAAGTCAATTTGAGGTTTCTTCCCTTGCATGCAAATGAGTCTCTAACTAATACAAAGCTAATTTGAGCTACATAGAGCATTAAAATGGAAAATGATGCTTAATCAACCAAATTACCACTGCATTGATTTTATTTATCCTGTAAGTTAAATAATTAGACTCACTTCCTTGTCTCTTCAACAAGCACTACTACCTCATCATTCTGAATTTCATTTGTTCAATATCCTGCTCTTTTTTTCCTTAAATCCGTCTTGTGCTTCTTAATTTCTCCAAAGTTATATCTTAACCCTCAAAAATCACCCATCCTAGTATCCATGTTTTCTCTTCTTTCCATTAATTACTTACTTAAACATTGCCTAAATTTTCAATTTTATATTTATGCTCATTGTTTAGGCATTGTTAATTTGGTTTCAATAAACAATAAACCAAAAATAGCTCAAGAAAGCAGGGATTTATATGTAATAAAACCAGAAAATGTTATCAATGTCCAAATTTAGGAAATCCACCTAAGGAAACAATTACAAGCAGAAATCACCCTGTCTTTTTTGCACAGTTGCATCATTATATCCCATCTTTCATTCTCTTTGTACATCTTTTCTACTGTTATATTTCTTTCTTCACAATAGTAACACTTGCTTCCTTACAGACTCTTTGAGAGTCAAAATCTGTCTCAGCATAGAATAGTTCCCTAAACTGCAAAGTCTAAAAACAACACACTTTTACCACCTCAGAGTTTCTGTTTGTCATGAGTTCACCCATGTATTAATTGGGTCCCTTGTTTCAGGTCTTTCATGAGGTTGCAATCAAGGTGTGTGTCAGGGCTGAAGTTGCATCTGAAGGCTCAACTGGGGAGGAAGGAACTCCAAAGCTCACACGTGTCTGTTGGCAGGATTAACTTGTGCAAGAAGTGTTGGACTGAGGATATCAGTTCTTTTTTGGTTTCTGAACAGAGGCCAACTTTATTTCTATGTCACATGAGCAACTGTTTTAATATGGCAGATTGCTTCAAAAAATAAGCAAAAGAGTCTGTAAGCCAGACTCTCTATATATGTTTCTATATATATAGTTTTGCTTGAACATGAAAGTAACACACCATCATCTTTGCCATAGTCTATTGGTTAGAAGTAACCTACTAGATTCAGTAACTCCAAGGGGAGTGCTAATCGCACAGGACATGAATACAGAAGATGTGAATCACTGGGAGCTATCTTAAAAGACTATCTCCACAGTACTATTATTGTTGTTTTGTACATTTTAAGTTTTCTTTATTTATTTATTCATTAAATCAACAGATATCTACTGAGTTTCTACTATATACCAAATAGCACGTTAGAAAAAAAAAAAAAGAGTGAATTATTCTTATGTGGTGCTTGCCTTCATGTGATTTACATTCTTGCCTGGAAGTGGGAATTCCAGAGAAGCAAATTAAAGAAAAAAAATAAAATAAGACCTATACAAAAATACTAAAGAGAGTGGCCTTGAAATACATTAGAACTTTCTGTAGAAAAATGGAATATAATCAGAAGTCTAAAGGTCTTTTGAAGAATCAGGTGAGAAAATCCAGGGGAAGGAGATGGAAAACATTTATTTTTGCCATTTGAATCAAATATTCAAAACTCTGGAAGAAAGACTTAAACTGCAACTTTTAAGGACAGGAAGAAAGGTCTGTGCTGCTAAATCACGATAAATGAGTCAGGAAATTAGAGTAGTTAGATTGATCAGCTGGGCTTATTTGGGCCCTATATACTAGTAAGAAGCGTATATCTTATTCTAAGTAACATTGAATGGTATCAAACAGGGAAGTTGTAAGTACCATTTTTAGAGAAGATTAATCTTTTAAGCATAGCTTTTATAACAGAACATTATTTATGTCATACATTCTCAAAACCATAGATCATTTCCCTTGAACACAATCTGTACTCTGTTTAACTCACTATTATGTGCAGAATTTTTAAGACTGATTTTAAACACTTTTACCCTTTCAACCACTTCCTGCAACTCTACATTGCATCCTATCATATAAAATTATAATTACAAGGCAATTAAAAGTATGGAAATAGAAAAAACATTAATGTATTCATATGTGCATATGTTCATCTATTTTACATGGAATCTAACTTCTGAACTAAATGTGTAGTTTAACTTAGGGATGTTTCTGTTCCAATACTGAAATACTTTGAAAATCTACTCTTTTGAAATATGACTTGCCATCATTTTATGGACTAAATGGAATGAGTTGATCTCAATATTTATGTTTTAAGTCCTCTCATCACAAGCTAGCAACAAGATTGAGATAATAGACTCCTTAGAGATGAGGGCCTTGATATAAGTTACTTTGTCATGCTCCCACAAAGCGTGAACAGTGTCTTATTAACAGAGAAAAGTGCAGAACATATTAAACTGCAATACTATTGCTGGATCTAATCTTAAATCATCATGGGAGTGGTCTGTTTTCAGCTTGAAATAAAAGATATTTGTTGCTGTTGTCTTTTTATTGTGAGCCTTGAGATGATTTGGTTATTCAGATTATTGTTTGGCCCAAAAGAGTATCTGCAGAAAATAAAATATACCCTTGCTTAAGTTTTTATATTATTTTCAAATAGTGACTATCATTAGCCATTAGAATGTATGATTTATGAGAACATTATTTATGTTTCATATACTTCACTTTAATTGTGTTCATTTAATTACCAACATTCTAAAAATAGTTCTTAAAGAATGCATGCATCTCCTCATGCTTATTAATGTTTTAATTTAATTTTTCTTAACAAATTTTTTTGGCTTCCTGTTACCGGTTACTGATGAAAAATGTGTATTCTTTAAAGTAACAATGGCCATGAGGATTGAATTTCAGAGCCCCTGGGCTGAATTCCAGTATTCATGCATATTAATTATTTTGATAAGATATTCAGCATTATATTACTTCATCTCTAAAAATATTTATTAGAAGATTTAACTAATTTGTAATTAGAATAACTCATATTACTTGAACTACCATGCCTAAGTTCAACTCCAGGGCCCTGAAAAAAATAGCTTATACCAATCTCTCTCTATTTTCCATCTATTCTCATATAGCCACAAATGCTTTGTCATATCATTTATGTGAAGTTACTACCTAAGGAAGGTAATAAAAAAGTATGGGCTGGTGATATCAAGAGTAATGAACGAGCCAGTGAGGTCAATATTAATGATATGAGTAGACATTAAAAAATTCAGAGATTTTAAGTGCTATATAAAATATAAATCTAATACCCTATTGGGTATTATACATGATGTATCAATAACCAATTTTTTTTTTATGGAACATATAGTTCTGTCTTGTTTTTTAATCCAATCAGCTACTCTATGTTTTTTTGATTTGAGAGTTTAATCGATTTACATTCAAGATAATTATTGATAGGTAAGGACTTATTATTGCCATTTATTTATTTATTTAATTTTTTTTTTATTTCAGCATATTATGGGGGTACAAATGTTTAGGTTTCGTGTGTTGTCTTCCCTCCTTTTCCCCCTGAGAGTCAGAGCTTCAAGCGTGTTCATCATCAAAATGGTGCACATTGCACTCATTATGTATGTATATACCCATCCCCTCCTCCCACCTCCCATCTGCCTGATAAATGTTATTCCTATATGTGCGCTTAGCTGTTGATCAGTGAAACCAATTTGCTGGTGAGTACATGTGGTGCTTATT
>VBSM01000272.1:95241233-95254920 GCA_008086735.1 Cheirogaleus medius | reverse complement strand
TTGCAGTCCCACCAGCAGTGTAGGAGTGTTCCTATCACTCCGCATCCACGCCAATATTTATTGTTTTGGGTCTTTTGGATAAAGGCCATTCTCACTGGAGATAAGTGGTATCTCATTGTGGTTTTGATTTCCACTTCTCTAATGATTAGAGATGTTGACCATTTTTTCATATGTTTATTGGCCATTATTCTGTCTTCTTTTGAAAAGTTTCTGTTCATGTCCTTTGCCCACTTTTTCATAGGGTGTTTGATTTTTCTTTGCTGATTTTCCTGAGTTCTAAATAGATTCTTGTTATCAGCCCTTTATCAGATGTGTAGCTTGTGAAAATTTTCTCCCATTCTGTAGGTTGTCTATTTGCCCTCGTGACAGTTTCTTTGGCTATGCAGAAGCTTTTTAGTTTGATCAGGTCCCATTTATTTATTTTTGTTGTTATGATTGCCTTTGGGGTCGTCTTCATAAATTCTATTAATTGTTTTGGGGTTATTTTGTAGATCCTTTCCTCTCTTGCTATCTTCCTTTGTGATTTGATGATTTTCTGTAATGTTATGCTTCAATTCCTTTCTCCTTGTATTTTGTGTACCTAATATAGACTTTTGCTCGGTTGGGGATCATAGTCTGTTTTAAGCCTTAACAACTTAATTTGAATCATAGACAAATCCCCACCCCATTTTTTGTTTTTGATATTATAATGTACATATTTTAATATTGTGTATCTCTTAATAAATTATTATAGCTTATTTTCAATAGTTTAGTTTTTTTTAACCTTTATACTAGAAATATAAGTGATTTACAAACCACCATTACAGTATTAGAGTATTATGAATTTGGCCATGTATTTACCAGTAAGTTTTTTACTTTCCTATGTTTTCATGTTTTAATTAGCATCCTTTTGTTCAAACTCTACCATGTAAAGTGTTTGCTCAGTTTTCATTATGATTGATAGAAACAAGAATGAATTAAAAATCTCCCATTTGATTATACATCTTTTTAGAAATCAAATATTCTATGATACAGAAATTATTTTTACTATTCAAGTTAGAGTTTATGGTACTGAAGGAAAAAAAAGTATATTAAGCCCTCAAGCTTATGTCATTTAAGCAGAAATTCTCTTTAAACAAAACATTTATCTTCTGAGAACCACACATAAACAGAACATTCATGTTGTAGCTTTGATAACTATGTATTGTTGAAAGTAATGTATAAGGGCATTTATGGCACATGGCTCAGTGGAGAGGGTAACGAAACAAAAATTAAACTTGGCCCTTAAAATTTTTTACTCCTCAAAACTTAAGAAAGGAAATTCCTGTAACTGGGCATTAATAACATTATAGATTTTTATTTTAAAGAATGATCTTTTGGTGCCTTTCAGGTTCATTTATATGAATCTGTAAAATTAGTATCACATTAATTTTTATTTTTGTTGCCTGAAAAAGATTCTATCCACATGGTGCTTTTAAATAATTGTAAAATTATATATGTGTAAATGAATATAAATTGTCTATCTTATTTATATTTTCAATAGGTCAAACATTTATTTTGTTAATTTTCTCTGTTATAGATTTCTCTCATCTGTTAATACTTACCTTTTTCTTATTTCAATTGCTTGTAAATTTGCTTTTTTATACATTTAATTTTTATTTCATTTGAATTCTAATTATATTCATTTCATTTATTATTCTTTTTCATCATTATAAGTATTTAAGATTAAAAAGGTTGAGAAATTTAGCATTGCATGTGCCATTGAAGATGTTTGTCCACTCCTATTCAATGGCATTCCCTTTCTGTCTTTATTTCCAAAAATTAATCACAATTGCATGTTAAGATCATATCACTTTTGTGCATATATTTCTACTTACATGTTATTTTTAAATATTATATATTATTTTGTATGTTATTAGTTCTAAATAAATTGATATTGCTATATATATAATATGTGTATATATATATATATTTCTGTGATTTACTTTTCCATTTATATTGTTTTATAATACTCCACTCTTTGGGACATACCCTAATTTTCTTATCCATTCTCTTGTGTTAATGTACATTTAGGTTGTTTTGTGTTTTCAATATTGTGTAAGATTCAGAATTATTGTTAGGGATGTTATCTTGTACATATCTAAATCAACTATGCATTAAAAAATCATGTATGTGACATTTTATCTGACATTCTAAATGTGTTTTTATTAGAGTGCTAGTTAAGCTATCTAACAGGCAAGATACCAAAGTCTATTCCCTTTAATGTTTGATGACATATGTCATTGATTTGCCTCTAATTATAGATTTGTTTACTCTATCCTGATCCTTTCATAAGAAGCTTAAGTAGCATCCTCAAATTTGTCTTTTCTAAACTATTGCTAATTTATTAAATTTTTTATTTTATTTCATTTAATATTTTTCTATTATTATTTTATTTTATTCTATCCTATTGTTATGACTGACTTTCTCTTTCTGTTTCTCAGAAGATAGTTGCTATTATACCAAGCCAAAAGATTTCTTAATTTTTTTTTGTTTTCTTAGTAGATTTTTTAGAGAGTTATTTTTCCTAGAATCTTCTAGAAGGCCTTCATTTTCCTGGTGTAATTATTGATATTCCTTACTTTAAACAAGTACATGTGCAATTTAAAACTCTTTTTACATGTTTATATTCTTTTATTTGCTCTGCTACTTTTTCGCTTAGTTGCTGGTCAATTCTCCCAATTCTACACTATTTTTTTCATTATGTTAATTATATAAGATCACAATAATTTTAATAGCAAATTAACCTGCATGCTACTCTTTGGAAATGATGATATATTTAAATATCTATGGTTCTTCTTATAACATCATTCCAAAGCATTGTATGAGCCCCTCTTTCTATATTTCTCTTATAGAAAAACTTCAAACAGAAAAAATTTCATTATAGACAGTCACTTTATTTTTCTGATAAGTAACATCACCAAGTTTTTCTGTAAGGAAGGTGACAGTGGGAAATGAATGCATATTTTCCTTGCTTCCCAACATTTCTCTGTGTAATGAGTAAAGGATGTGCATACGAACAACATTTCTCAATATAATGTCAGTGGTATGTAAGTTAATGATAGATTTTTAACAATTCCGCTAACACATTGCCTGACAGTGTTGGTTTTCCTGTTGTTGAGAATTCACCATCTTTTGTTCTTCTGTATCATGATAACTATTTGATTATAAAATTGGGCAAAATTTTATTTGGGTCTATGGGTTAAATGTCATTTTAGAATCATTGACCACTACAAAATATATTTGTCATCAAATAAGATAATGTATTAATGTATTAGTATGTATTGGACAAAAATATATCTATAAATAACTAATCTATAAATAAATGGAAGTCACTATATTCAGAGACATGAATTGCTTTAAACTTACAATTTCATTTACATGTCTGTGAAATACAAAAATTATTATTGTAGCAAAATACAGGTAGAAGCTGAAGACAAGAGGTCTGACTTGAAAAACTGCTGAGAAGAAATGCATTAGCTAGAAAATTGCACAGAAGTAATAACATCAGGTGAGGATGTTACATTTTAAAGGATACTGCCTGAAAACTGTTGATTAGCAATTGCTGAGGAAGTTTTGTAATGACCATCATATTGGGCTTCCTAATGTAATTATCCAAGCTTACTGTTTTAATTCTGTTGTTGAAGAATTTCCATATTATGAAGAGAAATGATCATATCCTGTGCATACATTTATTTTCTCTCTTTTCCTTATTTCTCTTCCATGATCTTATTTCCTCCTGCCAAGTATGGATTCCAGAAAGGACTTAATTTATGAGAACAAACCCTGGATAATCATGAACATGACTTAAATTAGATTTTACACGTTGTGAAGAAAATTGCCTTGGCTGAAGAATCATTACATACAATGGTCTACTGTGGAGATTTTTTCAGAAGAATGTGAAAAGTTCTCAAGTGTATAATATTTTATTTTTAGTACTTATTCCACTGTAGAATTAGAAAGATTCAGATCTCTGAGTATAAAATCACTTTCAACTGAGTTGTTCTCTGTAATTAATTCATTTGTTCATCATAATTTCCTTCTTTTACTTCATTTCTGAAAGTGAAGTACAATAAATAATATACTGAATTTTGTAAAAGGATATTGGTACCTCTCCATGCTTAATTAATTATGTTAACAAATATAAAATCCAGAATTTATATAAACAAATAAAACTTAATGTTTTGTAAACAAATGAGCTCATATACATAGGAATAATAATGGATTTAAACTATGGTTCACTTTATAGAAGTTATTTATAAGCATTGGAGCTTTTTAAAATATTGTTTAAATCATAGCTTCAAAGAAACTGGGAAATACAAATGTCTATGAGATTCTTTTGGAATTTTGTCAACCATATGTTAAAATTCAGATTGGCTATTTTAACTTCATTGCTTACACTTTTTCTGAAATAAAGATTCAAGCAAATTTTATTGACCCCTGAGCACACATTCAAATTAGAACTAAGTAGTTAAAAACCCACAGTGTTGTTTAGTTGAAAATGCTATTTGGTACCTGAAAGATCTCCTAGAAAGGTGGTTGGCTAGGGAATGGAAAAGTTTTTTCTGTTTGTTTTTTTTTTTTTCCTTTTTTTAACTGGATGTAACTGCTAAAGGAATAATAGCTATAATGACATTTTCTCAAGGAATACAGTAATTTGATTTATTTGAAATGTAATTGTTTCTATAGTTTAAAGAAAACTTCAAATTAAATGTCAGTGGGATTTTGACATTGGAATTCTCCAAAACCTGATGCCTATTAATAGAGCAGCATCCTGTTTCTAAGGAAAAAAGGAATGTGTGAGAGACTTTATTTTCTTTTTCCGTGAATTTCAATCTTGGTGCCTTAATACAATTAAGTCTTTTTTGTTTAATCTCACTCTCATAGAAGTCCACGGAAGGTGTGAACAACTCTCCAGGCAACTGTGTTCTACAGTGCAATTTAGGATTCTAATTTAGAGAGGTTGCATCATGCTGTAGGTACATCACTGTGTACTGCCTTTTCTGAACAACAGGCAGACACACAAAATGCTGGAGAATCTTGTAGCAACTTAGTTCTTCAAACTGGAAGTGATGCATATTGCTTGCATTTGCAATTGCTTGTCCAAAACTAGCTACATTGCCCTTTCATACACAAGACAGTCAGCATGTGAAATTTTTGGGTGTGTGGGAAAAGAGGAAAAATAGATATAGTTAAGCTTTAGAGTGTCACCTACAGTAGACATCCCAGGTGGTCAGGCACATGGTTGAAAATGAAGGCTTAATACTCAGTTGTGGTTAAAATGATGCTCATCTAAGAATGGAAGTTTAGGATTATAAAACATTCTGGCCTTTTATTTTTGCTTTATAGTATAACTGTAGGAAGTGTAAGCATTAAAAAATAGAATAATTGATATTCTCTTTCCATAAATTAAAAAAAAATCAACTTCTGAATGATTATGTAAATTCACCATTTCACATAGTAATAAATTGTCTAACTGGATTAGTACTCACTTCAGAGAAGCTCCAAGGCCAGTAGTTTTCCCACTGGCTATACTGTAGACCAGAGAAATAAAAGGTGAGACTTAGGTCCTTCAACTCACTATTGAGGAAATTGAAGACATAAATAATTAAATGACATGTCCCAGGACTTATGAGTCAGTACTACAGGCATCAGAAGGCAAACCCAGGTAACTGGATGAGAAACTGTGAGCTCGGGGGAGCATTATATCTTCTTATAGATGAGAGTACCGAGTACTGCGTCTAGAATAAAGAAACAGCTGAGAAGACTATATTTCTTCTTCTTCTCATTTGATTGTCATAAAATTATATATACTTAATAAACCTGGAGTTTATTTTCCATTTATATATGAGTAATAAACTGAATTATCCAATGAAAGGACAAAAGTTCTAATAAAAATGTATTGATATTGAGCTTTGGAAATGATTAATACATTGCATCAAATCTTACCTTACTATTTAGACTCTAGAAAAATCATCTCATTTTCTAAATTGGTAATAATATAAAATATTGCTGTCCATAATAATAAAAACAATAATATCAACGTTATTAATATGCATAGCTATGTTATTTGCATAGCAATTTTTTGCAAAGTGATTTCACATATATTTTTCATTGAAAACACCTACTGGTATGTAAAGATATAAATTATTTGTCATCTCAGTCCTCTTGTTACCATGGGATTTGTGATCCTGAACTTCTCTGAACCCCTTGGGCTTGTAGATTATCACTTTCTCATAAAGTTATTTCCCTTTTGTTACCTTCACTCTGCTGAATTTGTACTTTTGCTTTAATTAGATCCTTCTTTTCAGAATTTAAGCCTCTGTTTCACTTTTGCACCCCATGTTTAAAATTTAAGCTTCCTTAGGATTCCTGTCCTCTCCATAGAAGTCAGACTTCTGGAATGGATCACACTGTTTGTCTCTCTCATTTCCTTCACCCCACTTTGCCTTCTCGATCTTGATAATCTGAGTGTTTCCCCATTGCTTCTCTTAACCTGCTATTAACCTCTTAACCTGGACTGAAGGTAAGCCCTCCTTGGTCAATCTGATGAACATTTTTTGTTCCTAATTATTATGGGTTGAACTGGGTCCCCAAAATTCATAGATTAAAGTCCTAAACTCCTGACTTCACAGTGCGACCTTAACTGTAAATAGAGTCATTGTGGATGTAGCTAGTTCAGATGAGCTCATATCAGAGCAGGCTGGCCCCTAATCCAGTATGACTGGTATCCTTATCAAAAGGGAAATTTGGACACAGACATACAGAGAAGGAGAGGGATGTGAAGAGACTGCCATCAGTAAGCTGGGAAGAAAGGGCTGGAACTGATCCTTCTCTCACAGACCTCAGAAGGAACCAACCCTGTTGACAACACCTTGATCTTGGACTTCGAACACACAGAACTGTGAAATGATAAGTTTCTATAGTTTAAGTCACACAATTTGTGATATTTTTTACATCAATCCTAGTTAACTAATATACCAATGTTATCTAAATTTTGCCATGTTTATATTTAATGTGAATATCTCTTTCTTCTTGGAATTGTTATTTCATTTGTCTTCCATGATCATTTTTTTCCCCACTTCTTCCTTTGACAAATGCTATAACATTAGTGTTTTTCAGGGTATTTCATCCATTCCTCTGACTTAAAACACATGTTCCAGGTGATAAAATATGAACCCCAAACTATACTTCCGCTATTATCTATCCATGAGTTATAAATCAATGCCGATAACTGCCCATTGGATATTCTTATGTAACACTTCTATAAGCACTTCACATTCCAAACTAAACTAATATCTTCTTTATCTAGGTTCATTATCCTTGGTTCCCTACTGCATTTATTGCATCACCACCAAAATAGCTGACTATATCAACTTCCTGAGTACCTTCTTTATTCTGTCCTCTCTTTTCTATAGCCAGTAAATCACCAAATTCTAACTTCTGCTTCTATTCATCACTGCTTTGAGTATGCTACGGAAAGATACCATCATCACTTACCTGAATAATGACTACACCTTCCCAACTGGTCTGTCTGTAATTGGATAGAATCCCTTCTAATTCATCCTCTTCACTGCAATCATAACATTTTAACTTCTTGTAGGGAAATCTTATTTTTATTTTTGTTGTTTGGGATATTTAAAGCATTTTTATTTTGAAATAATTTTAAATTTACAGAAAACATACAAAGAAAGTGTAAAACTTCTCATATACCCTCTTGTCAAAGATGTTAACCTTTTTGCCAGATTTGCTTCAGCATTCTTCTCTTCCCCCTGGATTATTTATTATAAAAATTTTTAGAGCAGGTTGCATGCATCATGCATTATTACTTTTTAGTGCTTCACTGTGTATTTTCTTAGAATAAGAATATTTTCTTTTATAACTATATACTATAGTTGTAACTATAGTAATATAGTATATAGTAACTATAAAATAACTATAGTTCATAGTTATAACTATATACTATAGTTATTTTATATACTATAAAATATACCATTTTTATAACTATATAGTATATTTTATATACTATAAAAATATACTATTTTTATAACTATATACTATAGTTATTTTATATTCTATAAATATACTATTTTTATAACTATATACTATAGTTATAAAAACAGTTTTAAAATTCAGGAAATGAATATTTGATTTAATATTAGCATCTAATCATTGATAGCCATATTTTAAATGTCACTTGCTTATAATAATATTAATGTCCTTTAAAGTAATTGTTTTCCCAGCAGATGTTCGTGTCTAAAATACTTTATCACATTTAGTTGTCATTCACTTCAATATCTTTTAATCTGGAAAATGTTTCAACCTTTCTTTGTCTTTTATACCATTGAAATATTCAAAAATTACAAGCCAACTCTTTTATTTTATTTTATTAATTTCTGATGTCTCTTCATGATTAAGTTCATGGTATTAATTTTTGGCTAAAATATCTGTAAGTGATACTGTGTCCTTTCAGGGTAATGCATCCAGAGGCACATGATTCCTTCAGTCCTACTAGTCATCTTAATTTTGATCATGTAGTTAAAGGATTTTCTAGCTCTCTATTTAATAGTTTCTACTTTTTTTTTCTTTTTTGCACTTAATAATTTTAGAGGAGACATTTGAGACAATGTTAATATCACATTACTCATTAAACTTTGTCTCTTTAGACTGAACATTCATTGATGATTCTTGCTTGAATTATAGTTTATTCTCTTGTTTTATCCTAAAGTTCAGGCACCTTAAATGGCATTCAAGACTTTGAGTGATTTGGTTCTTATTTACTTATTTAGTTTATTTTCTTGCTATTCCTCCATCTATGTATATACCTTAAATTTTTTTGAAAATACAATCTGTATTTCTCTTACTATTCTAAGCTATTTACTGCTTTTGTTTATATATATATATATAATATATATAAAGTAGATATATAGGTTTCTGTGTATGGATGTGACATATATTCTACCATAGTAGATGGTATTTCATTCTGTTATTGTTTCATCGAAAACCATAAGGGACATTTATAAGACTCACAGAATATTTCTTCTCAGTTTACATAAAGTCACTCAATATACCAAATAGAGGAAAATGCATTAATAAAATAATATCATTGTCTTATATGTGCTGATTATCTGTATTCTGGATTAAAATAATAAAATTATAATGGGTAAAGTATCTTCCACTTTCCATTAAACAGTCTTTCACAAACAGCTTTTCTCCCTAATGCCTGGTGTGTGTTCAAGGAATGAATGCTTAATTTAATAACATAGTACTAAAATATAATTAAAGCTATAAATATGCAGGAACAAAATAGAATAATATATCACCAGGCTAATAAAAATGAACCACTGGATGGCATGCTATATTATCTGGGCCACTACCTTGCTCCATTAACAAAGATAATGGAGAGTTGACTGCCAGTTTGCACCGTACGATATTAAGCATTACAGGTTCTTTCCTATCTTTTATAGACATTAGAGAAGCACTTTTAAATGAAGACATGTAATTTTAATATATAAATACATGATATTTAAAGAAAATACAACATTTCTTTATTTAGTTAAGTTTTCTGATTTTGATTACACACAAGAAAAGAAAAAAAGTGGTTTTTTTCCTATGTGTAAAAGATTGGTACTTATTTTTTCTGACGAAAAATTGTACACAAAAATCAGGACAGACCAGCTTAATGCTTCCATTTCTTATCAGATGTTCAGATAGTTTGAGGTGCCGAGGGCACATTGAGAAAAAGCCAATATAGAGTTTGAAAAGCAATTTGAACTTGTTCTGAAGCCATAGCTCGCAATCTGAAGTGTTTTAGTAGATAACCATTTTATATGCTGTCTCGCTCATATCTTTCCCTGTCAATATTGCTGAAAGTTTTGAAGTTTTTAGATAAGAAATTCCCTAGCCAGCTTCAGTTTCTCCATATTTAACAAATAGCATTTTACATTAAGTAATTCATCAGAATTTGCTACCCAAATGAAGTATCTCCTACTTAAGGGATAAAAATATCTGAGAAAATAGTGATTTACTTCTTGTTGAGGAAGCTAAAATTTTAAAGCACATTTTGATACTACACTGGTACTCTACTAAATAAACCATCCTCTAATGTTTGGTTTATTGGACAACCTGAGACTGGGTGCTCTGTCCTCTGAGTGGATTCTTCATCCTCTGATTTTTTTATGTGAATTGATAATAATTATTTGCCTATATAATCCTATGCTAACAGAATCCCAATATAAAGAAGCTGACCTGCCTCAAGCAGTTCTAATAAATATTAGGAGTTACAGTAGAGTAATATAAACACATCAGTTATATTGGCATACCACTTCAAATCAGTTTGATAATTACAATATGTATGAATTATTTAATATTTATCTGTATCTGTCTTGTGTATCCAGTGTATAAATGCAATCCTTACAAGAGACCATAGATTCCAAAGATGACAATTATCAGACCACACTACTTTATTTCACAACATATGGTTATAACATAGTATGAGTTTATTGTTGTGTGTTTTTCTTTAGCAAAGAAATATCAACGTGGTGATATTTCATTTTCAAAATGACTAAAAAGCATATTTTTAAGTTTAAATAATTCTAGATATTTTTTAGTAAATTACTCAAGTAAAACATGACTGTATTCTATCTGAAAAATATGCAGCATATAGGGAAGCACTTTGAATAAAATCACATGTGCTTCAGAGTTAAAGACTATGAATAGTTTGATAAGCTTCATTTAATTATTTTTCTATATAATTCTGGAACATTTAAACCCATATAGATACTTGGTTTGTATCTTTCATTTTGAATTATATTTTATTTATTCTATAGTTTGTTTTGTCATTTGACAATAAGTTTTCAGAAATATTTTTCTAATCATTTGTCTACACATAGTTGCATATAATTCCATTGATGTATTAATGTCAATGTTTTAATGTTTCCCCTACTAATAACAAATAATCATTTGTCTTAGGTAAGTTTTCTGACTTTTCAGTATTAGAAACACCTGTGATTGATAATAATACATATGTATGAGAGTATATAATATTTCCATGTTATAGTCTTTTTTTGCTAATCTAGTCAGTGGGAATGGCATCTCCTGATTTGTTTAATTTGCATTTTCATATTTATAGTTCTTATTTGAAATTTATATTTATGTTTTTGCCATTTTCCCAAAAGATTGTAAGTCTTTCTTATAAATTCTTGTTGGAATTCTTTTATATCTAGGTATAAATTATCTGTTATCTGTGATATAAATATTTTTTTGCTAGCATGACCTGGGTTTTTGTATGTGTTTCTGCAGAGTACTAGATTTGACTATCACCAAACTGAACTTTGTGACATGCACTTATGGAGATCTCAGTCCACTGTAAAAAGCTCAAACACATTGTGTAGAACATGTTAAAAAATGTTAAAGGAAAAATCCTCCATTAGTGTAGCCTTTTATATGCATTCTTTTTCCTCATAGGAACTTTGCTTGAATGATCATTAGATTCTATCCTGCTTGTTCATGGTACAGATCTGCCCTGATACAAGAAATAAGCAGTCAAGATACTTGAGTTAACATGTGGAGGAACATTTTTCCTAAACAGCTGTCTGACTCAGCAGAATTTGCATGAGTTAGGAGTATACCTCTGTTATATATAAGCATTGAAATTTGAAGTTAGATAATTATTAGAATATACCCCAGACTTTTTTTACTGTTAAACTTTTATTCCTCAGCTATTGAGATTTTCCCCTCATAAATGGTTGTTAATTTAGATGAAAAAAGATACTGCTGGCATCTATAAAGATGAAACATTTGAGTAATGTAATAAATTGTGCTATTTTATTGTCTCAGGTATTATAGATACATTTGGTGTTAATAAACTGATGCCTTGTAATTTCTTTTTTTCCTTCTTTTAATGTTCTCCTTATAGAGATTTCTTATTTGGGCTCTATAAGACTTACATGAAAAGTTGGACATCTTTTCACCGTTAATCTTTTATTCACTTTCTATTGCTGTGTAACAAATAACCATGAAGTTAGTGACTTAAAATAACACAAATTTATTATTTCACGGTTTATGTAGACCAGGAATTTGCGCACATGTTAACTGAGTCTTCTGCTCAGGGTCCCACCTGGTTGAAATCAAGGTATCCATCAGGACTGTTGTCTCATCTAAGGCTCTGTGTTCCCTTTGAGGATAACTCATTATTGGCAGAGATAAACTCTTTGAATTGTAGAACTGAGGTATTTAACTGCTACAGGCCACCCTGTTCCCTGCCACATGGACCCCTCTAAAATATGGCAGTTTGCTTCTTCAGGACCCGCAGAAAAGAGTATGCTGTTGCTTCCAATCTCTCTAACATCTCTTGCCTTTTACTTAGATTTGGCTCACCCCAATTAACCATCCTTTACTGAAATGAAAGTCAACTGTTCAGAGACCTCCGTTACATTTGCAAAGTTCCTTCATATTTGCCATATAACACAGCCACCTATTAAATTCACAGTCCCACCGACACTCAAGGGAGAGAACTGTAAAGGGGATGTAAACCATGGGGTGGGATTTAGAGGCAATCTTAGAATTCTATCTACCTTAATCTGAAAATTATATAGCGCTTTAAAATCAACTCTATAGCTATTTTTGTGTTTATATTTGTCAGTTTATGATTATTGAGAATGTCTATCTTTCCAATTACTTTCCCTAAGAATTCATTTATTCATATTTACCCTTGGTACTATTTCACAAATTTCAACATTTTAACCACATAGTCTTAATAATTTCAATGCATTGTTATATATTTTTAAATATTTTTAATTTATTTTTTTCAGCATATTAAGGGAGTACAATTGTTAAGGTTACATATATTGCCATTGCCTCCCCCAAAGTCAGAGCTTCAAGTGTGTCCATCCCCCAGTAGGTGCGCATTGCATTCATTATGTATGTATATACCCATCCCCTTCCTCCCCAACCTGACTGGCACCCGATAAATGTTATTCCTATATGTCCACTCAGGTGTTGACCAGTTAATACAAATTTGCTGGTGAGTACATGTGGTGCTTATTTTTCCGTTCTTGGGATATTTAACTTAGTAAAATGTGTTCCAACTCTATCCAGGAAAATACAAGAGGTGCTATATCACCATTGTTTCTTATAGCTGAATAGTATTCCATGGTATACATATACCACATTTTATTAATCCACTCCTGTATTGATGGGCACTTGGGTTGTTTCCACATCTTTGCAATTGTGAATTGTGCTGCTATAAACATTCGAGTGCAGGTGTCTTTTTTATAGAGTGTCTTTTGTTCTTTTAGGTAGATGCCCAGCAGTGGGATTGCTGGATCAAATGGTAGATCCACTTGTCACTTTAAGGTATCTCCATATTGCTTTCCACAGAGGATGAACTAGTTTACAGTCCCACCAGCAATGTAGGAGTGTTTCTATCTCTCTGCTTCCATGCCAACATTTATTGTTTGGGAACGTTTTGATAAAGGTCATTCTCACTGGAGATAAGTGATACCTCATTGTGGTTTTGATTTGCATTTTCTTGATGATTAGAGATGTTGAGCATTTTTTCATATGTTTGTTGGCCATTATTCTGTCTTCTTTAAAAAAAATTTCTGTTTATGTGCTTCGCCCACTTTTTGATAGGGTTGTTTGATTTTTCCTTGCTGATTTTCCTGAG
>VBSM01000272.1:95221589-95241133 GCA_008086735.1 Cheirogaleus medius | reverse complement strand
TATAAAGACATCTGCACCCGTATGTTTATAGCAGCACAATTCACCATTGCATGGATTATTTTCTTGATAAGCACCTGGATTCAATTAGCTAGAATTTAGTTGAGAATTTTTGCATCTATATTCATAAGGGATATTGGTCTGTAGTTTTCTTTTTTTGTTGCATCCTTTCCTGGTTTTGGTATCGGGGTTATGTTGGCTTCATAAAATGTGTTGAGGAGGACTCCATCCTTCTCAATGTTGTGGAATAATTTCTGCACGATAGACACCAGATCTTCTTTGTAGGTGTGGTAAAATTTGGGTGTGAAACCATCAGGTCTAAGACTTTTCTTTTTAGGAATGCTTTTTATTGCTGCTTCAATTTCAGTACTTGATATTGGTCTGTTCAGGAATTCAATTTCTTCCTGGTTGAGCATAGGGAGGCTGTGTGTTTCTAACAATTTGTCCATTTCCCCCACATTTTCCAGTTTGTGTGCATAAAGGTTTTTGTAGTATTCACAAATTATATCTTGTATCTCCATGACATCAGTTGTAATTTCTCCTTTATTGTTCCAGATGGAGCTTATTAGAAATTTTTCTTTTCTGCTTTTCATTAGTCTAGCCAAAGGTGAGTCAATTTTGTTTATTTTTTCAAAGTACCAACTTTTTGCTTTATTAATCTTTCTTATAGTTTCCCTGTTGTCAATTTCATTTAGTTCTGATATGATCTTAATGGTTTCATTTCTTCTGCTGGGTTTGGGGTTGATCTGTTCTTCTTTTTCCAGCTCTTTGAGTCGATTTATTAGGTTATCCATTTGTGATCTTTTCAACTTTTGGATATAGGCATTTATGGAAATAAACTTTCCTCTCAGGACTGCTTTAGCTGTGTCTAACAGGATTTGATAACTTGTGTCTCTTTTGTCATTTAGTTCAAAGAATCTTTTGATTTCCATCTTGATTTCCTCATTTATGAAGCAGAATATTGTTTAGTTTCAATGACTTTGTGTAGAAATGAGAGTTCCTATTAGGGTTGATTTCTACATTTATTCCATTGTGATCTGAAAAGATACATGGTATAATTTCTATGTTTTTAAAATTTTTGAGACATGCTTTGTGTCTGAGGATATGGTCAATCTTAGAGAATGTCCCATGAGCTGAAGAGAAGAACGTATATTCAGTGGTTTTGGGGTAGAATGTCCTGTAAATGTCAGTCAGGCCCATTTTTTTCTAGAGTTTTGTTTAAGTTCATTATTTCTTTGTTAATTTTCTGTTTGGTGGATCTGTCTTATGATTTCAGTGGGGTGTTAAATTCTCCAGCTATTATGATGTTGTTGTTTATCCATTTGTTTAGATCAAGTAGAGTTTGCTTTATGAATCTTGGTGCACCGAAGTTGGGTGCATATTTATTTAGAATTGTTATGTCTTCTTGTTGAACTGTGCCTTCACCATTATATAGTGACCTTCTTTGTCTTGTATTACTTTTGTTGATTTAAAAATTAAGTTATCTAACAGTTCAACACCTAAGTGGACATATAGGAATAACATTTATCATGTGTCGGGTCAGTGGGAGGGGGGAGGAGGGGATGGATATATACAAACATAATGAGTGAGATGTTCAACGTTTGGGGGATGGTCACATTTGAAGCTCTGCCTCGAGGGGGGAGGGGAGGCATGGGCAATCTACATAACTGTAATATTTGTACCTCCATAATATGCTGAAATAAAAAAAAAACTAAGTTATCTGAAATCAAAACCAACATGAAGCCTTCATTTGGCTTCCGTTTGCTTGTAATATTGTTCTCCACCCCTTTACCTTTAGTCTAAATACATCCTTGCAGGTTAGATGTATTTCTTGAAGGCAGCAGATACTTGACTTGTATTTTTTATCCATTCAGCCAGCCTATGTCTCTTGAGTGGGGAGTTCAAGCCATACACATATATTGAGAGAATTCATAGGTGGGGCAGATTTCTGTTGATTGTGATGGGCTGAACTTTTTTGCTTTGTTTTCTCTCTTGAGTCATTGTGGTATCTGGTCTTTGATCTTTAGCTTTTGATTGGATTTAGATTTGTGAGTGTTTATTGTGAGGATCCGTGGGTAACACTGTTTTGAGTACTTTTTGTAGGGTGGTCTTGTCTTGGTGAATTCCCTCAGTCTTTGCTTATCTGAGAATGTCTTGATTTCTCCTTCATATACAAAACTTAGTTTTGCAGGGTACAAGATTCTAGGCTGGGCATTATTCTGTTTCAGAAGAGTGAGAATGGGACCCCAGTCTCTCCTTGCTTGTAAGGTTTCAGTAGAGAAGTTTGGCATTATTTGGATTGGCTTTCCTTTGTATGTTACTTGCCTCTTTCCCTTTACTGCTCGTAGAAGGGTCTCTTTAGTTGATATTTTGGTCAGTCTGATGACTGCATGTTGTAGTATCTTCCTGTTTGCATTGAATCCCCCAGAGGTCTGTTGAGCTTCTTGTACTTGTATATCTAGATTTTTAGCATGGTCTGGGAAATTTTCCTCTATTATATCTTCAAATAGCTTATCCAACCCTTGAGTGTTTTCTTCTTCCCCTTCTGGAATCCTTATATCCCTCACATTAGGTTTCTTCACATAATCCCACATTTCTTGTAGGCTTTGCTCTTTTCTCTTATTTCCTTGCTCTATTTCTGTGACTGACTTATGTAATTGGAAGGTGTTATCTTCATTCTGTGAGATTCTTTCTTCTGTTTGATCTACCCTCTTCTTGAGGCTTTCAACTGTGTTTTGTAGTTCTCTGAATAAATTCTCAAGAGCTCTTTACAGGATGCAAAAACAACACTCTAGCCTGCTCCTCCCAGCAATCACCAACTACTGGCAGGGAGATTATTCTGCACACATGTTTATGGCATCTACTGACTCATCATACAGGGTGTGGTTGAATCTCACCCCACAAACACCACCTACTGACTCACAGACTAAAGAGGGCATATCATTATCCAAACGAAAATCTGAAGGTAAGAAGCAACAACTGATCCAGATGGGAAGAAAGCAGTGAAGCAACTCTGAAAGTATGAAGACTCAAATAGAAAGCACACCACCAAAGAGGAACACCAGCCCTTTAGAAATGGACATCCACCAAAATCAGAACACTAAAATGACAGACGAAGAATTTCAAACATGGATTGTAAGTAAATTCAATGACTTGCAAGAAAAAATGATAGCCAACACAAAGAAACCACAAAAATAATCCATGACCTGAAAGAAAAATTCACTAAAGAAATTGAAATAATAAAGAAAACTCAAACTGAACTCCTGGAAATGAAGAATCTATTCAGGGAACTATTTTTAAATATTTACGGTAATCATTTAAAATTTAATTATATGGCTTATTCCTGCTCCCTTTACCCTTGTTAACACTTGGCTTCTGTTCTTCATACTGATCATATAATCCTTGAATATCTATGCAATAACAGAAATTCATTGCTTAAATCTCCTGTCAACCACTGGTGTGATGGGTTTGCTAGAGTTTCTGTGGGTAACTCTGTAGTTGTATTTCCTTTGCAATGATACATTTTAATTCCACTTGATCTCACCTTGAAGAAAATCCTAGCATGTCCACATACCTTTAGAGTTTCTCACTTTGAAAGTATTTTTCAATCTTTAATCAAGAACCGGTCATGTATTCTGATGGAAAATCTGGAATCTTCCCCTTCTACTTTGTGCATCTACCTCTATGTGTCCTGCCCTACAAATTCCATTAGCTATAGCATCCTCCCAAACTCAAGGAAGTAGGTGTCCCATTTGGGATGTATCTCTCTACTTCCAGCTCCAAAAGGCCTACTTGGAGAATGCCAGATCTATTTAGGAATGACCATGAGGTTTATCTCATGTAATTACTTTTGCCAAATAATATAGTCCAGCAAAACTTGTTGATCAATCCTTAAAAATAGTTTCCTCATATGTTTTATACAGTTTTAGAGTTGGCTTTTTTGAGATTGCGAATCTGGTGCCAGTTACCCTTTCATGGCTGGAAAAGGAATTACCCACAGTCATTTTATACTCAGAGAAAAAGTTATTTTTAATAAAATGATTGATGAATGCTTAGAAGTTATATGAATTAAATACATCATGGACTTCAGGATTCCTGAACATTTGTCCAGAGATTGTCAAAATTAATGATATTATAAAATCCCACATATTAGTGGACATCTATTAGAACAATAATTTCTGAAGAAGATAAGTCCTTGTGCTTCATCTGATTTGAAAATAAAAATGAGTACACACTGGGTATCAAGTCATAGGGAGTAGGTTATTCTTTCTTTAGATTTTGTAGTCCTACACTAGCCACTAAATAAGGATAAAAGACTAGGTGAGCAACTGGTAGGCTGGTGTTTAGGGTAAGAACCTATTTTAGAGATTTTAGCAATGAATCTTAAGCCAAACCATCTGGAAAGGGAAGGTATATTTCATTGTGCGTTTCCTATACTACCCTGAACCCTAATGAAATACTCTGCAGCAGATAAAAAAATTTTCTCTGCAACATATTTAAACTACATATATTCACAAGCTCTTGCTCTCATTTGTTTCACACTTTCCTTTTTGTTTAATTTTTAACAATGCCTCGAGTCTGCTTGTCAGCTACTCTTTTCTTCCTTGCATCAGAAGTTCACCTACAGTGCTTTTGGTTTTTATTGATCTGGCATTTCACCACCTCCTGAGGCTCCTTTCCAATTTACTTTTTTGAGAAATATTCTGAAAATGATATATTAATATCTACTGATATCTTCTATTGATCTTCTAAAAATCAAATCTTCAGAGGGCACCCTGATAGCTAACAGGGTACATTTTTGCCATCATTTTGGGGTATATTATCTCATTTTATCTATATTTCCATATGAAGAGTAGTGATGTTTTCTGTCCTATGCAGAGGAAAACATATCAGGAATATATATTATATAATATACAGTTCACTTAATATATCTTTTCTGGTATATAAGTTTCTGAAAATTTGAGGGAGAGATAACTTTTTTAGCAAAATTTACCATAAAAGAAGTTATGGGATAGAATAAACCATAATGTCCAGTGGAAATAGGGCTAGAGTATTCAGAAACTCGGGAATCCTGATCCTACTAATTTCTCTTTCTAGTGTTCTCAAAGCAGTTTGAGAAATACTAGTAGAATAGATAAGATTGTTGTTCAAATTTAGAAAGTATGTGTTATAATTTCAACATAGCCCTCTCAACATCAGGAACTTTGGCAAGCCGATGACCTATGTGGCACTTGATTTTCTCATTAGTCAAATAAATTGGTGAGAATAAGAAGAATGTAAATGATTCCTAAGTTCTTCCCCAGCTACGACATTTTCTAGGGATGGTCTATGTGTAATTGGTTACAAAAAATGGAAATGTTTAAGATTTTAAAGATTAATTAATTTTTATAATCTGAAATGATATAATACCTAGAGAAAATATAGCTATAACTCATTGTCAAGACACTTTTGAAACAATCAGTGAGATCATTCCTTATGCACTACAGAACAATTTAAAACAGTAGATAGAATCTCATGACACTCTATAATCATAAAAATGAATGATAACATTGATAAAGATAGATGGCCAATGGCCATAATACATAATAACTAAATTGTTTCCTATCAGAATTTCCAGTGTGAATTCATAATGGCCTATTTCAGGAAAAGCATTTTAATCTTCATGTGATCTAGAACTTGACATCTGTTTTAAGCTCCTGGTGTTCTCTTTTTCCCAAGTTCATTCTGCAGAGCAAAAATGATATCAAGAGAACATGGACTTTATATCACTGTCATTATTAATGTAACATCACCAATTATAAGTAACTGTGGGTATGAATGGAGTTTAAAAATATGATCTGGGCATAGCTACAGGACACTCTTTTAATAAAATCATTTCTAAACATTCTCCTAGAGAGCTGAAGAGCATATTTCAGATTGGCAGATTTGAAGACCTCTAAATATTTCAACATACTTATATGTGTGTATATATATAACTTCTATCTACCAATATCTATCTATCTAATCAATCATCTGTCTATCTATATAATCACCTACAGACATATATACCAGGGTGAGCTAACTGTGTTTTTTAGTGTCAGTCATATCAACATGGTGATAATGAGTTTGCCTAACTAGCTAGATAGCTAACCAATCCAATCCCTAAGTTAATGGAATACACAGAAAGTTTTAAGAGGAACAGAAAAATCTTAGAAATTGTCATAGAAAATGCAAATGGAATAGATAAGATACAGTAAGATAAAGAAATATGGGTCCAGGGAAATTGTGAGTTCTGTTTCTGGCCAGGTAGAGGGGTGATGGAGGACTTAAGAAAACCTCAGATAACTTTAGGTACCTTATCTAGTGTTTCCTCAGATTCAACTTGATATTTATTTTTAATTTACTTTCAAATAGACAAAGATTTTATATTGGCACAAAATGTTTCTTTTATTGTTCTTTTTTTCATCTATAGACTATCATCTTCCCAGCTTTGTTCATTTATTCAAACGTTCCACAAATACATAGTGAGCACCATATAAGCCACATATTATTTTAGGTGCTGCTGACAAAGCAATGAACAAAGCTACAAACCTCCTTGCCCATGTTGGAATTTGTACTCTGACACATTTCTTAGTGTTAGTGTTTAATTATGGCTACTGAATCGGACAATTCTCTTAGGGAAGCATGTGCATCTCCTTTTATCTGCTGTACTTCATTCCTAATCATACTGCATTCAGTTCTAATGGACTCAATTCCTGTGTGCCATGAGAAACCAATGTCTACTTTGGATTATATTAATTTTCATTCCTTGAGACATGCAAACTATTTCCATACACATTGAAAACCCATCTGCATTGTACTCAAACTTGTAACCTTTGTTGCTCTAAAATCTGTAGTCTACCTTCTAAGCTGAGGTTTTTGTTTCCTTTAACCTCTTGAAAGGCACTTTTCCTTCTTTATGCTTTTGGATATGTCACAATACAATTGAACTGAATTATGTAATATTTAAACAGAAATATATAACTTTTTCATGACAAATGCCAAGAGGTTTATGATAAATATGATGCTTTCTGGTCTACTTGAAGTCATGTGACTTAACAGGTCTGCTGTAAAACAAAATTTTCTCCCAGCATTTCCAAACATCTTTTTTTGTAAAAATTTTCATGCTTAAACCATAATTTTAAATGCATTTAATCAAAAATTGTTCCCCTTCATCATGTTCCTATTTGCATCCTGAGATACTCATACGATGTGGAGATTCCCCCCAGTATTCAAGTTATAAACCATATTGCAGCTGCAGGGTGTATAAATATCCTGGAAGCACCCAGCTTTCTAGTGAGCAGGAAACTTTTGGCAGCAAAAAAGTATCTGTTTGCCAGCACTTGCTCCTAAATGTGTGGCTACCTCTGGATTTCTCGCCATATAGCCAGTTTCCAGTTGCTGCATAATCGTCAAGCACAATACAAGATCAAAGCAAATATTTCCTTCTGTTGATATTTTTCAATTATTCCACCCAGCAGGTAAACAAATATTCGTCAGTTTTCTCACAGTGGGCTTACTTCCAATTTTTGAGAACTGATGATAGAAATTTCTTTGAACCTACTATTTAATAGAAAGGGAAGATGTGGGTTTAGGTTACGGTGGTTACAACATTGCTGAAATCCCTCTGAGACTTCTCCTGGACAGAAAACTGCACATGAACCCCTCCGGGTCATTCGGCCACTGGTGGTGTGTATACACATTGCTGTTCTACAGAGCTCCAGCAGTGTCCTTGCCTCTGAGTCTTGATCTTAGAACTTAAATCAAAGCATTACCCATGTGTTTAACCAATTGCTCAATGTTTGTATTCATTCCTCATAAAAAAACACTCCAATATAAAGCATATGTGTAATAGAAATGAAATTACTATTCACAAATTCTTATTCACAAGTCTACATGCAAGGGCAAGATTTTATCCTTCTTTTTCATTTATATTGCATGTAAGTGGTTCTAATATATAAAATGTTGTACTTATATTTACAGATGACCTTAAATATTCTTATTCATATATTTAGTATATGGATATTGTTAGTAATATATATGCTTCCTCTCCTAGACTGTAAGATTTTCAAAGGCATAAAATATGTCTTGGACATATTTGATACAAGAACCCTCAAGAATAATACATAGCAAAAAAAAAAAAAAGAATACATAGCTTATAATGAGTGTTCAATAAATATTTCTTAGTGTCTTTGACAATTAAGAAGTTACTAACCAGATGTGCTTTATACATAGGATAGTCTAAATACATTATCACTTATTCATGCATATGTGTGTATTTATTACAATCATTTCATATAACCATTGATATATTTTTCTGACAATTATTCTCTTCATTATGGTTTTGTATTTTGTCACTCATAGTTAAGTTACTTTTATTATTTTTTCTGGCTAATATTGCTAAGCCTCTAAACAGTCCTCAGAAAAATATACTCACTATATCTAACATTTTACATGCTTAGGATAAACTAGAGACTTTATTCACTTAAGGTATTAATATTTTCTTTTCACATTAGAACATATCTGTGGGTATAAGAGCAATGGTGTGAGATGAAACTGAAAATGGGTATCTTAGTTTTATGTTTTGGAGTATCTGTTCTCAGTTTTCAATATCTACAGGGTGACCTGGTAATTGTAAAATACACATTATCATTTCATATATACTGCTCTGTTTATGGGAAAGAGAGAACTGACTTTTCATCAAAATTACAAAAAATGTTGAATATATTATCCTTAAAAATATTTAAAGCAAGTGTAAATTTCCTTTAACTACATCCCTACCTCCAATCAGAAATAACTACTGTAGCTCAAGAAACAGCCCTTGGTCTTTAGGTCTTCTTTTTCCATTTACTTTTTTATGATTTTACCCAGCCCTTTGCTTTAAATAACACCAATATGTGAATGATATCCAAATCTATGTTGTTAATTATGAACGCTTGTCATAACTACAAACTTCTAAAAATAGCCGTATACTCATTGTCAATAATTACATGTATAATAAGCAGCTTAATCTTAAATTGACCAAAAACGAACAGCAGTTAACCCTTGAAGAACATGGAGACTGGGGACACCAATCCCCCTCACAGTCGAAAATCCATGTATAACTTTTGATTCCCAAATCTAGCTCGATAGCTGACTAGAAGCCTGACCAATAACCTAAGCAGTCAATTAGCACATATTTTGTGTATGTATTATACACTCTGTTTTTATTAATACAGTAAAGCATGCTAAAGAAAAGAAAATGTTATTAAAATCATAAAAAAGAAAAATATATTTACTATTTATTAAGTGGAGTGAATCATCATAATGGTTTCAGCCTTGTTGTCTTCAAGCTGAGTAAGTAGGCAGAGGAGGAGGAGGAAAGCAGGGAACGGTCTTGCATCTTAGTGATGGTGGTTCGCCTGAGAGTTTTTTTCCAATTGCTGCAAATCTTCAAAAAATTTCCCGTATATTTATTGAAAAATATTTGCACATAAGTGGACCTAAACAGTTCAAGCGTATGTTTTTCAAGGGTCAATTATACTGTTCTTCTCTTAAAACATACCTCCTCCCACATACTTTTTCAACTTATTGATGAACATTTCATTTTGCATTGCTCAGTACAGAATATTATCATTTTCTTTGAATACTGTTTCTTTTGCAGCATAAATTCAACCTAACAGCAAATTTTATCTGCTCTATTTTCATATGCATCCAGTAGTGACCTTTTTCCTCTTTCTTTTTTTAATATTTTGCTAAACCATTTAAGAGTTCATTATATATACTGTGACACTTCATCCTAAAATGCATCAGCATGTATCTCCTAAGAACAAGGACATTCCTCCTATATAATCATAAAATAAATATCTCACACAGAAAATTTAACATTAATACAATGGTATTATCTAATACACAATACATATTCAGACTTTCTAAATTGTTCCAATAATATTCTTTGTTGTTTTTTGTTTTGTTATATTTGTGTGTGTATATACACACTTTGTCAGAGCTTGAGAGCCATCATAAGAACTTGTATCTTATGTTACATCAAGAATCAGGAATATGTATACATATATACATACACAAACATATGGGCATAAATATATATATATATACATATATATTTAACATCAAGGCCTACTACTCTTTTGATTGTTTATGACAGCTGCATTTTTCTTTTTGCTATTTCTTAAATACATCAGACGCACATTTCATTTGTTTACTATAAAGGATATTTCTGTGCAATTTTTTCTTGATAACACCCTCTTAGTGGTTTTCCAAACACAAGGTATAGTTTTGACTTGAATTTTTATTATTCAGTTAAAACAAGCTACTTTTAAAACTTCACATATCCACCGGCTGTCTGGCAGGTGGGAGGAGGGGACAGGTATAATCACAGCTGATGGATGTGGTGCTCACTGTCTGGGGGATGGACATGCTTGTAGCTCTGACTACGGCAGAGCAAAGGCAATATATGTAACCTAAACGTTTGTACCCCCGTAATATTCTGAAATTTAAAAGATAAATAAATAAATATGCACATTGGGAAAGAAAGAAAGAAAGAAAGAAAGAAAGAAAGAAAGAAAGAAAGAAAGAAAACAAACTTCAGTGTTGGCTGTCCTCTGTAGCCTAGGACTACCCATTGGAGATATTGTTTCAGAACTGGAATCCCTGAGAGACAGGGAATGATACAATCCTGAAATAATAGAGACTACATGTTGACTCTTAAACACGAAGAAAAAAGCAGACATATCATTGTAAAAAGTGACAAACAGTAGGGTAGGTACAACCACTTAGAGTGATGAGGACGGTTATTAAAGCATTATTCTGAGGGACAAGACAAATGGGCAACCAACAAGGATATCGTTCAATATATACAGACAAAAGATATCAAAAATGAATAATCAGGAGCCTGGGGAAGCCATTCTAATAAAATGTCACAACCCCTTGTCCACATGCTGAAGTTTAATCAGTGTTCAGAATCAGAACTACATAAGTGAACAAAAGGCCAAATCTCCAGAGGAAGGACCCTGCAACACAATGGCAAATGTATCTGATAATAATTCTGCTAGTTTTTCTCCAAATGATACTAACACATTTAATCCATTTAAGAACATAAATCTTTCAATGACTGTTAGACATAGAGCCTAAATATTTGTTGATACTAAGGAACCTAAGTATTTTCACAGCATTTGTTAGAGTTGGAGTCAGGTTACAAATGAATCCAGTGCTAGTTACATACATACTCACACGTGCACAAACACTGTATACAGAGATAGATACATATAGATACAGATATTATCAAGACTGTCCATTGTAATTATACATTTGTATGTGTGTGTGTATATATCTATACATATCTCCAATATGCTTCTAGGTGTCCAATGATAGTTTATATTCCCTTAGAATATAAAGAACTTAAATTTCAAATATATACATATTAAACAAATATATTTTAATATTTTAGTACAATTTTAGTTTTTTATCAGGTAATCAACATGATCATTGTAGTTTTTCCCCTGAAATAAGATTATGGACTGGGACTTGAGTAAACTCTTAAGTGTCTTTCAGAATGACAATAGTTCTGGTAAGCTCTACTGTTTTGAAATGTTTCCTTTGAGCCAAAAGTATCCACTACAGAGACTTAAGTGTATCTTGGTATTAATTAAAATTCTAGACTCTCTTCCACAAATAGCATAATAAAGAACCCAATTAATCTTGGTCCACATATAGAAAATATACTCTGTAATGAGATTTAAATTACTTAGAGCAGTCAAATTATGTTAATTGAAGTCTCACTTCATCTTTTTCTTGATATACAACCTTAAGTAAATTACTTCACCACTGTAAGCTTTGATTTCTTTACCTTTAAAATTGGGATAATAAAAACAGTATTTGTTTAACAGTATTTATATAACAGTATTAGAGAGATCTAAATGAGATGATATATGAAAACAGGCATTGTACTGTCTGGTATTTTATTAATGCCAAGAAAATGTTTGCTTTTATTTTTAAAATATTAAAAAACATTTTTTTAGACTTGGATGAACTCAAGTTTACATTTTTAGCATTGATTTTTCTCTTTCCTGGCATTCAGGATCCTCTCCAACTTTCTTTCTTTCTGAACCTCTCTATTACAGTGCGAGCTGGGAGGGATCCTGTATTTCCTTCCTGCTCAGTAAAATGCTACAGGGTTATTTGCAAACAAACAGAGGACAGCCGATAAGGCTTAAGACATAGTTCCTCCTGGATTGATTTCATTTTGAGAAGAGACAAACTATTCCAAATTGATTTATTCAGACAACTACCCAGAAGTTATATAATCCACGTGTGTGTGTATACGTAATATATATATATTTGTTCATCCTCTGTCAAATGCTCTCCTGGAATTCACAAGTAAATGATTTGATGAAGCTTTATTATCTCTGAGAATTTGCTTCATCCAAGCACTCATGCAGTTTTTGTGGGTCCTAATTATATCAGGTGGTTATTAATATCTATTTCCACCAAAAGCATTTCTTCATAGAAGAGAAAGAATCTGTTTTGCTTTCTATTTCTTGTTCCATGCCCACTATATCTTTTGTCTACTTATTTTTAACATTTTTCTGACTTGTGATATTATATTTTTCACATCTCCTTCTTTTGACCATTATCTCCTAAAAGACAAAACCATAACTTAACCACATATTTTCCCTAGCACAATAATTGCTTGTAATAGGTGCTCTGTGAATGTTTAAATAACTGAATTTAATCTGAAATATTTCATCCTCACAGAACATTTTACAATGTATTCTACATTTACATAGAAATAATTTCTTCCTTTTTTCTTTGTTGTATAGAAAAAATCAGTATTTGCTAAAATTGACAAGATGTACAAAGATTGTTTTCTTTTCTATTAGTATACAAATAGTATTATAAATTAAAATCCAATTGAGTGTTTACCATCACACATTTCTAACCAAGCCAATGTTTATATTGTCATTAGTTTTTTGTTTTTTTTATTTCAGCATATTATGGGGGTACAAATGTTTAGGTTACATATATTGCCTTTGCTCCAACTGAGTCAGAGCTTCAAACTCCCCTAGATGGTGTGCACTGCAACCATTAGGTGTGAATATACCCATCCCTTTCTCCTGCCTCCCACCTGTGCTACACCTGATGAAAGTTGCTACTATATGCGCACATAAGTGTTGATATGTTAATACCAATTTGATGGTGACTAGGTATGATGTTTGTTATTCCATTCTTGTAATATTGTACTTAGTAGAATGGGCTGCAGTTCTATCCAGGATAATACAAGAGGTGTTAGATCACCATTGTTTTTTATGGCTGAGTAGAGCTCCATCCTATACATATACCACATTTTATTAATCCACTCATGTATTGATGGGCACTTGGGTTGTTTCCACATCTTTGCAATTGTGAGTTGTACTACCATAAACATTTTAGTGCAGATGTCTTTTTTATAGAATATCTTTTTTTCCTTTGGGTAGATGCCCAGTAATGGGATTGCTGGATCAAATGGTAGTTCTACTTGTTGCTCTAGTGAGAAATTAGTATAATTTCTTCTCACTGTTTATGCTCTTCATAACAATGCATGAAGGTATCACATGTCTGAGAATAGTAATTTGTAGTGTAATTTTGTAATATTACCTATTTCTGAAATATATCCCCATTATCATATTTTCAAATTGGTATTGATACAAACACAATATAGCTCTGGTGGACACTTGCTAAATAACCCCCAATGAATCAAACCCTTTTATAATTCCCTTCCTTGAGTGTGGGTGAAACCTAGGACTTATTTCTGACCAATAGAAAAGTAACATAGATATTTATATCTAAGAGTGGGGCACTATTGTAACAGATATCTAAAATGTGAAAATGCCTTTGGAATCAGGCAGTGGGGTAAAACTAGAACAATTTGGAAAAGTATGATAGAGAAAGGTCAAATCACCAAGAACAGATTGTTAATAGAAATTCATCTGTTAAAGTGCTGCCCATAAGAGCTTAGAAGAAAGTGAGAAACATGTTATTGGAAACTGAAGAAAGAGATATCCTTGTTGCATAGTGTCAGAGAACATTAGCAAAAGTTTCATCTGCACTGACAGGGAAAGTAGGACTTATGAGTAATAAATTTCACAATAAAGCTAAGGAGATTTCCAAACAAAGTTTTGAAGGTAGGGCTTAATCATCTATTTCTGCTTATAGTAAAATGTAAGAAGTGATAAATAATTTGAGGAAAGAGCTATTAAACAAGAAGGAACAAGGACTGGATAATCTTGAAAATTATCACCTAACCCAGACAGCAAAAGACACTAGAATTAAGAGATTCATCACTGTGAGGAAAGCATGCTGTAGGGAAAAGACTGTGGGTGAGACCATATGACTGTCCAACCTTATGCTAAAACCTCCAAAAGACCAACATATTAGATTATTCAATTATATTCAATACAAACTGTTTCAAGAGTTTATTGGTGTGATCTACAGATCTCAATCAAATCAGAGAGTCTTGATAACTGAAGAGAATTTTCCCTCAACCGTTCCAATGGAAGGGCAAGGTTCAGAGAGAATTATCTCAGAAAGACCCATGACCATAATTTTTTGTCTAATAAAGTAAATGCCAACTAAGTCCATGGAAGGCCCACAAACTTTCTTGAAAATCAGTTCAACAGAAACACTGCTACCTTGGACCAAAAGGAGCAGATAATATATACTATTAAAGGAAATTTTCCAGACCTCCAAAACTCCAATGATAAGAAGCTGGATGATAAAAGTAAGATGCAGGCAGACATTGCTAAATTTCATATGAGGGGAAGGATTTAGTTAATGGATGGAATTCAAAATGAAGAGAGCATAGCTGAGAACCATGGATGATATTTCCAAGGACTGAAACCTAGTCAAGAATTTCACCTAGAGTTAGCCCAGCTGTATTTCAAAACTGCCATGAACCAGTGACTCTTTCTTTACATTTTTTGCCTTACCCTTTGACCTAGAATGTCTACAGCTGGCATCCTATCTTGTTCCATCATTGCATGTTGGGTGTATTTTTAGTAGATAATTTGTGTATTTAATTTCACAGGTCTATAATAGAGAGGTATTGTGGTTCATGAGCTGCACTTAACAAATTACAATCAGAAGCCTCATCTGTACCTGAACCCAATCCATTTCAGATGATAGAATTTTGAGTTTTCTACTGATGTCCAAATAGAATAAGACTTTGGAGGACTTTGGGATGAAGTGAATATATTTTTCATTTGGTTGTGAAACGTTGGGAGCAAAGGGCAGAACGTGACTTGAGGTGAACGGAGATGACCCTTGCAGCTCATTGGCAGTCATCTTTGTATGACCCTTCTCCTTGAGTAAAGCCAGAATCTGTGACTTCCTTCTAATGAATAGAAAACTAATATAGTAAATTTCTTCTCATCAGCATAATTCACTGCCTGGCTCTAGAGATCTATTGTGATGAAGGGGAGGGGCATTTCAAGTGGATAAAATGACATGTACTTTACTAAGTAATAGAAAAATGTATAGTCTATACAGGAAATTAAATTAAGTCTAGCTAGCCAATAGATTGCTTGAATGAACTGAGAAGGAGTGGATATAAAGTGAGTGAATAAGCAAAGATCAACATTGATATTGATTTTCATTCATGTTAAAGAATTCAATTTCACACCAAGAGGAAAAGAAGACTTATAAGCATGGATGTTAATAATCAGAGTTTTATTCTCGAACCATGCCATCCAATATCTTAGCTACTAGCCATATGTGGCTATATGCTTTTAAATTGATTAAAATTAAATAAAATTAAAATTATGCCTTCAGTTACACTAGCTATATTTCAAGAGCTCCATAGCAATAAGTGGCTGATGATTACCATATTGAACAGGGCAGATATAGAACATTTCTACCATCATAGAAATTCTGTTGACAAGCATTGCTCTAAAACGTGAACTCTAGCTGTGAGTTTGAATAAATTGAAAGTAGGAAAAAGAGGAGCAAGTGAGATGAATGCAGGAAGTTGTTTAAACAATCCATTAGAGAGTGTGATAACAAAAGTATGAATTGAAAGAATAAGTATTAAAATGACCTAAATGACTTAATGTCTATTTGGATGTTTAGAATGGAGGAGAAAGAGTAGTTTTAAAAAGTAACCCAAATTCTGATCAATAAATTTAATATAAAATGATATTTATCCATGCCTTAAGCTTTATTCATATTTAAGTGATAATATAGAAATCAAAACTCAAGTCTCTATGTTGGCACACTGCTGCCATTGCACCAAAAATACTCCACTGTGTTCATCATTTTACTGTTTACACAGTGATATCTTCAGAGATTGATGTTTCTCTTACTTTGTAGCACCTACTTATTCTAGCTTTATGAGTGGGCTCCACAAAAGTATTTCTGAAAAGAATGGATTTAAAAAAAAGACAAAAGTTGAATCTTACTAAATTAGGATTATATATAATAACACACATGTTCATGTATTAGATATCCAGGGCTAAACTATGCATTTTTTCTTTTATTATTTTTTACCACTTTTTAAGATGCTAAATTAAAATACTAAACACCTAAACGAAGAAAGAAATCTCTTTGAATTGTCTTTGATGTGCTGTGTATCAAAGTTAGATTCTTATAACCTACTTTTAGCAGAGGAGAGAATTGGCAAGAAAGATCCTTTAGGCAACATGTTTATTGATTTTAGTAAATGAGTAGAGGAGCGATATCTTTTTAGCATTACTTGTTGAGAAACATCACTATCTGAAGTATAAAGGGGTCAGTGCCTCTTACTGAATAGTTATCTAATGCCTAAAGAAATGTAAGAGTCTGAAGTTTGAATATTTTATTCAAATGAAAAGATGGTAAGGAAAATAGAACATCTTTGCTATCATCATTATCATATTTGGAGCTTAATTGTGCCCAAAGGTATTATTTCCCTATTCATTTTTTAAGAGAAGTGTCTCTCCAAAAATCATTTGAATAAGAATTTTTTGTTTTTGTTGGCTGCTGCTATCTTTGCCTTTCTGGGTGAAATTCTGTTCCCCCAAAATATGCTCACTGCACACACACATATTGCCTGCTTGCAAAACTTTCCCAACGTAAGAGTTTAAAGAGAATTGTTTTACCCAACTTCTGAAGAAATTCTTATTATTGACATCTTAAATAAACTACTTTAAAAATGGAAGTTAATAAATTATTAGACAAATTCTCATATGATCATTGAAATACTAGTGATAGTATTGAATCTATGAGAGAATTCAGAAAAAATAAAGCCCAGAGCATCACTGGAATTTGAGATATATTAGTGGATTTCAGATTTTTCATGAATGATTTTAAAAATCTGATTTTTCTCTGGAAGATACAATTTGATTTCTCTGCACAGATTTCTCGTGTTTGGTAACCAATATATTATGTCTTTATTACTCATAGAAAACATAAGCTTCTTTTCTTCATATAGATACATGAAACTTAAATCTTTTATCTCTCTGAATATTTTAACTATTTTTAAAGCACATTACTTTTTAGCATACCAGATAAACTATACCAAAATCCATGGTATAGAGAAGTTATTTTTTAAAGTATGTATTGTAATTACAATCTAAGTTCTTTTCATTTCAGAAAGTCTAATAATGATGATTAGAATTATTACTAGACAATCAAAATGGAAACATGATATAGATTTGCCACCTGTTAAAATGGGAGATCTCTCTTCATAATTTTTCCTCCATCAAATTCCTTAGTTCACATTTATATGAGAGCAGCTAAGAAAAGCAGAGCTAACAACATCTATCCAAGATGCATAGTCAATATTTCCTGGCTCTTTTCCTTTTCTTACAAACTTTATTTTTTCTATCCTTGCCTTACCATATGATACAATTGAATAAAATTATTGATTTGTTTTTATTTAAGACATCACATTTTTCATGCTATCTCTTTAAAAATAAAGTAAGATCAACATTTTATATTTTTCTTAAAAATAAAAAAGTACAACATTTTAATTTAATGAGCTACAAAGTAAGTTTTACAGTTAGGAGTACAAGTTTTAAATCATGTTCTGATGTATGCTAACTACATACTCCCTAAACATTCCCTTACTATGATATTCAGTAACTTTATAACTAGAGAATAATTAGAACATTTTCATTCATAACTTACACAATTACTTTTACCATAAAATGCTGTTATTAAAATGTTTTACAAAATTCAAAAATTGCAATTATGTTAGAAATTATTTTCCTTCTAAACGCTAGTGAAGAATTTTCCTTACCTCTACTTTTATACCAGGTTAAGTTAAAAAATAGTTTTCTCCAAAATTAAATTCACAAAATTTCATGATGAACTGAGAAAGGAGTGAATTTCTCTCCCAGGATTAGATTTGTGGAGTAACTTTGTACATATAAGAGATGTAAAGATTATGGAGGTGAAAGAGTTGCCCACATTTTACTCTTCTCTTTTAACTCGAATATAGCAGAAATCTAAGATCCAGTCTTGGGAAATTTTGTAAGTGAATTATTTATTTCTCTCTCATTTTCGCTTTCCTTTTTCCCTCTGTCCACTGATGTCCTTATTTCCTCTTTTCTCATGGACCCTCTCTATCTGTGATGCTTCATACGGAATGTCCTCTCCTCTACTATAAAACATTTTCATTCCTTTTACCTACATCCCTCATACCCTAAAACTACACCCTTCCTGACTTGCCACACATTGCTGTAGGGTATGCTAAATAATTGAAACAATTCTGATATGGAGATTTTTGCATATGTATTAAAATGACTACAGATACTAAATTATTTTGATATCAAAAAAATAAAAAAACTTGTAGCATATTCAGAGTGAATATGGTCAAATGAATTAATATTCCCATTAAAACTTTCTAACTCATATCACACATACCAAATACAAAAACAGTGTGAGACTTCAGAAAAGAAAACCAGTATTGGTTGCATAAAATTTATCCATAATATCACTAATCACTAATAATTATGAAAAATCAATGTTTGATAAGTTCATTGCTTCACTTTGAAACATAGTGTTATTGTAGATTATGTAAATGACATTCCACTTGGACATCACATTAGCAGTATTGATAGGCATCATATTAAAAAATTTGAAGATTTTAAGCACTCAATAAATGCTAGATTTTATTTGCCCTGGCTATTATCATGTGCCCAGAAATATTTTAAGCACTAAGAATGAAACAATGAGTATAACAAATATCATATTTCCCAGCAGAAAATTTAGGATTTAGTGGGATATACAGACTACTTAACAGATAATTGCAATCCAGAGAATGTGATTGTGTATAAACCCAGTGTCCTAGGCACACATAGTCTTCCTAGTGGAAATGACAAATTACCGAACACTAATACAAATGAAGAGTTAGTACAAGTTTAAAATTTTTTATTCAAAAATGATGTCTGCACTAGAATGTTTATAGCAGCACAATTCACAATTGCAAAGATATGGAAATAATCCAAGTGCCCATCAATACATGAGTAGATTAATAAAATGTGGTACATGTACACCATGAAGTACTACCCAATCAC
>VBSM01000272.1:95204874-95221579 GCA_008086735.1 Cheirogaleus medius | reverse complement strand
ATCTAGCACCATTGTATTATCTTGTATTATCCTGGATAGAGTTGGAGCCCATTCGTCTAAGTGAAGTATCACAAGAATGGAAAATAAGCACATGTACTCACTATCAAATTGGTATTAATTGATCAACACTTAAGTGCACATGTAGTAATAACATTCATCAGGTGTCGGGCAGGTGGGAGGGGGGAGGGATGGGTGGATATAATTCACACCTAATTGGTGCAGTGCACATTGTCTGGGGGATGGACATGCTTGAATCTCCGACTTGGGCAGGGCAAAGGCAATATATGTAACCTAAACATTTATACCCCTGTAATATGGTGAAAGAAAAAAATCATTAAAAAATAGTTTTTGCAAAACGTGTGACAAAATTTAGATGTTTTTAAGTTTTAGAAAATACAATGTAATCCATATCGTATTTCTCCTGACCAAGCAGATTTGCTGTATTATTAATTCTCCTGCTGATATTTACAGAAATTAAGTTCCTCCAACCACACCCGCTTCACTATTCTAATTCTCACTTTTACAGATATACCAATAAACACTTATTTTCAAACAAGCTTCCTTAACATTCATCTAAGAGCCCCAGGCCATTTTTGTTGATGGCATATATCTATTATTCTATTATTTTTTGGTCTTCTATATTGCATGATGTTCGTTCTGTTAATGTTAGTTATGCCAAAGCCTATGCTTTTTCTAAAGGCAAACTTATAAACAAGTATATTTTATGGCATTATCATAATTTTTCTCTTATTTAGAATACCTTTAGAACTTAACTATGCATATGTATTGTCATTGTGTTCTACATGTATCCACTGCAATCCCAATCATATCCTAGAAGGGTACTGTCAAAATTGACAAACTGATACTATAATTTATATGAAGACACAAAGAGCAAATAGCCAAGGCAATCTGTTAGAACAGTTTATAGGACTTAAATTACTCAACGTCGAGACCTATATTAAAGCTATACTAATTAATACAAAGTGGTATTGGCACAATAATAGATAGATCACCCAATAGGAAACAGTCTAGAAATAGTTTACACATTAATCATTTCCAGACATCTGAGACACTGCCAGGCAATGGGAAAAGATAATCTTTTCAACAAACTGTGTTGAGTAGATAGAATATTTACATGGTAAAATAAATAATTTTAACCTCTAACTCAGAGCATGCACAAAATCAATTTCATATAGATTTTGACATAAATATGAAAAGTAAACCAATAAAGTCTTTAGAAATATATATGGGGAAATATACTTATGTTTTTGATATAAGCAAATATTTTAAAATTGAACTTAAAAGTGCTAACTGACTGGGCGTGGTGAATCTAGAACATATAAAGCAATTGGCAAAAGACAGAAAACTCAACAATGAACCAACTTATATAAGACGCAGTTTACAAGAGGGAGACTACCTGAATTATTCATAGATATAACAATGTGTTCAATTCTCTTAGTTATAAAGTAAATGCAAATTAGATATTTATGTAAAAGAACTAAATATTTGTAGGAATAGTTAAAAATAACATATATAAAAATTTAAAAATATGGGGAATACCAGATATTACCTAGAATATAGACCATCTTGAACCCATACCCATCATTTGTGGAATTACAAATTGGTACCATTATATACATACTTTATAAAATACTTTGTTTATATCGACTAAAGCTGCCCATAGCTATACCTCTGACAAAGGAATTTAACTCTTGACTTTTAAACAAATGAAATATGTGCATACATTCACCAAAAATATACACAAGAATGTTTATACCATCACCACATTCATAAAAAAATAAAATAAAATTGTAAATAACCCATTAACAGTAGAAATGGATAAATACATACTGTGGTGTAGTCAAGCATAGGAGAACTATACAGTAAAGACAATTAACAAATTTTACTATATTCAAAAATATGAACGAATCTCCCAAAATAAAAGTGAGCAAAACAATTTGAAGGAAAAGAGATATTCCTAGAATCACATATTTTTAATTTTAATTTTTTTTTATTTAACTTGATCATGATGAGACCCAAACTATTCTATCTAAGAAAGATTGCCTTTCTATAATAACATGGGATGAGTAGGAATGAATGATATGGGCATTCATGCTACGTCAGGTGACACAGATTATTAGAATATTCTGTTACACGAGTCACGTACCACCCAAAATAGTGTTTGTAATTTATTTTAATTTATTCATATACATTGAAATATCATCTATTTTTATTTTTTAAATGAGAATATAACTAACATTTATTTATTTAGGTACCATTTTGCTTTAAAAATCTCATTCAAATGTTGTATAATAAAACTGTTATGGTATAAATATCCATCTCAATGATACCATTAATTTTTATTTTAGCAACCTGAGAAACTTCCTTGACAGGAAAAATTAGTAGGCTTCTAGTTTCTCTATGCAACAGTCTCTTTGAAGTGACTGAAACTTTTATGTCTATGATTTCATTGTTTATAGTTCCTGTCAAAACTTCACAGGGAATTGAATACCAAGAAAGGCAATTGTTTCCATTACTTAATACTGAACTTTTATTTTGTTCCATTTTTCAGAGGAGAGAGAAAGAGAGATTGATTTGTGAAAAATTTTTAATTCTATGGTGTATTCTAACATTTTCAGCAATCATGAGGGATTTAGTTTTTATCAATCACATTATTCACATTATCTTTAAATACTAGGCAGGAACAATTTTTTATGACAAAATAGGAATTTTAACTATTGAAAAATAATATATATTATAATCTGTGCTTAATTTTAATTTATATCCTTTTTTGGTGCAAATTTAAGTGTCTGCTAAATATTTTTGAAGTAATGATTTTATTTAGATCAACATTGTTGTTTATAAGTTTGAAACATAGTTCTATATAATTATGGTTCACAATATTAGTTTTATATTTCCCATAGAGGAAATATGTATGAGAGAAAAGCTAGAAAAGCTTTGAAAGTTAGGGGGGTTGTCTATAATTTTCCACAGTAATAAAATAAAGTAATGATGAGTTAGTATGAACTACATCAAATGTATCTAAATCTAGAATAAGAACCACAACTGGGGAGGAGATTTATTTCTGGAATGATGGCTGAGGTGCTCTATACATCTGTTCTCCAATAAAGTAACCATAAATGCTAAAAAGTATTTTTAAAAATTAAAGTATCTGAGAATTGTCCAAAGGGCAAACTCAAATTGGTGAAACATTTATTTAAGAATATCTGTGATCCACTTAAGATCAAGGAAAGTCTATAGCATTTGAGCAATAACCCACTCCCCTCAGTGTGAAAAGACAGCCATTCTAGGAACATGTGGCTAAAAAGGTAGGATTCTGCCTCTCCCCAGGTCACAGTTCAGTGCTATGATATCTTCACAGGATGGTTAGGTTATTGGTCTTTCTCATCTCCCTCAGCTATATATTGCAGAGGCTAATTCCCAGGCAAGTGTGGTCAACAGTCCAGGGTTTCATTCATCCATGCAGCCCCCATGCATAGGAAGAAAGCTCTACACAAGGTGCTACAGGAAGAAAATTCTAAAACTTCAACTGCTCTTGCTTCAGCTCACTTATAGAGTGGTATTTGTTGCTGGAAGGGTCAAACTGAGAAGACCAAGGCTTACCACACCTGCCCAGAACTCTGCTTATAAGGTAGGATATCACTATAAGAGAGACAGCTAACTAGGAGAGGCAATCCATAAGAGAAGTTTCTAAAATTATCCTTAAAAGAAGTGGCTTTATTCAGTGTGGGCCTTTATAGACAGTCCATTTTTTATATAGCATATATACTGATTATATATATATATATAACATAGTTCAAGTCTGCGGGAGCTCTTGAAAACAATGGGAATTTTGGTGGTAATCAACTAAAAGGAGACTGGTAGCTCCAGAAAAGCAACAAGTAAACCGCAGACCAGTCAGATTACTAGAAAATGCTAGGAAAAGAGGACATTGTAAAAAAAAAATAGAGCATCAATCATGCAACAATGAGTGGAACCTCACTGCTGGTTGTGATGCCAATGGAAACAAATAGCTTTACAGAAGGAAAGAGATGCTCAAAGAAAGCCCTTTTATAACCACTGTCATCCTAGGATGACTGCTCTCAGGTTCAAAGGTGGGTTTTCTGAGGGGCGAATCAGGCCCTCACAAAGTAGAGGAAATAGAATTTAATAGACAATCTAGGCAACTCATTAAACAAATACATGCACAAACAACAATAAAAACAACAAGCATAATAGGAAGGAAAAGTTAGTACACAGAGTTCCTATAATATGTTATATAAAATGTCACTAGACATTTTAATCTAGTGACTAGTGGCATTTTATATAAGAAAAGAACTTATGACATACATGGAATCCAGAAAGTGTGAGCCACACATAGGGGAAAATAGGGGGCAATAGAACTGTGAGAGGTCCCAGATGTCAAATTTAAGAAAGATTTCTAAATAGCCATTAAAAATATGCTAAAAGAACTAAGAAACACCACACCTAAATTGGACTTTAGGCCAAATGGTCCCAACAGATATTTTCAGAATGCCCTATGCAACATCTACAGAATATATATTTTTCTCATCAGCACATGCATCATTCTCCAAAATAGATCATAAGTTAGGCCACAAACAAGTCTGAATGAATTTAAAAAATTGAAATCATATCAAATATTTTCTCAACATACAGCAGAATAAAGCTAAAAAAAAAACTAGGAGGAATTCTTGAAAATTTACAAGTACATGGAGATTAAACAACATGGTCCTGAATGATCTTTGGGTCAATGATGAAATTAAGACAGAAATTGAAGGTTTTTTGAAATGAATGAAAACACAACATGGAAACACAACATGCCAAAACCTTTGGGATAGAGCAAAAGCAGTGATAAGAGATAAGTTTATATAGTTTAATGCTTATATTAAAAAAAATAGAAAGGTCACATGTAACAACCTTACGTTGTACCACAAGGAACAAGGAAAATAAGAATAAACCAAATGCAAAGCCAGGAGAAGAGAAATAACAAAGCTCAGAGCAGAACTAAATAAAATTGAGGCCAAAAAATAAAAAAAATAAATAAAAAGGATCAATGAAACAAACAGTTATTTGGAAAAATAAATAAAATTAAACTACAGCTAGACTAACCAAGAAAAGAAGAAAGAAGATATAAATAAGCATAATCAGAATTTAAAAAGGAGACATTGCAACTGATACAACAGAGATACAAAAGACTATCAAAGACTCTTATAAGAAACTATAAGGTCAAGACCTAGAAAGCCTAGAGAAAATGGATAACTTCCTTGATATAGGTAACATCCCAAGATGGAATCAGGAAAACTGGAAATCCTAAAAACACCAATAATGAGAAGGGATATTGAATTAGTAATACCCCACCCCTCCAAAAAAAGTCCAGGAGCAAATTCATTCACAGTTGAAATCTACCAAATGTATAAAGAGGTTCCACTCCTCCAAACACTATTCCAAAAAATCAATGACAAGGGAATTCTCCTAACTTATTCTACAAAGTCAGTGTCATACTTATATCAAAACCAGACATGAACTCAACAGTGACAAAAAAGAAAACTACAAAACAATAACCCTGATGAAAATAGAAGGAAAAATCCTGAGAAAAATACAAGTAAACAAAATCCAACAGCATATCAAAAAAATACTAATACCATGATCAAGTGGGCATTATTCCAAGGATGAAAGGATGGTTCAACATATGCAAATCAATAAATGTGATTCATTGTATAAACAGAATGAAGAACAACAAACATATGATCATCTCGGTAGACACAAAAAGAACAATTGATAAAATTCGGCATCCCTTCATGATGATAACCCCCAATAAAGTAGGCATAAAAGGCACATCCCTCAAAATAATAAAGGCTATATATGACAAACTCACAGCCAACATTATATTGAATGGGGAAAAGCAGAAAGCCTTCTACAAACTGCAACAGGACAAGGATGCCCACTGTCACCTCTCCTATTCAACATAGTACTGGAAGTTCTAGCCAGAGCAAACAGGCAAGAGAAAGAGATAAAAAGCATCCAAACTGGAAAAGAAGAAGTGAAATTATCTCTGTCCAAAGACAATATGATCTTATATCTAGAAACCCCTAAAAACTCCACCCAAAACTCTTAGGTTTGGTCAACAAATGCAGTAAAGTTTCAGGATAAAAAAAATCAATGTACCCAAATCACTAGCATTTCAATACATCAATAATGATAAAGCTGAGAACAAAATCAATAAGAAAATCCCATTTAAAATAGCTACAAAAATTAACTTACCTAGGAATATATTTAACCAAGGAGGTGAAATCTCTCTACAAGAAAAGCTAAAACACACTGAAGAAAGAAATCTTAGATGACACAAACAAATGAAGAAACATTCCATGCCAATAGATTGGAAGAATATCATTAAAATGATCATATTGCCCAAAGCAATCTACAGATTAGATGCAATTTCTATCAAAACATCAATATAATCCTCCACAGAATTAGAAAAAAAATCCTAAAATTCATATGGAACAACAACAAAATTTAGATTGAATAGCCAAAGCAATCCTAAGCAAAAAGAACAAAGCTGGAGGCATCACACAATCTCACTTCAATTTATATTATAAGGCTATAGTGACCAAAACAGCATGGCATTGGTACAAAAAATAAAAATACATAGATCAATGGAAAAGAATTAGAAAACCCAGAAACAAAACCATATAACTGTAGTCAACTGATCTTTGACAAAGGTAACAAAAACACACACTGGGGAAAGCACATCATATTCAATAAATGCTGCTGTGAAAATTGGATAGCTACATGCTGAAGAATGAAACTAAATCTCTATCTCTCAATATAAAAAAAATTAACTCAATATGGTAAAGGCCTAAATGTAAGACATGGATCAATAAAAATTTTAAAAGAAAACACAGGAAAAATTCTTCTGGATGTTGGTTTTGGAAAAGAATTCATGACTAAGATCTCAAAAGCACAAGAAACGAAAACAAAAATACACAAATGGGACTCTGTGTTTACAGTTTAATACTCAAATGGGACTCAAACTGTGAATCTTCTGCACAGTAAAGGAAATAATCTACAGAATGAACAGACAATCTGCAGATTAAGTAAAAATATTTTTGAACTATGCATCCAACAACAAACTAATATCCAGATTTACAAGGAACTCAAACAACTCAATGACAACAAAAACAAAAAATAATCCACTAAAAAGGGGGCAAAGGACATGAATAGTTTTCAGAAGAAGAGAGACAAATGGCCAAAAAGCATACAAAAATGCTCAATACTACTAATCATCAGAGAAATTCAAATTAAAATCATGAGATATCATCTTATCCCAGTCAGAATGGTTATTATTAAAAAGTAAAAAAAATAAATAAATAAAAAATAGAAAACCAAACAGATGTTGGCAAGGATGTGGATTAAAAGGAATGTTTGTATTCTGTTAAGTGAGAATGTAAACTAGTACGATTTCTATAGAAACAAGTATGGAGAATTCTCAAAGAACTAAAAGTAGAGCTAATATTCATTCAATTCAGCAATCTCACTACTTGGTATCTATACAAGGGAAAAGAAATCATTATACCAAAAAATATCTTCACTCTTAGGCTTATCACATCACTATTCACAGTAGCAAAGGTATGGAATCAATCCAAGTGTCCATCAATGGGCAATTAGATAAAGAACATGATATATATGTGTGCGTGTGTGTATATGTGTGTATATATATATATATATATATATATCACAGGTATACTATTCAGCCATAAAAAAGAATGAGATCATGTTTTTTGTAGCAACATGGATGGAAATGGAGGCCATTATCTTAAGTGAAACAATTCAGAATCAGAAAGTCAACTACTGCATGTTCTCACTTATATGTGGGAGCTAAATAAGGTGCATACATGGATATAGATGTTGGAATAAGAGACACTGGAAAATATTATGGGAATAGCCTCCAAAATCTTAATGTGTATTTTATTACACATTATTGACTAATAACACACGTAATTTTCCTCAAGCCCCAAACATTATATGAGATATGGGTGTTGATTTCTTTAGTAAACAGAATTAAATTCAATTATGTTTTATAAAATTAAGTTTTCTAAAGCTTTACTGCAATTTAGATCAATGTAATCATCTTTATAATATTCTACAGGAACATAGGCAATAGTATATATCATGAAATATTAAGAAGATGGCTCAAAAGAGGGGGAATTTAAATTTTTATGTTAGAAAATGATGATAAAAAACTAAAGAAAATACAGAAGCAGAGCACTGCATAGCTTGTATAAATGATTTGTAATATTACTCAGGGCAGAAAATTAGGGCAATTAGAATAACCCCTTTATATAATTTCTAAGTCTCTTGTCTTTTTTCTCCTCTCCTTCCAAGCACAAGACGATGAGGGAACGATCAACTGTATTATCTTTTTCATATGCTACCTGAGTGACATATTTTCTTTAGAGTAAGTGAGCTTTCAAACAATATGAAAATTCTTTACTCTCATACCTTATTAATGCAAAAGGCTTAGTGCTCCCCAGGGCCTCTCAGCTGCTGAGAACCCTACGGTTTTTGAATGCCCATATATTTCTTTTTATCCTAGAGAATGGTTGAACTCTTAGGTCCACAGTGAGCTATTTCTCTACCATGAATATTTGCAACAACTTGTCTCTGTAAAATTTCTTCTTTCTGAAGACCATGGCTGGTTAAGCCCTTGAATGAAGAAAACATTAGCCTCGGGACAGTATTTCTTCACTCTCTTCCAGATATTTTCTTTCTACAATTCCAAGGCAATAAGCTGACATTATTGGGTTTATTTATTTCCCTTTATCATGTCCTCTTTTTCTCCCTACTTCTGATCTGTAGTATAGCTATGTCATTTGGTTTAATTATTGGTATGTAACAGAAGGAGAAAAAAATGGTTTAAATCCTTTTTCTCTGCAGATAAGCCTAGTTTTCAGGCTATTTTGTTACAGACTTACAAATTTTTATTGAATATTAGATTCAAATACCAACATTTTCTTTTACTTTGTCCTGTGATAACTATTTTAATTCCTCCATCACTGTCCTCTCCACAAGAAGATGGGGTATACCTTAGACCAGTTAGAAATAAGGTCATGGAAATAGAGATACAAAAGAGATAAGCACACTAATATATGCCATGGCTGTAGATTATATGCCAAAAAATCAATGCAGTTAGTTCAAAAAGTTAAGCAAGAGTAATGAAGAGATAGAAAGTAAAGTTGAGACTGTATGGAAAGTGTACCTGAATTAATAAACAAACAGACACAATTTTCACTATGGCTAAGTCACAGAGAAAGTCAGTCAAGAACAAACTAGGGTATAAGATTAAGAAATGAGCTTTTGGATATTGAGGAGAAGAAGAGATTTAAGTACTAGAGAGTGAGCTGACCAATATAAGATAACGGCACTCCTAGATGTTCATTTCGCAGTAAGTAGTCTTAATTAAGAAGTCCTTGTTTGCTAAAAGCAAAAAGAAGCATTTTCTTGTATTATAAATGAATAATCACCTAATTTATTAGGCAATTTATTTTTTAGAGACTGTGGGTACATGGCAATGTTGTACATAATTGTTAAAAACCTATTGTGTTTTATTCCAAATATAATTGGAATTGTTCAAAAGTGATTTGGTTCTTTAAAATGGCAATTGCTCTAGCAGTGGTTAATTTAACTGAGAGTCAGTGCTCCCTAGGGAGTACATAGTTTTGTTTTATAAATAGGAAATCATTTGCTAGCACTGCAAATTAAACAGTAATAGGTCATGAAATAGAGGATTATCCTGACATAAATTAACTGTCATAAACAAAGCAAGTGGAAATTATAATGAAAGCATAAAGCATATTTATTTATATGCCACATTTTCCCTATTAACAAAAATAAAGTCACTAGAGTTAAATATCTATAGAGTTATCTCAACCTTACTTATAAAATCGTATCAGTTGTGATTAGAGTTGAATTCAGAATAGATACCGAAAATAAAACTGGCTTACTATAATAATATCCCTGATTCACTGTTTTTCTCATTTGATAAATTATAATTGATCATGCATGTCGAGGGCATCAGGATTTATGCCTAAGTTTGAATTTAAAACTGGTGGAGCTACTATGTAAGTTTACTTATGTCATTGAAAAGAAAAAAAAAGAAAATGGTCAGAATATGAGTTTTTCTAACAAAGCAGCCTATACAATTTACATTGTGATAAAAGAGGTTAATCAAATTAATGTATAACATGTCAACAAATAGCATTTTGAACATAAACATATTCTAGTAGGGGTATAGCTCAGGGGTGGAGCATTTGACTGAATAAACATATTCTATAGATTAAATAAAATTATAAAGGTTTACATATTTTTATTAAAAGTTATATTACAAGGAAATTAAAATTAGACTTTGTGTTAATTGTTGAATTAAAAACCCAGGCATAATGTGAACTATCTCAGTTTGTTATTTCTTTTTAATAGAATAGACCATTTAACTAACATCTTCCCTAATCAGTCCTATCTTTTTTTTGTAGGCTACTGTTGTTACCAAGATGCCAATGTTCTTCAGTGATCTCTCTTATTTACTGAGGAGGATTATAATCAGCTGAGAACTTTGAAAATTCAAAGTTCTTGGTATGAGATACCCTATATTCCTATGGCTTATTAAACATTATGGTATATCTTTTTTTAAAAACTTTTTAAACAAGAGTCCAGAGAAAGCTTTAGATTTAAAATGTCCAGTTCCATATCTATACTTTATAAAATATTGTGATAAATGCTACAGTATAGAGGAAGGACTCAAGCTTGGTCCCCATAAATGATGTAATGAAGGGACCTATGAACACATCATGAATAGTGAGTTCTAAATACCATGATTGAAATATGTAAAGGATCAACTGGTAGTATAGAAAGAATGAGTCCAAAAACATCAATTTATGACATATTGTTATATAATTTATTTACAAGAAATGAGATGTTTTTTATAAAACAATAAATAATACCAATCTCTTAGAAGAATAGATAACAAATATGATATTGCAATAAAGCTAAAATTCTGTCAAAAATATTTGATGTTTTTAATCAAACAAGCACTAAGTTTGCCACTTCCACCTTTCAGTCACTTGATCTTTTCTGTATGTTATCATATTACACCTTCTAAAGTATATTAAATTTTCTTGCCCAACATGTTCGCAAATACATTTTAATTTGTTTTAATATGTGATAATATGCTGCCATACATGTGAAAATTTTCAAATCTAAAGTTAATAATCTCTGCAAATAACATTTGTTTAAGCCATGGATTTTAAAGCCATTTATCTCCTCAACTACACTGATAGTTATATATACACATTGTCTTTTTAAAAAACTAATAAACTGTATTCAGACACTTTTTATTTTACAGAAAAATTGAGGAAAAAGCAGAGTTTGATGTACTCCCTCATGCTCTACCCCAGTTTCCTTTATTATTAACGTCATGCATTAGTCTGGTATATTTATTAAAATGATGAGCTAATATTGATACATTACTATCAACTAAATTCCATAGTTTACATTAAGGTTCACTCTTTGTGTTTTATCATCTATGGGTTCTAGCAATGGATAACGACATGTATCCACCATTACACTCTCACACAGAGTAGACTTACTGCCCTAAAATTCCTCTTTGCTCCACCTATTCACCTTTCCCTTTCTTACCCTGAACCCCTGGTAACCCTGCTTTTTTTTCTGTTTTCACAGTTTTGCCTTTTCCAGAGTATCATATTGTTGGTGTTATACAGTATGTAGCCTTTTCAGATTGGCTTCTTTCACTTAGCAATATATATTTAAGGTTCCTCTATGTCTTATTATGGCTTGACAGTACATTTATTTTTATTGCTCAATAATATTACATTGTATAGGTACTCCATTACTTATTCCATTTATTTATTGATATCTTGGGTGCAGCCACATATAGGAGACTGAAACAGGATCCACACCTTTCACCACTCACAAAAATTAATTCACAATACACAACAGACTTAAACCTAAGGCATGAAACTATAAGAATTCTAGAAGAAAATGTTGGTTGCTTCCAAATTTTGACAATTGCAGTTAAGACTGCTATAAACATTTGTGTGCAGATTTTTGTAAAAACATGTTTTCAAGTCATTTAAGTAAATACCAGAGTATGATTAGTTTACCATACCAAAGAGTGTGTTTAATTTTGTAAGAAACTGTCAAATTGTCTTCTAAAGTGGATATAGCGTTTTGCATTCCCAGCAGATTTCCTGTTCCTCCACATTCTTGCTAACATTTGGCATTGCCAGTGTTTGGGATTTTAGTCATTCTAATATGTATGTTATGCTATCTCATTGTTGTTTTAATTTACAATTCCTTAATGATATAAGTTGTTGAGCATCTATTCATTAGCTCATTTACAATCTGTATATTGTCTTTGGTGAGCTGTCAATTTAGATTTTTTGTTCATTTTTTGGTTGGATATTTGTTTTCTTACTGTTTGTTGCCTTTCAGGAGTTCTGTGTATATCTTGAAAACCAGTATCTTATTGGATATGTGTCTTGCATATATTTTCTCCTTGCCTTTAACTTATAAAGCCTACAGACCTCTATTGAAAGGACCATTTTTATAAGTTTACTTTTGCCAAGTTTTGTTTATACTCTTGCATGAGGACCTAAAGGACACTGTGTTCTGTCATTACTATGACTAAGATAATCTGTCTACTCTTCACCTTCTGTCCTAACAGCATCATTTGAGTTCCATGACATATAGGCTGCAAATAAATCTGGAAACCAATCTCCCTATCTCCACTCACTCAACAAGGACCTTGGTCTTTATGGCAGGATTTTCCTAGCATATTTAATGTATAGAATATTCCTGCTAAACCTGACCCTAATTATTACAAAAAATCTTCCCATTTGAAAGCAAGTAACATATTCTCAGTCAGTGTAATGGATTGAGTTGCTTACTCCATGATAAATTATAATTTAAATTACCTTAAATGACCATGTTTGCCCAAGAAGGAATTCCAATACACGTACAAAGTATTTTTCCAACTCCAGCCAAGTATTATAAGAGGCCCAAAGGAACATTGCTCATGCACTCATAAATACAGACTTTCACATCTTCTGCAGCAAACAAGGGAATTTTGTGAGTGGCTTTTGCAGCACCCTTGGACAAGGCTCCACCTCTCTGCACTTCACAACTTTGGCCAGACATTGTTTGTCCCCAGTAGTGGATGTCACTAATTAAGAAGTTATTTCTAGGTTCATCGGAGAATATTTTTTCTTATTTTATGATAAATGCTAACCAAGAAAATCTATATTATCCCCACACTAGAATGTATTTCTATCAGGTTTAAATACTAGCTTAAATTTCTCAGAATTTTAGCAATGGGCTCGATTTCTTAACTTCCACGAATAAAGAGCTGTATGTGCATTATCTCCAGGTTGCCAAGTAAATCCATGCAGGTGTTAACTTTTATGACTGGACAAGGAAGAAAATTATGTCAAGCTGTGAGCTACATGAATAGTTTTCCCAGCTGTAGAGAAATCTGAAAGATGACAGAGTGAAATGGACATTGCTTGCCATTATTGGCTTTAAAGATGAAGGAATAGAGTTATGAACTAAGGAAGGCAGGTGGTCTCTAGAAGTTGTATAATGAAGTGATTATCCCCTATAGCCTCCAAAAAAGATTATAGCCCTACCAATGCCTCAATTTTAGCTCAGTGAGACCTGCATCATATTTCTAACTAACAGGACTATAAGATAATAATATTTGTTCTTTTAAGTCTTTCAGTTTGTAACAATTTGCTGTGGCAGCAATAGAAAACTAATATAATACTTGAATTAATTCCTAGCATGGCAGAAAAATAAATGAATCAAAGCCATTTTGTCTTCATAATCTACTCAGAAATAATTATTCATCACGAATTATAAATCTGGTGATGATGTGAAAGTCAGTGATGACCATATAACTGATCATACTTTGAAGGAACTCAGTAGGTAAAATGCAAGCCATAGGTCCTGGTACTTAAAAGGTACTCAACAACTAATATTTATATTATTATTAGAATTACATAGTGCTTTCCTTATAATCTCTGTCTTCTTGCTTATACTTGCAATATTCATTAATTTATTTGTTTTTAAAAGTTATTTTATATAATAAATATTTATTAGATTTATATTATGGGCCACGCATTATCCTATGTGTTCAAACTACAAGATTAAAATAGACAATCTTCTAATACTCTAAAGTACATATTGTAGAAGGGGCTGATGACAAATACAAAACCACATGCATGTATAAGATTAGGAGCTGCAGGATCCTTTTTTCATACTGTGTGTATCTCTCTTATCTTTCATTATGCTATATTACTTTTTTGATAAATTTAATATGGGTTTTATTACATATACTGCACATTATTCAGTTAAAATTGTATAAACAGCAAAATGTGATTAAGAAAAAAAAATCTACTGTCTGTTAGGCAGTCAGATGACTGCAGATTTGTTTTTCTCAAGAAACCTAGCCCTGAATAATCTGTGAGAATGGAGATGATGGGATAAAAGTTGCTAGGAATTAAAGAGATTATAGAATGAGTGCTCCAAGAGCTATTGGCTGTATCATATGTCACATTTTTTAGATGTTTAAGCAGTCCAGAAGTACAATACCTCATATCACTAGTGATCATTTCCAACAGCCAGAGAGCAGCTTCTTTTACTTTTGCAATGTTCTGATGTGTTCAACTCTTATTTATGTTACATTACTATTAATGTGTATCAAGAAACCTATCATGAGCTTATTCTAAATACAAATTTTATAATTGAGGATGCTTTCTCTTCTAAAATAGCTGTTTATATCTTTCCCTCACTTCTCAAATCCCATATTCCCTTTTCCCCACTCTTATTTCCCACTGCCATCTGATAGCAAGGCCACCTAATATATTGAGAAAACATAAACAAGCAAATGGGATGGTTCATCTCCCCACAACAAAACACACAATTATCTCTCTGTGCCTGTGCTCTATGTATTCCTTCCTGTCACAAAAGATGAAATGTTCATAGCACTAGAATATAGCACTAGATTTTATCTCTTTTCACTTTATCATATACGTACTCTTACAGCTATCTTATTTCTATCTTAAATTGCCAAGCTATTTCCCTTTATTAGATGATTCTCATCAACCTAAAAACATACTGGATCCAACATTTATTGTATTCCCTTTCCTTGATCCATTGGAGGATAAAATTTCTAATATGATCTTTTGTGTATGGTTGGTGTTTGTAATTGCTTCTCATTTTCTCTTAAATAACAGTGTCTGTACTACCCCAGGAAATTGCCCTTTTCAAACTTATCACTGATATCTATATTGATAAACACAACATAATTCTTATTTTTATTCAAACTGTTTAAAGTTTGACTCAGAAGAACAATTCCTCTTGTCTTCAAAGAATAAACAATAAAATTATTTCATTGAATTATTTGTTTAAAACATTCTGAATTTTATCCCAGCTACTTAACTAAGTGATCTGGCCTTTTAAAAGAAATGGCTGATCTAAAGAAGCTTCAAAAGGCTAGCACATCATAACCAAGATAGCTTCCCTATGACCAAAGACCAAGGAACAATGTGACACCTAAAAGAAAGAGAGAAAGATGGAATTCATCTCTCAAGACTGAGCACTGCCTTCACTATTCTCCTTGGTATCTGGCTTTTGTGAACAAGGAAGCCCATGTTCAATGGGTGGGAAACCACATCAGGAAAATGATATTCACACACAGGACATGAAAACATAATTCAAACATTTTAGAAAGCAAAACTCCTGTTATACCAATATATAATTTTTTTTATTTGGAAAATTGGCGACTGATTTTTTATTTTTTTAACTCAGTATGGAAGAATTGCAAGGCCCGCTAAGCCAAGAAGGTCACATAAGGCAGCAGCAGAGATTTGAATTCTGGTGCTCAGGAGTGACAGTTCTCTGGAGGGGTTGTCTGGACTTTGTCAAGCAACATTGTCACCACCCTCAGGCATAACTCAGAAACACTGAGACAGAAAGAAACATCACTGCAAGGAAGAGGAGATGTTTACAGTGATGTTCTAAGAGCATGGTATTTACCACAAGAAGAGTGAAAATGCTTCTATAAGTCTAACCACACACATTGAATTTCTGGGTCTATTTCAGTGCTTCCAGAGATATGGCTGATAATGCAACATGAGGTCAGTCCCTACTCGGTGAAGTTCCTCACCGCTGAAGTAGGGTCAGTAGAAAAAGCAAATTTCTTCTGTGTGTTTTTAAACCTATATGTTTAAATTGAAAATGAAGCAGTTCACCAAGAGTAATTTTAGTATTGTGAACTAAAATAAAATTTTAAGGCTCACCCCCCCACACCAGTTGACTGAATGGACCCCCTTGTGGCCAAAGGAAAATCCTAAAACTAAATTGCCTGCCAAAAGGAAGGAGGTCAGCCATGCCTTATCATGTCCCCCTCCCTTCTTGGGGACATGCTTTGTAACTCATTAACAGGCCTAAGAATATGCAATACAAACCTGCAGGTCCTCAATTTATACAACAAATCTATGTCCAGTGACTTATCTCTGATAACAGCTCCTTATGTTGAAATATGCCAAGCCTTTAGATAAAGCTTCATGTCTTTAACCAACTACAAGCCAAAGAATCTTTTTTTTTTTTTTTT
>VBSM01000272.1:95161604-95189855 GCA_008086735.1 Cheirogaleus medius | reverse complement strand
TAGCTTCTCAGAGTAAAAAACCTTGATTGATCTATACAAATTCCTTAATTCTCCCTTCTGCAGGCTGAAATCAGTTGTTATGCCAAATTTTCCATTTCTGTTTTGGCAACTTTAGAAATTCTGTTTTATTAAAAATTTCAGTCTCTGTATTCCTGTTGTTTATTTAATGAGACATTATTCTCATAGGTTTATTTAATTTGTTAAACATTCTTTTCTTTAGTTATTTGAATCTATTTTATAACACTTAAAATTATTAAAGCCATATATGATAAACCCACAGTGAATATCATATTGAATGGGGAAAAATTGAGAGCATTCCCGCTTAGAACTGGAGCCAGACAAGCTTGCCCACTATCTCCACTTCTATTCAACATAGTGTTGGAAGTCCTTGCCAGAACAATCAGACCAGAGAAGAGAATTAAAGGTGTCCAAATGAGGGCAAAAGAGGTCAAACTCTCACTCTTTGCTGATGATATGCTTTTATACCTAGAAAATCCCAAGAATTCAACCAAGAGACTTCTGGAATTGATAAATGAATTCAGTAAAGTCTCATGATACAAAATTTATGCATACAAATCAGTGGCATTCATATATGCCAATAAGAGTCAAGCCAAAAATCAAATCAAAGACACAACACCTTTCAAAATAGCATCAAAGAAAATTAAATATTTAGGAATATATTTAACAAAGGAGGTGAGAGATATTTATAGGGAGAACTACAAAACACTTAGTAAAGAAATTGGAGATGTGCACAGATGGAAATCCCTATCATGCGCATGGATTGGTAGAATCAATATTGTTAAAATGTCCATTCTACCTAAAGTGATCTACACAATTAATGCAATCCCTATCAAAATTCCACCATCATTCTTTACAGAGTTAGAAGAAATAATTCTACTGTTTGTCTGGAACCAGAGAAGACCTCATATAGCCAAAGCAGTCTAAAGCAAAAAACTCCCCAAAAAAACAACAACAAAAAAAAAAATTAGGAGGCATCAGTCTGCCAGACTTCGATCTTTACTAAAAGGCTATAGTAACCAAAATAGCATGGTACTGGTACAAGAACAGAGATATGGACCTCTCGAATAGGACGGAAGAACAGAGATATGGACCTCTCGAATAGGACGGAGATTCCAGATGTTAACTACCCTCATATTGTCATCTCATCTTAGACAAAGCAGACAAAAGTATGCATTGGGGAAAAGAATCTCTATTCAATAAGTGGTGTTGGGAAAAGTGGATATCCACCTACAGAAGATAAAACTGGATCCCAACCTCTCACCTTTCACAAAAATCAACTCATATTGGATAACAGACTTAAACCTAAAGCATGAAACCTTAAGAACTCTGGAAGAAAATGTGGGGAAGACTCTTTTAGACATCGGCCTAAGTAAAGAATTTATAAAGAAGACCCCCAAAGCAATCACAGCAGCAACAAAAATAAACAAATGGTACCTGGTAAAATTAAAAAGCTTCTGCACAGTCAAGGAAATTGTCCTTAGAGTGAATAGACAACCTACAGAATGGGAGAAATTATTTACTTTCTGCACATCCAATAAAGGACTGATAACAAGAATCTATATAGAACATAAGAAAATCAACAAGAAAAAATCAAACAACAGTATCAATCAATGGGCAAAGGACATGAACATAAACTTTTCAAAAGAAGACAGACTAATGGCCAGCAAATGTATAAAAAAGTGGTCAACATCTCTAATCATTAGGGAAATGTAAATCAAAACTATGATGAAATAGCACATAACTCCACTGAGAATGGCCTCTATCAAAAAGTTCCAAAATAACAAATCCTGGCATAGATGTAGAGAGATTAGGACATGCTTACATTGCTGGTGGGACTGAAAATTAGTACAAACCCTGTGGAAAGTAATTTGGAGATAGAATTTGGAATAGCTAAAAATAGAATTACCATTTGATCCAGCAGTGCCACTACTAAGAATCTCTACAAAGGAAAAAAAGACATCCTATAATAAAGATATCTGCACTCAAATGTTTATAGCAGCACAATTTACAATTGCAAAGATGTGGAAACAACCCAAATGCCCATCACTACATGCATGGATTAATAAAATGTGGTCCATTAATACCAATTAGCTGGTTAGTACATGTGGTGCATGTTTTTCTATTCTTGAGATACTTCACTTAGTAGAATGGGTTCCAGCAAATTGGTATTAACGGATCAACACCTAAGTGGTCATATAGGAATAACATTTATTGGGTGTCAGGCGGGTGGGAGGGGGGAAGAGGGGATGGGTATATACCAAACATAATGAGTGAGATGTGCAACGTTTGGGGGATGGTCACACTTCAAGCTCTGACTCGAGGGGGAAGGGGGGCATGGGCAATATATGTAACCTTAATATTTGTACCCCCATAATATGCTGAAATAAAAATAATAAATAAATAAAATGTGGTATATGTATGTTGAAGGATGTTGAGATTTGGCTCATAAAATTATTACTTTATTGTATCACCCAATATTGCTATATTAAAGACAGAAATGATTTCAGGAGTTGTGCAGGGCTTTGCCCTGAAGGAATATGTGAATGAGTTAGTTTGCATAACAAAGGCTGCCTTGCCTTGGGAGGACATCTCAAAGGTCTGGTTGGCTGTGTTCCATGAGGTGCCAATATCTCAAACCTGTGGTGTCCACCTGTTTTGAATGACAAGGCAGGTCTACATGGTGCCACAGGATGGGAGCCAAACAATTAGTCCCCAGCCCAAGATGGCTAAAAGCAATTAGCCAAAAAAGAGCTGAGTTCCTGCTTACTCCTGACTGTCTGTCTCAATCCACAATAACCAGATAAAGAAATATGGAGCCACTATATCTCTTTTACCCCTCTATTAAATGATAGCTATCTCTTAGAACCTAAAAGTTAGTCCTTGAAAGATTTTGTAACCGTTTGTTCACATAGATAGAATAGATTAAGGAATTTTTAGAAGCCCTTTGAAAAACTTTTAACCAAAAACATACTACCTGTTATTATGTAAATCTGTAACCCTTGGCAACTGAACTACCTGTTATTATATAAAAGTGTTACCCCTGGCAACTGATAACTGATATCTGTAGTTATAAAAACCTATGTGAAACTCCATTTGAGGCTCCACAATTAACGAGGATATTGTGGGGTCCCCTGAGTATCCTCACTTTCCAATCTCTTTATATAAATCTATAAAACTATACCTTTTTTCTCTGTGTATTCTTTTTTTCCATTACTCCCTATTTTCTATTATTTTATTGTCCTTTGTGACAACCCCTACCTAAGGGACCCAATTTTTCATAGGGAGAAGTAGCTAATCTCCCCGCATATGTATACCGTGGAATACTACTCAACCACTAAAACAACGGTGATCTAGCACCTCTGTGTTATCCTGCACAGACATTGAGCCCATCCTTCAAAGTGAGGTATCACAAGGATGGAAAAACATGCACCACATGTACTCGCCATCAAATTAGTAATAATTGATCAACACTAAGGTGCTCACGTGGTAGTAATACTCATTGTGTGCAGGTCAGGTAGGGAGAATGGGGGTTTGGTGGTAGTGGGATAGGAGTAAATCCACAGCTAATGGAAACAGGACACACTGTATGTGTGGTGCCATATATGACAAACACACAGCCAACATCATACTCAATGGGGAAAAGTTGAAAGCATTCCCACTATGAATTGTAACAAGACAAGGATGTCCACTTGCACTAGTTCTATTCAACATACTACTGGAAGTCCTCGCCAAAGCACTCAGGAAAGAGAAAGAAATAAAAATATCAAATTTGAAAAGAGGAAGTTAAATTATCTCTGTTTGCTGATGATATGATCTAGAAAATCCCATAGACTCTTCTATAAGACTTCTAGATCTGATAAATAAATTCAGCAATGTCTCAGATTACAATTAATAGCATTTCTATACACCAATATTGTCCAAGTTGATAACCAAACCAAGAACTTAATCCCATTTACGGTAGCTGGGGGAAAAAAATACCTAGGAATATATTTAACCAAGGAGGAGAAAATCTCTAAGGAGGAAAACAAATCAATAAATAAAGAAATCATAGATGACACAAACAAATGGAGAAATATACCATGATAATGCATTGAAAGAATCAATATTGTTAAAATATCCATGCTGCCCAAAGTGATTTACAGATTCAATTCAATTCCTATCAAAATACCAATGTTATTTTTCACAAAATTAGGAAAAAACACTAAAATTCATATGAAAACAGAAAAGAGCACAAATAGTCAAAGCAATCCTGTGGAAAAAACAACAAACTGGAGACATCATATTACTTGACTTCAAATTATAATACAAGGCTATAGATATGAAACAACATGATATAGACTAGAGAATGGAACAGAATAGAGAATCCAGAAATAAAACCATATAGCTGTGACCAACTGATTTTCAACAAAGTAGACAAAAACATATACTGGGGAAATGATTCCATATTCAGTAATGTGGTGCTGGGAAAACTGTATAGTCATATGCAGAAGAATGAAACTGATGTCTATCTCTCACTGTACACAAAAATTAACTCAAGATAGATGAAAGATTTAAATGCAAGACCTGAAACTATTAAATCCTGGAAGAAAACCTAGAAAAAACTCTGCTGGACATTGGCCTATGCAAAGAATTTATGACTAAGACCCCAAAAGCAAATGCAACAAGAACAAAAATTGACTAATGGGACTTAATTAAACTAAAATACTTCTGTACAATAAAAGAAATCATCAAGAGTAAATAGACAACCTACAGAATGTGGGAAAATATTCACACACTATGTATCCAACAAAGAACTAATATAGAGAATCTACATGGAACTCAAACAACTTAGCAAGAAAAAACACCACCATTAAAAAGTAGGAGAATGATAACAGACATTTTTCAAAAGAAGATACACACATGACCATCATACATAAGAAAAAATGTTCACCATTTTTAATCATCAGAGAAATGTGAAACTAGAATGAGATAGCACCTTATCCCAATTAGTATGTCCATTACTAGAAAGTAAAACAAAAAAACAAACGAACAAACAAAAAAAAAAACAGATGTTGCCAAGGATGTCATGAAAAGGGACTACTTATACACTGTTGATGGGAATTTAAATTAGTCCAACCTCTATAGAAATTGGTATGGAGATTTTTCCAAGAAACTAAAGCAGATCTACCATATTATCCTACTATCCCACTACTGAGTATCTACTTCCTCCCAAAATAAATCATTATATCAAAAAGATACCTGCACTGATATGTTTATTACAGCACAATTCACAATAGCAAAGGCATGAAATCAACCTAAGTTCCATAAATTGATGAGTGGATAAAGAGAATGTGGTATGTATTTACAATGGAGTACTACTCAGCCCTAAAAAGGAATGAAATGACATCTTTTGCAGCACCTTGTATGGAATTAGAAGCTATTATCCTATGTGAAGTAACTTAGGAACAAAAAAAAAATAAATGCTTCATATTTTCACTTATAATCAGGAACAAAACAATAGCTACACAAGGACACACTGTGGCATAATGGACACTGGAGACTTAAAAGAGAGAAGAGTCAGAGGGGGTGAAAAATGAAAAATTACCTATTGGATGCAAGGTACACCATTCAGGTGATGGTTACACTAAAAGCTAGACTTCACCACTATACAATGTATACATATAAAGGAATTCAATTTATACCCCCTAAATCTATTCAAATTTTAAAAAATAATTTCTGTGTGAACCTACTACTCATTTAACTTACTTATTCTTTCAAAGGCCCATTATTCTTATCTGGCCTTATATGTCCATGCGCAAATAACATAACGTAGCCATCCTTACTTCATACAATGATTAGGAGGAACAAGCAAATTAAGGCATATAAGAAGCTTAGAAGATTATTTGGTAAATATTAATATCTCAATGAATGTTAGATATTCATATCATATACATGAATCCACAGGTTCTGACATTTTAATGTATATCAAATTTGATAAGAATGAAAATAATATGTAGAAATCACTTCCTAATGCCTTCACATAGTAGTTACAAATGCATATTTTCTTCTATATACATATATAGTCAATAAATATCTGTGCCTATGATTAAAGTACAGAATTGAGATCTAACAAACACAACTAATGCTGTGATCATGTATATAAGATATCAAAATATCTTTTTTAAAAAGTCCAAATATATTTGGTTTATTTACAGGTAATATACTATAAGAGATATCTTTAAAACTATTTGAGTTAGCCTTCTTTCATCAGCAACAAAAATACTATCTTGTTTATCACATCACAAGAATATCTTTATTTACAAATATCTAGCTAAGTGCAGTGCAAATAATATGATCACTGCTGAATAATACTCTCTCAGGGAGTTATAATTTTTGAAAGATATGTTGACCTTTCCAAGCCACCAGGGTATCATTTAGTGTAATGAGTGCTAATTTCCTAAGTAGTATCTGAGTGACCTGAAAGAGTTTGCTAAACTTCTAAAAGTGCTTGTAAGTCCCAGTGGTGTAGTTTACACAGTGGGAAAATATAGTTCATTATCTCACAAACATACATTGCAGATGAGGAACTTAATAGTTTCATTGACATTTTTTGCTCAATTTAAACCAGGTAACTATAAAAGGAATGTATTCCTTAAAATAAAGTAAAATTTACCTGCAAAAATATCAAGCATTATAATTCATTCATTTCTATTTTACTGAATTTTATCATAAAAGTTTTCATTTGTCTATTTTTAAGATATAAATGAATATCAAAAAGAAGGGGCTATCTCAGGGATAATTTCCTCAGAATGATGATCTTCATCTTCTCTTATTGCTCTCTAAGGCCCTTTTCTGGTTCTACAAACTGATGTTTTGCTGTTTTCAAGCTTGAATGGCAATCAGAACATATTTTTTAGTTCAATGAATTTGTATCTAGGCAAGTTCCTAATTGCTCTACATAAACACTTACTTCAAGTTTTCTATAGAAAATATTCTTATGCAAATCATTGCCTCTACAAAATATAAAATTTAGATTTCTCTGAATGATAGGAAAAAAGATTAATGTAATGAATCATATATTGTAAACCATATAGTCCTGTAATATTGTACACATGCCATCCTTACTCTTCCCTTGTGTATTATAAATATGAAGACCCAACAAAACTGACAGAAAAATCTCTTCATTCTCTTTCTTATACCTAAGCAGAGATCATAAATTATTATCCAATGTTATGGTTCAGTATGAAACCATCACTTTAGAAATGAAAGGTTAGTAATTACCTCAGAAATTTCAAGTAAATGTGTAGTATATTTCTACAAAGGGTTAATGGGTGATGAGGCAAGATTGTGTTAGTCCGCATGAAAATTGAAGAAAAGGGAGAGGAAGAAGAAGATTTTCTTTTTATTCAAGTCTCATAAACATATTTTTCTTTTTATACATTTACCTAGAAAATATTGGTTACAGAATAATATTCATTATGATCTATTTTATATATATATATGTATATCAAAAGGTAAACATGCATTCTACTATAGGATAAAGAGTCATGTCTTCCAACTTTAATGAATCGACATAAATGACATGGATATCTTATTAAAGTGTGAATTCTGGGGAAGAAGTGGAGCAAGATGGCTGCTTAGATCCCTCTAGCAATCATCCCCACCACAGAAACACCAAGTTGAAGAACTATCCACAGAAAAAACACCTTCATAAGAACCAAAAATCATAAAAATGCTCACAGTACATGGTTAACATTGTATCAAGGAAAGAGGCACTAAAGAGGGCAGGAAAGACAGTCTTGCATAGCCTATACCACTTTTGCCCATTTCCCTGGCAGCATGATGCCACACAACACCAGATGGAGAAAGAATCTGTTAGCCTAGGGGAGAGAGAGCAAAGTGATTGTGAGACTTTCTATTGGACTCAGGGCTACCCTATCAGAAAGGAACACAACATACAACAGAATTCTGCTGACATCCACAAAGGAACCTCAGTCTTAGTAAAGGTGCAAAAACATAAATCAGGGAAAGAATGGTTTCTTCAATAAACGGTGCTGAGAAAGCTGGATGTCCCCATGAAAAAGAATGAAACTACACCCTTATCTCTTGCCATATAAAAAATTCAAGTCAAAATCAATTGAAGACTTAAATATAAGACTTGAAACTCTGAAACTACTAAAAGAAAACATTGGGGAAATATGTCAGAATGTTGTTCTGGGCAATGATTTCTTTCTTAATACCTCAAAAGCATAGGCAGCTGAAGGAAAAATAGACAAATTAGATCACATCAAGCTAAAAAGCTTCTGTAAAGCAAAGGTAACAATCAACAAAGTGAAGAGACAATCCACACAATGTGAGAAAATATTTGCAAACTACCCCTCTGACAAGGGATTAATAATTAGAATATATAATATTTTTTTCCTATTGAGTGCAAAAACTCAATAGAAAAAACATCAAATAATCAAATTAAAAAATGGACAGATGATATGACTAAACATTTCTCAAAAGAAGACATACAAACAGACAAGATGTATATGAACAAATGCTCAACATCATTAGTCATCAGAGAAATTCAAATCAAACTACAATGAGATATCTCACCCCAGCAAAATGATTTTTTTCAAAAAGGCAATAATGAAAACTATGAGGACGTGGAGAAAGGAGAATCCTCATACACTGTTGTTTGGAATGTAAATTAGTGCAACCACTGTGAATAACAGTATAGAGGTTCCTCAAAAAAACTAAAAATTGAATTACCATTTGACTCAGCAATCCCACTGCTAGATGTTTCCAAAACACAGGAAATCAGTATATCAAAAAACATATCTAATCTACACATCCAAGTTTATTGCAGTACTATCACAATAGCCAAGATTTGGAGTCAAAACTTGTCCATCAGTGGATAAACAAATAAAGAAAATGTGGTACATATATACAATGGAATATTATTCAGCCATAAAAACAATGAAATCCTTTTTTTTTTTTTCTTTTAGACGGAGTCTCACTTTGTTGCCCGAGCTAGAGTGCCATGCCATCAGCCTGGCTCACAGCAACCTCAAACTCCTGGGCTCAAGCAATCCTTCTGCTTCAGCCTCCCAAGTAGCTGGGACTACAGGCACATGCCACAATGCCCGGCTAATTTTTTTCTATATATTTTTAGTTGGCCAATTAATTTGTTTCTATTTATAGTAGGGACGGGGTCTCACTCTTGCTCAGGCTGGTTTCCAACTCCTGACCTTGAGAGATCCACCCGCCTCAGCCTCCCAGAGTGCTAGGATTACAGGTGTGAGCCACCGTGCCTGGCCAAGAATGAAATCTTGACATCTGCAACAACATGAATGGAACTGGAGAACATTATGTTAAGTGAAAGTAGCCACACAGAGGATGATAAATTTTGCATGTTCTCACTCCAATGTGGGAGCTAAACATTAAAAAACAATTGATTTCATGGAGATATATGGAGTAGTATAATAGTTACCAGAGATGGGAAGCATAGCATGGAGAGAGGATTAGAGTGGGGATGGATAATAGGTGCAAAAACATAGTTAGATAGAATGAACAATATTTTATAGCACAACAAAGTGACTATAGTCAAACAATAAGTTAGGATATACTTTAAAAGAGCTAACCATCTGAGGATTGGACACACTTAAAGCTCTGGCACATCATGGGGGAGGGGTGGCAGGGGCAATATATGTAACCCTAACAATATTTGTACCCCCATAATATGATGAAATAAAAGGGGAAAAAAGAGCTAAAAGAGTATAACTAGAATGTTCCTAACACAAAGAAATGCTATATGTGTGAGGTGATGGAGACCCCGATTACCCTGATTTGCTTATTACACTTTATATGCCTGTATCAAAACATCACATGCACCCCAGAAATATATAGAACTTTTATTCAATCATAATAATTAAAAAATCAATTTTTTTGAAAATGTGGATTTTGATTTGGTTGGTCTTGAGTGGGGTCTCAGGGTCTACATTTCTAAGAAATTACTGAAAGATACTTACGTGGCTGATTTATAGACCACACTTTGGATTGCAAGAATAGAGAAAGTGGAACTATTCCTTTTTACTATTATTAGACTTTCAAAGATGTTAATAATTATGCTATCTCTGGAGTCCCATGATTAATGTCTAGTTATATGTTGGTAAAATGGCTTAATTGAACTGAAAATTTTAGAAAATCTATTTCTGGGAAAAAATTATAGAACTGAAAATTCTGCTACTAAAATAATTGTTGTCTTGTTCTGTCATTTTTTAGATTTATGATATGTGTCACAAAGCCCAACAGATCAGACACAGTCTAAAAATTTTAGAAACAAAGTAGTTTGAATATGGAGATATCCTTACATACAGGACTACTCATGGGGATTTACAATTGTCTAAACTCCACTTAATAGGCAAAGGAGTATGACTACCATTATTTAAAAATGAATGTGTTAAGATTCATTGATATACATTGAATCCCACAAAGAGTAAAAACATTTATTTATTAACCTGAGGTGAAATCAGATATAACACATATCTTATTGCATATGTAATAAGTTTGACACTATAACTGTATCCATGTGTATGTAAGACATATTAGTTTAGAATTAGTAAATGTTTATTGCACTGTGTAATTTATGCTTTCTCTACAAAGTAATATTATATCATGAATATTCTAATATATAAAAATATTAATAGCCAGTTATTTACTTTATCATTTGATTTCTACAGGCTCATAGATATAATAATATAGGTTACAAATATCATATTAAGACTCTGACAACATGACTCAGTACATTCCATTTGAATAAAATGATCACCTTTTCTATACCAAGATTTAAAGAAGTAACATTATACTTATTTTGGTAACAAAAACTACTTTCTCTATATCTTTAAGTTTATTCCTGATAGAAATACTACAGTAGAAAAAATTCTGTTTATTTGGGAGTTTAATAAACTTAACATCTTTGCAAGAAATCTGAGTAAATTATAAATTTGGGGTTGATAGTCTGCCAAAGAGCCTTTTGAAAAGGAAAACTTTCCATAACACAATATAAACTCAGTATTTCTTCTGCATTTGTGAGGAAAATAAGGGTAAATAGTTATTATTGCATTGACAATACTGTAAATATGTAATATGTTAATAAGAGGAACACATGTTGCTTAAGGTAAAAATAATACAAAGAATGAATCTAAGTATAGATACCAAATGTGCATTTGTGTCATATGTAAGTTTATAGAAAAGAATTTAGAAAACAAATGGTAAAGCCCAGGTTAAGCCTGGGTTGTAAGTTATGACAATATTAGCAAATATGGTTTATAATTTACATTAAGTAATTAACTGTTCATCTATATTGACATTACAATAACATTTTTTTAAATTATCTAAGTTATTTTATAGATATTAGTTTATCCTCACTCTTGTGTAATCTAAGTATATTGAGTAGTGTAGTCTATCCTGTATTTAAAGTATTAAATAGAGTGTAGGATTATCATGGTAAAAAAAAAAAAAAACGAAGTTAGAGAAGGCATATTATCTCCTTTTATCCACCACACATCCCTGTGATTCCTTCTTCTCATATTGAGTAGTGTAGTCTATCCTGTATTTAAAGTATTAAATAGAGTGTAGGATTATTATGGTAAAAAAAACAAAGTTAGAGAAGGCATATTATCTCCTTTTATCCACCACGCATCCCTGTGATTCCTTCTTCTTACACTTAGAATACATGTGTACCTTCCCTAAAGGATATGAAAAGGGTCTTATCCGGTCAGTGACTAGTCTGAAGCAATTCCAAAATGTTCCTGGGAAGGTATTTTGAAGAACTCCTACTCTAGGTTTGGGATGTGGGTCATGATTAAGATCAGATAGTCTGTTTTCTTAGAGGCCTCTATTCTCCAGGCTCCTACCTTGCTCTGCTCTTGGTATTATGTGTACTTTTTACTCCTTGTCCATATTAGAGGAACGTGTGGACATGAGCCTTCATTCAGTCTGCACAGTTTTCTCAGCCCAACTGAGAAGCTTAAGGACTAATTTTTTTAATCTCAAACAGTTAAAGTTTTCTACTTCAGTCTTTTAGGTTCTTTGCCAGCAAAGTTCCCTGAAAATTTTAGTTTCCTTCTTATCTATTTGATTCCAGTCATTTTCATATGCTAATTACCATATCCAAAATTCTTTGGAGACATATTTTTGAAATATTCTTTATTACTTGGCAGTTTCATTTTCTTGACCCACATCATTCTTCTCAATTAATGGAGGCTACATGGAATCTATTAATATTATGCTTAAGTTAATATTTAACTCATTCCACACTTTGAGAGATTTTATGAAACTATTTTGCTTTAAGTTAACAGCAGTTAACTTTTCTGTCACTCGTTGAATTTGTCAAAAGTATTTCTAGTGACAATGTTAAATTTTGTCTAAGCCCTATGTCCCTCAAGAGCAGCCATGGTTAAAAAGAAATCCTCCCATCCTTTGCTTGTGGAAAAGACTTGCTACAGAGAACCAGCTTTGCCTTTATGACACACTATAAAACTCATGGATTATCTCTTTGTTTATTTATGACAAGGCCAGTCACAGATCCTCCAAATTTCCAGTATTTGTGTCATAAGAGATTAGGAGAAATTTTTTTTCCCAACTCATTAATGAGGAAAACATGCTTGTGAAACAACTTGACCAAACATTAGTTAAGATTCTCTCCTCCCCACAAGACTTTTTATGTTTTTAGAGACCTATACAATGTAATTTTTATTTTTCAGAAAATATGATATACATATGTCATAAAGGAAGAATAATGTAATCAACTTTACTCCAAGCACAGCTGAATTAGTGCTTGTACATCTGTGATTAGTCATTCAGTGGAAGTGATATTCTTTTTTTTTAATTTTTAATTTTTTTATTTCAGCATATTACAGGGGTACACAGGTTTAGGTTACATATATTGCCTTTGACCCACCCAACTCAAAGCTTCAAGTGTGTCCATCCCCCCGACAGTGCTCATCTCACCCATTATGTGTGAATATACCCATCCTCTCCTACCCCTCCCACCTGCCTGACACTCAATGAATGTTATTACTATATGTGCACTTAAGTGTTGATCAGTTAATACCAATTTGCTGGTGAGTAAATGTAGTGCTTGTTTTTCCATTCTTGGGATACTTCACTTAGTAAAATGGGTTCCAGCTCTATCCAGGATAATACAAGAGGTGCTAGATCACCATTTTTTGTGTGTGGCTGAGTAGAACTCCATAGTATACATATCATATTTTATTAATCCATGCATGTATTGATGGGCACTTGGGTTGTTACTACATCTTTGCAATTGTGATTTGTGCTGCTATAAATATTCTAGTGCAGATCTACAAATTCAATGCAATTGCTATTAAAATGTCAACATCGTTTTTCACAGATCTAGAAAAAATAATTCTATGCTTTGTATGGAACCAGAGAAGACCCTTTATAGCAAAAGCAATCTTAAGCAAAAAGAACAAATTGGGAGGTATCAATTTACCATACTTCAAACTATACTACAAGGCTCTAGAAACTAAAACAGCATGGAAATGGCACAAAAACAGGGACATAGACCAATGGAACAGAACTGAGAACCCACATAAAACCATCCTCATACAGCCATCTAATTTTTGACAAAGCAGACAAAAGCATACTCTGCAGAAAAGAATCCTTATTCAATAAATGGTGCTGTTAAAATTGGATAGCCACATGTAGAAGACTGAAACAGGATCTTCACCTCTCACCTCTCTTTTCTCACAAAAATAAACTCATGGTGTATAACAGATTTAAACCTAAGGCATGAAACTATAAGAATTCTAGAAGAAAATATTGGAGAAACCCTTCTTGATATCAGCCTAGGCAAAGAGTTTATGATCCCCAAGGCAATCACAGCAACAACAAAAATAAATAAATGAGACATAATCAAATTAAAAAGCTTCTGCACAGCCAAGGAAACTATCACTAGAGCAAACAGACAACCTACATAATGAGAGAAAATATTCGCCTGTTATACATCCGATAAAGGACTGATAACAATAATCTATATAGAAGTCAGGAAAATCAGCAAGAGAAAATCAAACAATCCTATAAAAAAGTGGGCAAAGGACATGAACAGAAACTTTTCAAAAGAAGACAGACTAATGGCCAACAAACATGAAAAAATGCTCAATATCTCTAATCAGGGAAATGCAAATCAAAACCACAATGAGATATCACTTAACTCCAGTGACAATGGCCTATGGCCTTTATCCAAAAGACCCAAAACAATAAATGTTGGTGTGGATGTGGAGAGATAGGAACACTCCTACACTGCTGGTGGGACTGCAAACTAGCACAACCTCTGTGGAAAATAATATGGAGATACCACAAAAAGCTTCAAGTAGAACTACCATTTGATCCAGAAATCCCATTCCTGGGCATCTATCCACAGGAAAAAAAAAAAAAGACATTCTATAAAAAGCACCCACAGGACTTTCAACATTGTCCCCTGCCCCCTCAGATGGAGCCAACATACAGCCCCTCCTTAAATAGAACCTACTGACGTCAGGGAAAGCATTCTCTCATCATCTCAGTACTACATACTACCGTGTTTCCCCGAAAATAAGACATTGGTCTTATATTTATTTTTCCTCAAGAAGACACCCTAATGCTTAATTTCAGGGGATGTGTTATCTTTTTTAAGTATGGTACAATAATCTACATTTATTCAAATATAGTTAAGTCGTCATCTTCTGGAACATCATCATAACTCTCCAAACCCCGAATTCCATCCTGAATTTCTTGTGACTCTAGTTCCTTTAGAACCATTGGCCCCAATTTCTCATGTCGAGCAATAGAGCTCTCATGGGGCAGATGAGAAGAACTGCTCGTCTTCTTTACCACTCCTCGATGAAATGCATGGGTTGTGCAGATATGCTGCGTAGCCACGCCCCTCACTAGGTCTTATTTTCGGGATAGAGTTTATATTGCGCAAATGCTTAGAAATCCTGCTAGGGCTTATTTTATGGGTAGGTCTTATTTTCGGGGAAACACGGTTCTTTTTAGCCTTGTTTACTTTTCCCCATAAAAGTAAAACCCTTTTGTGCCTGAATTTTGGAATGATAGTGGATTTCATGGTTAGAATAGTCTCCCTATGCAAACCTCCCTCTCTCTATTGCAATAATCTTTTTTTCTGTTTCTTGCAATAAACCTTTCAAACAAAGTCTCCTTAAGCCTGAATTTGCCTTTACTTTGCCACTTGCAAATTAACCAGTCATCTTTACAACTTGTCACTCTCTTATAAGACTTTGCTAAATGCAGGCCATAGCTGTGCTTACACACTGTTAACATTATGTTTTCTAACTTCTTTCCCTAGAGCTACAAGTTCAGTAGGTATAGAATTTGCTTTCCAGATGATTTCATGCAACTATTTACCACATGTTTTGCTACTGCTAATATGGATCTTTATCTCTTTATGCTTAAATATCACTTTCTTTACCTTCCCTTATTCAACTACTAAGTCAATGCCATATAATATAGCTTTCTCTTTTCATATGCATATTTTGTAGCAGCATTTTACTCAGGGCCCAACTTCTATGTTAGTCAGGCCTGACATAGGATTAACATCCCACAGAAATGAAAATAAAATATTTTAGTTTTTTTGTTTATTCAGAATTCTCTAAAGGCAGGTGGTTGTGATCTGCCTCAAGCTGTGCATCTGGATAAGTGGTTCTCAGGGCTCTCATCTGCCCCACCCAGGAACAGACATACATCACTTCAACTTACAGCCTCCTGGCCAGAAATAGATACATGACCCATCCTAAAAACAGGAAGAACTAGAAATGTGAGTATATGTACACATTGGGGGCAACTAACTCTTTCTGTTGCCATGGTACTAAATAATATTTTAAAATGTTAGGGACCTTTCATATTAAGGGACATATATTTGGCTTCTGCAAATGATAATAAGACATAAGTTTCATGAATTATCTTCCATTTTGAAAACATATGTTGTTCCTTCTTGCTTGGTGATAAACACAAGGATGTACTGTTAAAGGTAATTGGAATATAATTCATTAAAAAGGAGAATATTAATATATTGTGACATTTTAATAAAAAATGGCCAATAGCTAATGAATGATTAATGTATACTGTAATTTAATATTAACATGATAAACTATTTATTCAGTTAATGCTCTCCCAGATTTAAAAGCTGCAAAAAAAAAGTACAGTCTCTGTTTTTCTTGGTCTTTATTATGAATAGTTCATATTTCCAAAGTTTTCATATCTAAAGCCCCTACCCTGTTGTAAAGTGGGTCCTACTTGATTTGAGTCCTACCTACCTCAGACAATATATTTTCTACTACACACATCAATTTGCAAATGGCATTATTTTTCCTTTTTGGCCTGAGTGTCTTCCTAGAATGTGCCAAATTTCCCTATGCCTCAGATCTGTTTCTTTTATTAATCTGTCTGTTCAAACTCATGTTCATAAGATATGCAAATTGCTTCCTCATCCCATTAAGGTTTGCACTTAATGGTCATCTCATGAGAAAGTTCTTTCAAGAAAATTCACATTAAAATACAAATTCATATTTCTTTCTAAAATTATTCTGTTGTCACTTATACTTTAATACTACTGTAACATATGGAATGTTTTTATCTATTATTTTCTGTCTCCCTAGTATTCATAGAATGTCAACTCCATAAGTGTAAAGATTTTTTGATATTCTCTGATATACCCGCAGTTACTAGACAAGTCTATTACATAACAGATAATCATAACCTATTTATCTCTTCAGTGATGTGGAAAGTGCCTGTTATACAGCAAATATTCACTACATATTCACTGATTCTGTGAAATAATTTAGTCAATTAATTTGTTTTAAAGAAAAATATAATTGAAGTAAATACCTATTATATAGGCATAATCAATACAAAATTATATAAAATAATAATAATATTTTGTGGCCTCCCCTAAAGGTGTATTGAAGTCCTAACACCTGGAACCTGTGAACACGGCCCTATTGGATATAGGGACTTTGAATTTAATCAAGTTAAGATAAGGTCATATTGGATTAGAGTGGGTTCTACTTTAATGTCTGATGTTCTTATAAGAAGAAGAAAATTTGGACAGAGAGACGTAGATAGAAAGGGTGCTGTGTGATAGCAGAGGCAGAGATTGAAGTACCAACAAGCCAGGAAATGCTAATGACGACTAGTAGCAACCACCAGAAACTAGGAAGAGGAAAAGAAGGATGTTCCCTTATACTCTTCAGAGAGAACGTGGCCTGCTGACACCTGGATTTTAAACTATCACCAGAACTGTGGGAGAATGAATTTCTCTTGTTTTTAGCCATCCAATTTATGATAATTTGTTACAGTAGCCCTAGGAAACTAATAAGTTGCAAACTTCTCATTCACTAAGGTCACATTTTTATGTTGAAATTGGCTATGGTGGGAGTATTTAAAACACAGAAATCAGCAAGTGCTACAAATCAGAGATTGATTTAATGCTGATGCCAAAAGAAGATTTAGTTTAACGAATACAATTTGCATGAAGGTTAGAAATAGTTGACTACAAGGTCATATATAGGATTTAATGACAATGTTCTTATTGGGGAAAGATGAGATCAGGATGTAACTTCATTTGTCAAGTCATAGTTGAATTGCAACCATAGGTTGGTTATAGCAAAAATCAACAGAATCCAGTAATTAATTGGCTATATCCAGTTTGTCATAAACAATATTTCTCCATGGTCTGAGTATGAGCATTTTATATGGAATGATGGTGAAGAATACTTCAACACTTCAAATTGTAGGTGATGCCTAAGAGTCTTGTTAAAGAATACATGATGTTTCTTTTCCCCATTCTTTCCTTCTTCAAAGTTATTTCAGAGTAAACACTGACCATTATTCATTCAGATATGCAAATACTTGATGGATGAGTGGGCAATTTGAAAGAAGAAAAGGTAGACCAACAAGGAGCATTTTCAAACATCCACATTACTAGGCCCAAGTACAAACTTACTCTGAATAAGGAAAGTAAAAAATATTTCAGAAGTTCACCAGGTAATTATGATGAATACTCAGAACCAGGACCTACTCAGATCAATTTTCTTGATATTTTTAACTCTAATTAGGAGATTTCATGATACTGCACTTCTCTGCTGATTCTCTCTTTTTTTTTTTTTTTGCAATGTCTCTGTGCAGGATGGCAAAGCACCTTCTATTGGCAGTAATCCATTGCTATGTGTGCTATGTGTGTAATGATTCTAACATATCAGTTTTCTAGTTTGGGTCTGTAGCTGGTATTCACAAAGCCTGGTATTAATTCCTTTGCTCAAAGAGTCCCCCCAGTCTGAAAGAAAACCAGGCAGAAGCATTCTGCCTGTAGTTTTTAGCACACTTGTATGTGCTGCTTTTTTTTTTTTAAGTTGTATTGTAGGGTATTATTGGAATATTCCTACCTTTTCCAATTGCCTACCTTTAGGTTTTCCACTTGATTTTGCCATATACAGTCATGTGCATCTCGATTATGGGGATACCTTCTGAAAAATATATCATCAGGCAATGTCATCATCATGTGAACATCATAGGATGTACTTACACAAACCTATATGGTATATCCTACTACACAACTAGGCTATATAGTATAGCTTGTTGCTCCTAGACCACAAACTTATACAGCATGTTACTGTACTTCTTTATCATTGACCAAAACATTGTTCTGAAGCACATAACTGTAAAACCTGTTTTCAGTAATATTGTTTATCAATTATGCATTAGCTAGTGGTATTTAATATTAGCATATTGATTCCATTTCAATCTGTGTTGCCAATCTTGCTTTGTCATTTAATCACAAATATGTTCATGATGAAGTCACACCACAAAAGCAAGTTTTGCAGCCATTAAAATAAAACTGGTTATTTCATTAATGTAACTACTTGATTTAAATGGAATTTGGTAGTATATTGGAAGCATATTATATGCTCATCTCTCAAAATATTTGGTAGCTTTATGGTTTTAATTTGCATCTTGGGAGTTAAATATATAACCATAGGATGGGGCAAAGCATTTGGTGATTATTTTCAGATCTTTATTACCTGTGAAAATTACAAGCTTAATGATCTGTTTCTCTCATGCTGGCTGGTTAGTGGAAGCAGACTCATTTAGCTTGGCCATCCATCCAAAACATAGTGCTGATTCTGCAAATTAATTAAGTACAGTTTGAACACCCTCATTTTCAGGTGCTTTATTTATTCTGTAATGTAAACAATACAGGTGGAGCAAAATTTTTTTAGTTAAAAATTTCTATATACTCTGAACAAAATGGCATATACATAATTACATCTATTATTTGAGATTTGGGAAAATAAAGGAGGTATAACATATTGTAATAAAATATAAAACTTTGAAGAGTCAGGGCCATTTGAAATAACATAGAGAAAAACAGTGGCAAGAGGCACAAAGTATCAAGGGGCCCTAAATTATCAGATCTCTAGCTTGTCTAGACCTCAGAGATACAACCTTTCCTGGTTACATACCATTTGGAAGGAGCAACTTATTGTGCTTCTATATCATAGTTTATACACAGTAAATAATATAATTTGTAATCAAGGAATTGTATCTTGTGTTTTTTGGGAAACCTCAACCATGTTGTCCAAATGGGAACCATTGTTATGGGTTCAACTGTGCCCCCACTCTCCAAATGGGTATATTGAAAGTCCTAACTTCCAGTACCTCAGAATGTGACCTCATTTGGTGATAGAGTTTTAATAGAGGGAATCAAGTTAAAGTGAGACTACTGTTATCCTTATAACAAGGGGAACTTTGGCGTCAGACATGCACACAGGAATAATGCCATGTGAAAAGACACAGGCAAGCCTTGTGCAAGCCAATATTGCCATTAACATTCCAGCCTCATCTAAGGCCTGAATAATTAGTAGATACTTCATTCTTGGCGCTTAGAAAGACCAACCCTGCCAGTACCTTGAGTTTAGACATCTAGCTTCCAGAACTGCTAGATATTCCTGTTGTTTAAACCACCCAGTTTATAATACTTTGTTACTACAGCCCTAGATAACTAATACAACTACCCTCTTCCTACATGACTCTGCCTTCTGGATGACTCTACTTCTCTGGACAAAGGTTGGCATCCATCCATGCTGGACCACACACACAATCTCACTTTCCTGGTCACAGTGTTGAGTGTATGGCCTAAATCAAAGAATAGGTTAAGTTCTTTCATGGAGTTATCAAAATTGGAGTATAGAGAAAAATACCCCTGGCATCTAATGGGAAAACTAGAAAATATGAGTTTAGGAGGTGCTAGTTGCCCTTGTTTCTCCCCATGGAGAAATCCGATGAGCAGAAATAGCAAATGAATGTGACACTCAGAGAGAAATAGTGACAAAAGGCAGAAAAAGGTAAGAATCACTTCTTATAGTTCTCAGTATAAGTACACCCTTCCAAATTTTCTTGATTAGATGAGGCATTATAAGGAAAATTTTGTTTTTTATTTGGTTTTACCAATGACTTTCTGTTTATATTGTGCAAATTTCTTAAACTGTTTGGACTTAAATTCTTGTCAGTAAAAATGGTATGATAATAGTTACCTTTTAGGATTATCAAAAGGTCAAAGTAAATATTTGTAAAGTCCCTGACACATAGTGTCTATTGAATTAAATAAATATTTTTTAATATTACATTAATAAATTTCAAAACAAAAATAATAATTTCATTAATAATCATACCCTAGGAAGGAAGGTCTAGAATCTTGGCTTACCGTTGCTCATAATCTCAGGTAAAATAGACTCCTCACTGGATACCTGGTCTATCTGCTATGGCTAGGTACTATTTAGTGAATGTACTTTACTCCCTTCTCCAATTTAAGTCCCTGCTATATTCAAGCTTTAGTAGCTCTCATTCATATAATTTCCTGCTGCAGTAATTCTGCTTGTATGTGATCTACGTCATACTAGGTACTGTTGAAATATATGTCCATTGTCTAGAAAGCCATCAGTGAAGTCACCTAAATTAAAACTCCACCCCTTTTTTCTGAGTTGTTGACTAAAATACAAGCATATTCATCCTATGACAAGAAGAAAAATACATGTATATGTGACAGCAGTAGGATAGCAACTAATTTACTTATGTTTCATCAAAGAAGCTGTTTGAGTTAAATTCCAGAAATAAAAAAAGAATTGGTTGATAATAGACCACCATAAATTGTTTTTTAATATTTTACCATATTATCTACATATTATTATTCCTGCAACAAAATTGTTTAATGTAGCTCCTAAGGTAATTCTATGTTCAATTGCTAAACATGACCTATTTCACCTTTTTGTTTCACCTGAGATAAATGTAGAGTCTGTTTACATATCACTGCTCCTTGGCCATAACTAGAGGCCACAAAGCATAGATCCTTACTTTAAGAGGTGATAAAAATGAATCATAGAAATGTGTGCTTTCTGAGAAATGGAAATATGCATGTTAGCATGGAAAAATAAGCAAAATAAGCATGCTAGTAATTTCTAAAGGAGAAATTTGGTGATGCTACATGGAGTTTGTTTGTGTTTTAAAGAAAACTTTAACATCCACATTGTCAGTAGGAGTGATAATATTAATCTTTACTAGATGGAGATAAGCTTGGACAATATGCAAAATGATACATGTCAAATTGATGTTTACAAACTTTGAGTTTATAATGTAATAAATGTAATAAATTTAAAAATTGGATGTGTAGAGAGCAAAGATTTTCTCCCATTCTGTAGGGTGTCTATTTGCTGTAATGATAGTTTCCTTGGCTGTGCAAAAGCTTTTTAATTTGATCAGGTCCCAATTATTTATTTTTGTTGCTGCTGTGATTACTTTGGGGATCCTCTTCAAAAATTCTTTGCCTAGGCCAATGTCTGAAGGTGTCTTCCTAACATCTTCTTCTAGAATTCTTAAGGTTTCATACATTAGGTTAAAGTCTGTTATCCATCTTGAATTGATTTTTGTGAGAGGTGAGAGGAGGGGATCCAGTTTCAATCTTCTGCATGTAGCTATATAGTTTTCCCAGCACCATTTATTGAAAAGAGATTCTTTTCCACAGTGTATATTTTTGTCTGTTTTGTCAAAGATTAGATTACCATATGCAGATGGTTTCATCTCTGGATTCTCAGTCCTGTTTCAAAGGTCTACGTCTCTGTTCTTATGCCAGTTTCATGCTGTTTTAATTGTTATAGCCTTGTAATGCAACTTGAAGTCTCGTAGACTGATACCCCCCAGTTTGTTCTTTTTACTTTAGATTGCTTTGGCTATAGGAGGTCTTCTCTGGTTCCATACAAAACATAGAATTATTTTTTCTAGATCTGTAAAGAATGATGATGGTACTTTGTTAGGGATTGCATTAGATCTGTAGATCGCTTTAGGTAGTATGGACATTTTAATGATATTGATTCTACCAATCCATGAGCAAGGTAGATTTTTCCATCTGTTTACATCTTCTACAATTTCTATCTTAGTGTTTCATAGTTCTTCCTGTATATGTCTCTCACATCTTTTGTTAAATATATTCCTAGACATTTAATTTTCTTTGAGGCTATTATAAAAGGTATTGTGTTTTTGATTTGAATTTTGGCTTGACTGTTATTGGCATATACGAATGCCTCTGATTTGTGTGTATTGATTTTGTATCCTGAGACTTTACTGAATTTGTTTATCAATTCTATGAGTCTCTTGATTGAATCCTTAGGGTTTTCTAGATATAATATCATATCATTGGCAAAGAGAAAGAGTTTTGTCTCATCGGCTCCCATTTGGACACCCTTAATTCCCCTCTCTGTCTAATCTGGGAGAAAATATTTGCTCTCTACACATCTTATAAAGTGCTTATAACAAAAATTTACCTAGAAAAAAGCAAGAAAAAATCAAACAACCCCATCAAGAAATGGGCAAAGGAAATGAATAGAAACTTTTCTAAAGAAGACAGAATAATGGCCAGCAAACACATTAAAAAATGCTCAACATCTCTAATCATTAGAGAAACACAAATCAAAACCACAATGAGATATCACCTAACCCCGTGAGATTGGCCTCTATCAAAAAATCCCAAAACAATAAATATTGGCAAGGATGTGGAGAGACAAGAACACTCTTACACTGCTAGTAGGACTGCAAATTAGTGCAGTGGAAAAGAATTTGGAGATACCTCAAAGAATTAAAAATAGAAATACCATTCTATCCAGCAATAGCACTATTAGGCATCTACCCAAAAGAGCAAAAGACATTCTATAATAGAGGTATCTGCACCCAAATGTTTATGGTAGCACAATTCACTATTTCAAGGATGTGGAAACAACCTAAGTGTCCATCAATTCATGAGTGGATTATTAAAATATGGTATATGTATATAATCAAACACTACTCAATAATAAGAAATGACAGTGATCTAGCACCTCTTATATTTTCCTGGATAGAGCTTGAGCCCATTATCTGATGTGAGATATCACAAGATGGGAAGAATAGGCTCCACGTGTACTCACCATCAAATTGGCACTGACTGATCAACACTATGGTGCTCACACGGTAGTAATATTCTCGAGGGACTAGGGGGTTGAGGAGTAAACACACAACAAATGCACATGGTGAGCATTGTAGAGGGGAAGGGCATGCCTCTAATCCTCTCTTGGGTGAGGCAAAGACATAAAATGTAAACAAAATGTTTGTACCCTCATAATATCCTGAAATTAAAAAAAGTGATATAAATAAATAAATAGCCTGCCTTGGTAACTTGTAAATAAATGTGTGTAATAAGTTGATTATTTTCAAAGTTTACCATATTGTTGACACATCTTGATACTTAAAATATTTCTTCATAAGTCAAATTTCCTCTGGACTATATTTAATTACCCATTGTTTACTCCAAAAAATGCTGTTCTGTACTAAGTGTTATACATATAACAATGAATGAGTATAAATTAATTCTATAAACAAGATACATATTACCTTATAGTGTAGATTTTACAAGAAAGGTAGTTGAATTGTGAGGGATAAACCATACATTTTATCCTGTAGAAGAAGCCCATAGCTTGTACCTTTTAAACCCTTAAAACACACACACACACACACACACTTTCATACACACACAAGTCACCAACAAATATTTCAAATTCATATATAGGCAAAATATTCTTTCTCTCTCCCCCACATACATGATCCTAAAAGATTATAAAAATACGTAATCATATTAGTAGTTGACTCTTGGTGTAGAATGTACAAAAAGAATATAAATAAAACTGGCTTGACAGAAATGACCTGTCAGATTCCTCATGTTCTATTCTAGGAGAACAGTAAAATTTCTTGAATCTGCTCCAGGACCCAAGGAACACACACACACACACACGAGCATGTGCGTATGAACATGCATGCATTTGTTTTGGATCTCTCTGTGCTTCATTTTCCATTCTGAAGTATGTAGAAGTGATAATTTCAGAGACTCAAGAAAAGGTATTTATTCCCCCATTGTCTCAATCTAAGAACCCTACTTGATATAAATCAAGAGTCTAGAATTGTCCTACAAAAATAGACATTTTAGGATTGTAACTGAAGTGATAGAGACAAAGTCTAAATGACAATTCTGTAGATGAGGAGGACCAAAGCAGGCAATATAAACAGAAACATACATAGGTGGGGATTAGGGAAATGTCAGACCAAGAAGGTACTGTCGAGCATTGGAAAAGATTGCAAGATAATACCAGTAATCAGAGTAAATTCAAGATATGCTGTTAATGTTCTAGAGAGCATGTGGTGAATCTGTGAGTGAATTGACTTAAAGGATCATGGACAAAAAGAGTAGCAATAAGTACCCACAAGCAGAAGTTAAAGAGTATGTGTTGGGGTTATTCAAAATCTCCTACTGGCACCCTCAAAATAAAAGTCCTGATTAAAATATGATGTGGTTAAGTATATCTTGTGTCATATAAATACAAATATTTAGAAAATTGAAATTAGTAAATGATAATTTATTACAACTAGCGCAAATATTTTAAGGGTTTAGTAGAAATGACTGACATAATATTAGAAATTAAAGAGGATTTCAAAAAAAATAGAAATTATACAGTAAGGTAAAAGGGAAATTCCTAATTGAAAAGTACAATAATTAAAATGAAAATGTTACTGGTTTGGGGTGGTAAGCAAAATAATGACATTCTTCCCCTTTCAAAAAATGCCCACATTCTAAGGCACATAATCTATAAATGTGAGATTATATAGCAATGGGGAATTAAGTTTGAAAATGGAATTAAAATTCTTAGTCAGTGGACCTAAAAATAGAGAGATTACCCCAGATTATCCCAAAAGGCTCAATGTAATCACAAGAATCCTTAAAATTGGAAGATGGAGACAAAAGTGAAATTTAAATTATATGCTGTGAGAATTCAACCTGACATTTATGTCTTTGAGGTTATAGGAAGGGGGATACTAGCCAAGAAACGTAGCAGCCTCTAAAAGTTAGAAAAGCCAAGGAAACAAATTCTTGCCTAGAACCTATAAAATGGACACAACCCTGCAGACACCTTGGTTTTAGTTCAGTGAGACCCATGTCAGATTCCAACCTACAGATCTGTAAGATAACAAATTGGTGTTGTTTTATGTGTTTTATGTCACCAAGACTGTAGTAATTTGTGAAGCAGTATATAAAACAAAAGAAAAACAGGAATTTCAAAAATTGAAATTATCAGGTAAGAACTTAAATAGAACTGTCACAAAAGTTTTAAGGACTTAGAGGGAAAAAAGATAATAGTAAAAAAAAAAATGGGGAATCTCAGTGGAAGAATAGAAACCATAAAAGAAAACCAAATGGAAATTTTAGAATTAAAAAGATCAATATCTGAAATAAAAAATTCACTATATAAGATTAGTAACATGTGGCACACAGCCAAAAGAAAGATCAGTGAATTTGAAGGCAGATCACAGAGCCTTTAGCTAAAGGAATGAAGAGTACTAGATGTAATAAATATGTGGTTTATATAAAAGGCTTTTATGGTAAGAAGGCTCCATAGACAGCTACATTCAATTCCTTTTCTCTTTGTAAGTGTAGTCCACTCCATACTGAGGAATTGAGTTTATTAGAAGACAGCAAGAGTGACATTCTGGGACTTTGCCAAGCTTTGAAAGGTTTGTCACCTTCTACTTTTTTTCTCTTGGATCCCAGCCAGAATGCTTTATGAAGCCCAAGCTGCAGGGAAAGGCCACCTATATCACTCAAATAAACTGCCACAGATGAACTCCCAGCAAAGAGCAGCAGCAACTGCCAGCCATGTGAATGATCCAATTTGGTCATTTATGCCCAGAGTAGCCCAGAAACCTGCAGCCCCAGATGACATCATGTGCACCACAACTGTCTACCTGAGCGTATCCAAACCACCCTATGTGTGCAATCTTCTAAAGCCAATGTTTATTATGTCAGATAATCCCAGCCCTATACCCCAACCCTAATTCATTATTTAAAACTGCTTGCTATTCTCCTAGTCAGGGAAATGTCTCAGAACTTAAAGTTTCAACTCTGGGCACCCAGACTCTTGGACTGACCTCTTCCAAGATCACTGAAGGGTGCACAGAGTCTAGTCATGTGTTTCCGAGCTTTGTTTTCCATCATCATATCAGATGGCATCCCAGAACCCTGTAGGGGTATGTTATTTGAAGTTAAAAGAACTTCATTCATAGCTCGATATCATAAATACTTTACACCCTGCAGCAACATAGATGCTCCCATCCCAGATATTACTTAAAAAAAAATTCCTTAGTTATTTAGTAAACCTGCTATCATTTTATTCTACACACACACTCCTATCAGGATATACTGTCCTTAAGTTATTAAGGAGCATATCCCAGTTCACTACATTGGTAAGGCTGATAGGTGAACCAAACAAAAGTGTCACCATAAAAATTATCTAAAATAAGAAACACATTAACTACAAAGGACAATCAATCATCCGAGTGTGTAGAGGTCAGTTGGCCCCCCAAAATAGGGAAATAGTTTTAATCATCTCAACTATCTATGTGTCAAATTCTTTTATACGGGATTTTTTTTTTAACCAGAAAAATAGTGGTGGTCATAGTGGTCATGACCTGTCTGTGTGGCAACTGTGAGTCAGAGTCAATATCTTGCCTTTCTAGTCTTTAATTTTCTCTATATCAGGGAAAAACCAAACAAAAATGCATAACAGCAAAACAAATAAAAAAAGTCTTGGACATTCTGTAGGCAATAAGACAATATGGCCAAAAGAAAGTAGAAGGAAACTCGCAGAAGTTCACCAGATTTTTTGATACTTAGAAATCTAAGTAGTTGGTATGCGAGAAGAAAAAAAAAGGTGGAGATGGAAAGAACTTCAAAGTTAATGCAAAAAGCCTTAGGAAAAAAAATAGCACGAAAGAAGCTCACATCTCTATGTTAGCCAGAAAAACTGAGTAGTTGAGTAAGAGGACTTCCACCTCCAAGGCACTTTAATGTACTGTTGATTGTTGCATGAATTTCAGTGATGTTTTTAGATATTATTTTATGAAAATATATCTGAGGCTTTAAATATAGTCAATCAAATTTCCAAGAATCAATCAGACGTGCACATAATTTTATCTACAAATATGTTACTGTAGCCTTTCTACGAGAGTAACGAATTAAGAAAAAATAAAGTTTCTAAAATAGAAGAATCGTTTTTATCACTTAATAGTAAAAAATAACTTCAAATCCTGTTGCAGATGGGTTTACAAGATATGACTGCATATTCATACATAATATCAATTTGAAAACACACTTAGGAAAGTGCTTTAGCAATCTGGTGCTTCAATTTTCTCTTCTGTAAAAAGAGAATAATATTAGGCAATCTAATACTATTGTTGTGAGGATTAAATGGGAAGCACTTAGAAGTGAACATATTGTCTAGACATTATTAAATAACAGTTATATTTCAAGCCTGTTTCAATAAAAGGGTGTTTACAATATCTCAGTGCTTTTTAAATTCTGTTGCCCTGGACCAATGATAAAAATCACACACATATATGTATGTTTGCTTGTTTGTGTACTGGATTACAAGATATGAACATAATGTGTACAGTTTCATGTATGCTTATGTTAGACTAGGAGAGTAGGAGACAGGGCTGAGACCTGACTCAGTGGTTTGAAGATTAGATGCAGGTGTTAAAGTAAATAACCTTTAACAGAAGGGGCTGATAACCACAGGCAAGAACAGGCTTCAACTGGCTTGTCAGCTATCTCTGTCA
>VBSM01000272.1:95137025-95161504 GCA_008086735.1 Cheirogaleus medius | reverse complement strand
TGATAACCACAGGCAAGAACAGGCTTCAACTGGCTTGTCAGCTATCTCTGTCACTTTACATGAACTTTGGCTAATTATAATATCATTTGCAATGTGGCTTTAAAATTTCTCTGTCCTTGAAATCACCATGACAGTTCCAAGACAATCAAACAAAGTATAAAAATGAGAGGGAAGCCAATTCTAGGAATTACAACCCAAATTCTTAATAAAAGCCAACCCTTCGCCCTTGAATATTCCTCCCCTCAATTAGTAAAACTACAAAAGATCTAAAACCACTTCCTCCCAGTGCAGCTGCTCTCTTTTGAGTCTGCTGCTCTCTTTCCTGAGAGTTTACTTTTGCTTTCAATAAAAGCTATCACTTGCTTGGCTTGTGCCATGCATCCTGAAATTGTTTCCCTGATGAACACAAAGAACTTGGAAAACCTCCACGTCAATAACACTTACACACATAAAACTATTTTCAGAACATTTACTCTTTCTGTGAATAGAGTATCTGATTTTTCTATTGTATGTTATGTTATTTTATACTATGCTTTCCCATAGTTCAGTATTTTATTATACATTTTCAAATGATGGTCATGACCCACTAAATAAATTTCATAATTGGCTAATGTATCTCTCTAATGCTCTTAAGTTAACATGACTACTTTATCAAAGATTACTATCTGTTTAATCTTTGATATTTTTTTGTTTGTTAGTTAAATTTTTGCGTCATCTCTCTAAAATGCACAATTATTTGGAGCAAAAAGTTGCTGCTTCTTCAATGCCTTGAACAATGTCCAACACATATATTTCTAATAAGTGATTAATTAAAATATTATAGTCCCATAAAAGATGAATTAAATGAATAAAATGTGATATACAATAGCAAAATTCTGTATTTAAGTGAAATAATCAGAACATAAATAGAAGAAAGCAGGTAGCTTGGTTGAAGACTATGTCATGAAAAACATATCTATGTAAAAAAGTATGCATCACAGACCAAGAATAACATATTGTTGCTGTGGAACATTAAAAAATATTCTAGAGTTAGAAGAGCTTTTAAGAATAAAAAGAATTCAAGACAACTCAGAGGAATGATAATAAATTTTATTTCATAAACTTTTAAAACTCAATGCACTGGAAAATATACATTTCAAATATTTGAAATATGAGTTTAATATAAAGATCTACTGAAAAAATAATATTCATAAGGATATTGGTTATATTTGTAGATATGCCTAATTTTACTTTATATACCTTGTTTTTTCTCCATTGTAAACTTGGTTTATGTAAAAATATAATTATATATATAATTACCTAGTAAAAAATGCTGGCAGGTAACAAAAATGAGAGTATTAATATATCCATCCTAATTTAGATATGTGAAGCTTATAATGCATTATTTTCTAGTTCATTTACATTCCATATCACTGCATTAAATTACTATGGATGTGCAGGCTTGTCAGAAGTGTTTTTATAAAAGTGATGGCAGACTAGTAGCTGACTATACATACATAGTGAATTAAACACAGTGAACTGTCAGTATAACTCTATATTAGTTTGATATTTAAATTGAATTTGTAACTTGTTTTTGAAAAGGATGTCTTATAGCTGACTATGTTACAATAACTGGAACAAAAACTTAGAACACTTTAAAATTTGATTAATAACTGTAATGGTATACTACAACAATTACATTGACAATGCTTTTTCACATATTGTTTTAACATTTTTATTGTAAAATACAGTGAAAATAAATTGGAGTGAAATTAATCTCTTTAACTTAAATAATAATAAAATATTTATATTCAGTATTATTGCTCACATTAAGAGATATTTCCCTTGAATCTCAGCAAATGATTTTCTTGTTGACCCAAAAGGAAAACCATCAATGTGCATAGTCATCTTTACTGGAATTACAAATTAAAAAATCCACATGACTATATCAATTATATCCCCATTAGTTTTAAGATGAAAATTAGTTGTTCCACACACTTACATACTTAATACTGATAGATTTTAATTATTATGAAATTGCTAAATATGACATTGCATTTTATTACAGATTTAAAGTTCTTTTTTGGATATTCAATTTTTTTTTTTTTTACATAGGATATAGGCTATGTGAATTTCTTCTGTATAATACCATTGATTTCTTTCTTTTTCTTTTTTTTTTTTCTTTGAGACAGAGTGTTGTTCTGTTGGCCAGGCTAGAGTGCCATGTTGTCAGCCTAGCTCACAGCAACCTCAGACTCCTGGGCTCAAGTGATCCTCCTACCTCAGCCTCCCGAGTAGCTGGGACTACAGGCAGGCACCACCACCCCCAGCTAATTTTTTTTCTGTTTTTAGTAGAGATGGGGTCTCGCTCTTAATCAAGCTGGTCTTGAATTCCTCAACTCAAATGATCCTCCCACCTCAGCCTCCCAGAGTGTTAGGATTACAGGCATGAGCCACTGCACTGGTCTACCATTGATATTTTTCAACCACTTTTCTATTTGCTAAGTTACTTTTATTGCTTTATACATGTTGCTTATACATTCTCAATAAAAAGTTTTGGTTGACTATAGGCACTTTCTGTCAGGGAGTGGATTAGACTTTCACTCTAATTGTACATATTAAAATAAATAACATTTTGCATTGAATAAGTCCATATTATCAATCATTTACATATGGTTTGTAATTCTTTGTCTTATATAAGAAATAATTCCCTGCCCAAATTCATAAAGCATTCTCTTATATTGCTTTTTAAAGTTTTATAGTTTTGTCTTTTACATCTACTAACCCATTTAATTATTATTGATTTTTTCATGTTTTGAGTAAAAAATGGAACTTCATTTTTTCCTTGCATGAATAACTACTTAGTTCATGAGTAGTTAATGAATAATTCCTCCTATTAATGCAGGGCTAATACCTATAATCTTAATCACTAAACTAGGAATTACAACCTATCTGACAGGGCCAGCTTTCCCATATTTTTCTTCAAAAGAGTTTTGGCTGTTCTTAGTTTTTTTATTTCTCTGTATCAGTGATTCTCACTTGGGGTGATTTTCCATATAATAGGACACTTGGCAATGTCTGGATACATGCTTGATTGCCATTAACGGTGATTGATGGGTAGAGACCAGGGATACTGCTAAATATCCAAGAATGCAAAGGGCAGCCTTTTGCAACAAACATGAAACTGGCCCAAAATGTCAATAGTGCTGACTTGAGATTCCTGCTCATAAGAATCCTCATGGTCATCCAATTATACTTTCTCAACTAGCACCATACTTTTCTTTCACTGTCATTTTTAAACAATATCTTTGTCTCACTTAAGAAGTAAAATAAAAATAATTAATAATATAAACTATAACCTAATGCAAAATTTGTATTATCTTGAGTATTAGATATTGTGGGTTTTTCCCTAGTTCGCTAAAGTCAATGAGATATTTAGTGTCACAGATACCCTCATTATAAATTTAAAAGCTTTGACTTATTATGTGTTGACAGAACACTACTCCTAGTTTCTTCAAATTTTCTAGGTTATATAACATGTTAATTTGGAATCACAATGATTCAACATGTTCACCTTATGTTGTGTAGAATCTTGTAAGTTTAAAGAAATATAAGTGGTTCAGTTGGGTAGTCTTGGAAATCTAAACTTTCAGAGTGAAAGAAATTAAATGCTGAAAAGGACATGGTATTTTGGATCAGAAAAAAAACAGTATAAAACTTTTTATTGTTATAAAATATGAATTACATTAGAAAATTAGCCAATTGTTATGAGGCTCATTTTATTTATTAGCAAATTGGGAATAATAGTGTCTGGCCAACTTAGGCCATGAGGTCAGTTAAGAAAGGACAATTGATACTGGAACTCTCAAAGAATATACAGTTGTTACTATAGTGCCCTAAAATTACTAAGTGTTTCAGTATGCCCTGAGATGGTACCCGTTTATTATAGTATATATTTATAGCTGGATGCAGAAAGAAATAATATAATTAACTCTATTACTAAGGATAATTGTAATTCAAAAAGGAGAAAAATAACATAAATTTGAGAACTTGGTAAAATGCATTTATCCAGAGTTAGTCCTGGTGTTACAAGATGGGCAGTGTTTAGATATGTTCACTTCTAATGCATCTAGCATAAGGTCTGGCATATACTCAGTGTTCAGAAATGTATTTACTAATTCCTTTCAGGGAAATGAAACACTTTCATCAATCAGAGGCAGTCTGATGTAAATATGTTCTCTCTGTAGGTGAAAACAAAGACATTGTTTTCACTGTTGAAAAAATGTGTTAGAAAGTAATGGGGACAAAAAGGGAATATGGGAGCTAAATATTAAAAACAATTGTTCTCATGGAGACAGAGAATAGAATGAAGGTTACCAGAGGTTGTGAAGGGTAGGGGGAGGGTGGGAATAAAGGGAGAATGTTTAATGGGTGCAAAAATATAGTTAGGTAGTCATTATAGATAGAATAAACAATATTTGACAGCACAACAAAATGACTATAGTAAATAATAAATTAGAGTATACTTTAAAATAACTAATAGTGGAATTAGAATGTTCCTAACACAAGGCAATATTAAATACCTGAGGTGATGCCCTGATTTGATTAACTCGCATTGTATGCATACATCAAAACATTACATGTACCCTATAAATACATACAACTATTATGTAGCCATAATAACTAAAAATAAAAAATTTTGTAAAAAGGGAATTAAACTTGACAGAATCACCTTTGTCAATAAGGTTAATGTGTTGGAGTTTATTTCTGAATTCCCAGGTTTCACAGGTTTCTATTTCCTTAATATTAATTTCTCCTTCTCTACTCCCAATTTGAAATCTATGTACTAGATTTATTTCCAAATTTCAGATGATGCTATTGTAGAATATTCCTCTTATGTTTTAGGAAAGACTACATTGCTAACCATATTGTTTTGTTGCTTCCTTCATCCTCCCATGGAAAAGAAGGATTTTTTCTGGGATTAGATTTGGATAGTGGAAAATTAGAAAGATATTCCTTGATATTTTCGTGGAGGGGGTGGCAAAAAATAAATTTATGATCTACAGAGATTATATCTGAAAATCAAGAAAACAGAATTTGGATGATCACTTGAAGTTAAATAAATGGTTGTTCAAAGGGTAAATAATAATATAAATAATAAATAATAAAAAGATTAACTTTGAAGCATATAGATTGACCCAAACCATTTAATCCTTCTAGAAAAACAGCAAGAGTGATCAAAGAAGGGATAATTTTAGCTTAAAAATAAAATCCATCAGTATGTTGATATTCCAAACTTAGACGTGTTCCTTGTGGAACACAGGACTGAGAATGAAAGCTACAGTAGGCATAATGTCTAATTCCTTAACTCTTCTTAAACTTCTTAGTTTCTCTTCTGTTTTTCTCTTAATCAATGTAATAAAAACCTAAGGATTGTCCAGCGTGGGATTCCTCTGTGGGATATTGTGTCCATTTTGAGCTTCCTCATTAGGAACATAGGTTATTAAAACATAATTCATAGGAATTTGTGAGGTTTATCATGTCTGGCAATGAGGAGCTGATCAGTAATATTAATTTCCTCTCCCTTTTTCTTTTTAGTTGTGTGCATAAACTTTAATTTTAATCATCTTACTGCAACATATTAATCATGTATCATACATGAGCTTTTTGTTAAAACTATGTTGAAATTAAATGAGAAGAAAATGCATAAACATATGCCTGAGTAAAGTACATATGCAAAACGTACTTAAATACATGCATAGATATTCTCAGCTTCTGAATGCTAATTCATACAATAAGGCATAATTATACAATTTAAGAAGCATATTTGACTGTATGTCAAATAAATAGCCTGCCCAAGGGAACAGTAAACAATAAACAAACGGAGATGATTCAGTAGTGATTCCATCACCCATCTGATTTCAATACTTTCTTATACCACAGCATAAACCTAAGTATAATTGTAAATTACTACTTAAAATGTCCACTATGCTTTTTTATTGTTTTGTATTATGAAATTCATTGATACAAAAAAACACTTGTCAATAAATCCTCTAATCATTGACAGTAACTCTGATTTTGGGGGATTACAATGTATATCTATCCCCCAATAACACTGAGATAAGGATATTTACCAGATGAGGTAAATTGGGAGAGAGGAGTAGACTTTTATTCTTTCTTCCAAAGATATTTTGAAGTTTCATTGTACAGACACACGAGTCTTGAAAAAACGTCTTAAATGAAATCAGCTACTTTTGAGCTATTTCAGTAAATGTTGCAGGAGGTGTTTTATCAGGAATGAAAACCAAATTTTCTAATCCTTCTTATAGTCTCTATCTGATAAGAAAAGCCAAATGTAATGGTATATAATTTAATGAACATATAGCATTATTTGATGCATTTCATTTTTATTGAATTGATAATTTATCATTAGAAAGATGCAAACTTAGGATACAAAAAGCTTGATTCTCTGTCTACTTTAAATTTAGCCTAATATGCAGCTGCAGACAATAGCTGAGTCACTATCCAACTAGGCTGAGATCAAGCCCCACCGACAAGAGGTATTTACAGAAAGACTCCTTGATCAAGACAGCCAAGAAATCTAATTTTGCAGTAGACAAAGGAGGCATGCAGATTTTGAAGGCATTTATGAGACTTTATTAAAGGAGGATAATGTTAATATATACTGATGGGTAAATAGAACAGAACATTTGTCAACATGCTCCCTACTGGATAAACAATCACCCTGAGCTCTAAAATCCCCATGAAGGTGTTCTGTTGGCAGCTGACATTGCCAAAAACACAGGAGGATCCCATTAGAGATTTAAGAAACTTCCCTTACAATTATCATTCCCATGGAAATAAGGCAAGTAGTAACTTCTTTAACTCTCTCAACCATTCTGGAAACTCTAGCCACATAGCTTCTAGTATTCCATGTCCAAATATGTAACAACTCTAGCATTACCCTGAATAATTTTTACTAAAATGGTTTAATTGAAGATGAGTCACCCAAAATGGTTTCTAGGCATTCCATATGCTTGGCATATTCAGACCTTAGGCATGCTTGAGCATTTTCTTTTATTTTCTATTTTGCATGCATTAGCAACCTACTATCTATGAGCCAAATGTGACCACACACTTGTTTTTGTAAATTAAGTTTTATTGGAATTCAGCCACACCTCCTCATTTAGGCACTGCCTAAGGCTGCCTCTGTGCTGCAACATTGAATGTTGAGTAGTTCCTACAGAGACTATATGGCCTAGATAGCCAAAATGATTTACTATCTGGCTATTTACAGAAAAAGTTTTCTGATTCTCCCTCTAATAAATGGAAGAAAAATAAAAATATTAATCCTATTTATTACTTGATTTGTAACAATACTGTTGATGGGGAACAAAGATGGGAATTTGTATGACACAGATTAAGGAGGTAATAATGCAAATAACTTGCCCTAGAGCAAATTTCAAGATAGTGGGGATTTGTACGAATATTTGACATTATTTTTCTCAATGCAATTTTTTTCATCACATTGTATCAATTCTAGACACGTAATCTCACCAATGTTTATGCTATTAGAGACTATATGAGCAATAAACTACAATATTTGGTTGGTTAAAATAAAATAAAAATTGACCAGAAAAAAATGGCAGTATTTTCTCTTTCAACGAATATATTCTGTTACAAGTACTCTTAGATGGGTGCCACTCACATCATCAGGAATGGAAAAGATTAATATTGCTTAATAGCCCATATGCTGATAGCATCAACAACTTTAGAAGTACAAAGTTCATACAGTGAAGAGAAAATAAAATGTTTTTATCTATGACTATCAGCATTCATCATTTTTTGTCTATAGAATTACAAGGTTATAAAAGTAAATTCCATACTTTTGTGAATTACACATTTACAATACTTTAAAACTTCCTATGCAATTTATTATGATGGTTTCTCAGGATTTTCATACTTTAAAAGTCTCCCAAAGCTTAATCATTTCAATAATTCATTTAATGGTATTGTGCATACTTAGTTCACTGAAATCCTACCCAATTCATAAAAAAATCTCTGAATACATGCTGAAGTAGTTTTGCATTTAGTCATCTATGTACAATATGAATAATTTATATGAATATTTTAAAAAAGATTTTATAAACCATACCTCATATTTATCATTCTGTCTTTGATAAATAACTATGTGAGCAAGAAATGGCCCCAGCAATTAGTGTAGCTATTCATATAAAAATTTTCAAGTATCATTTCAATATCTTACTATGATGAATTTTTTATTCTCTTTCTCACTTTTATAAGAGAAAATTTTATTTCATATTTCATGAATGTAAACCTCAAAAATGTTTCTATGCAAATCATAAACTATTTAAGTGGAAGGAATTTCCTCATTTCTAACAAGACTTCTAAATTCGTAAGATAGATAAAAGGCTGTATGTACCAAACAGAATTTTCCTTATTTTTTGTTAACTGATCAACTTTTGTTAGCTGATCAACTTTTCAATTCTGAAAAGAATTTGGAGAGTATTTTATGTCCTCATCTCTATCGTTTATAACCCAAATATTAACACTTTTTTAGGTTTTAACTTTTTCAGTTTTTATTGACAACATTATTATCAATGCAAAGAAAAGACTGACAATTTTTAAGGACAAGAGAAAATGGTAACAGAAAACAAATGTTTACCATTAAGAAACAGTCACTGTATCCAAAATAGTTGTTACCAAAATCTATCTGATAATCAGATAGAACAAATAATATACTAGGTCATAAAATATTTATTATTAAGGGGGGTTAAAATATCCTTTATTGGTTTAAAATGATTGCATAAGGAAAAATTTACATCTCCATATTCGAATGTCTTATAGTTAAATAATTCACTCTTCATGAGGTTAATATTGTTTGAATAAAAGAAAATTGGTCAAGCAAGTCATTTATATAACAGATAAAAGTAAAAAAATATTTTATTAATATGGATTGTGGTAGAAGTGTCTAAATTTTAATATTGGTTATTTCTGCATAAGTTTGATAAATAACACATGCATATACTCATGCACAGGATATGTGATATATTTAGCACAATCTATTAATTTTCATACACTTATGTGTGAATAATGTAATTAACATAATGTTAATATCTGATACTTGCCTTAATTTTTAGAAAACTTAAAATTACATGAAATAATGTATAAACCAGAAACTGTTAGAATTGGAAAACTTCTAGGAAATCATTGATCCAAATTTCTTTATTTGGGATTTGAATTTAAAAATATGAACACTTGAGAGTCAAAATTAATTGCCAATTTATAAATACATAGTTATTGATTGAGCTGGAATTAGAAACAAATGTCCAGACAGATGACATTTTAATTATGTCCACATAAAAGGGAAGAAAGATAAATTTTAAGTCAAAAGACCAGAGTTCCTGTTTTACTTCTGTCATTGAGTATGTCTGTGATTTTGGACAGATCACTTAAAATTTCTGATTTTGCTTTTGTCTTCCACAAAATGAATACTATAAAAATCCCCGTAGTATCGGTGTGAAGAACTTATCTATAATACATATGAAATTGCTTTAAGGTTCCCTAGCCTATTAAGCAACATCATTTAAATGCCATAAACATTCTCTCACATTGTGAATGTTTCTAATAGAATGTTACCAATATGAAAGAACTACTAAATGTCTCATTTAATTCCAGATATTTTTATTTGATATGGCTCAAGTAATGGTACAATATACAAGAAACACACACATTGTGATAGAAATAATGGTATTACATGCTCAATAAATATTAGCAACAGCAGGCTTAAAATATCCTTTATAGATTAGCAAGATGTGAATAATGTAAATCAACTATCTGAATATTCAGATGTATGTGACCCTACACATTAATTCATTTGGGTATAAACTGACTCAAATCACTTAAGGTCTAAACTGATACAGTTATTCAAATTGAAAAAAAATCTATGGCTTAAAATGGCACCAGATATGTCCATATGTTCCTACAGTATTTTTTAAATAACAGTCATATATTAAAAAAAAAAATCTAGTGGAAGCTAGTGGGCATTGTCTGATTGTCTGATGAGGAAGAACACTGTCTCGATCTTTTCTGCTTCCAGTTTCAGTTTAATCTGCTTTCAGATTCCTGTCTGTTTTGATACTGCCCAGTGCCAGAAGACATTGCCAGGTACTCTCCTAATAGTTAAGTGTGTAAAATCCTTTCCATGTGAGTCTGCTCATTGTTGGTGTTTCCTTATAGATTTGTGTCAACACTGTTTACTTCCTTTGGAGCAAAGAATAAACTACTATACAAACATACAAAGAAAATAATAAGAAAATGGTTGCCCTAATCTGATTTTTTTAGAAAAGCATTCCCTCCTAAAATAAGAAAACAAATCTGAAAAATCAAGCCAAATAAACCTCTGGTATCAGTCAACCAACTTAGAAACAGCTGCAGCAAATATGGTAATAAGAGAGAGCCTAATTGAAACAGATGTTTTAAAATGTGCAATTTTAAATGGTATACAAACATTGATGTAAAGCAAATTTTAAATAAAATGGAATAGATTGGAAGCATAATTAAACCCCAAAAGAAACAAAAATAATCATGATGAAGTCTAAATTAGAATGATAGACAATAATTTGCTTTGCCTAGACAATAAAGTATTAGCTGGCAGGGAGGGTTTTTTTCCCCTTTTTTTTTTTAAATCTTAATTTCAGTGATATTTATACAAACATACATTAAAGAAGGGCTAAGTAGAGATGTTCAATGATGGTAACCTTTGGAGAAAATAGAACTTTGAGAAATGTGCCCTCAATATTTTAAAACACAATCCAATAAATTCCTACAACTCAACTTTCTAAGGAATTTGAAAAACTTTAGTATTAAAGCAATTGAAAAGAAAACATTTAAATTTATCACATTTGCCCACACTTTTACCTCATCCTGTACCACAAGTTGTCAAGAATAGTGAAGGGTCAGAAATTCCCTTCTATTTTTAAGCCAACAAGATAAGTTGCCACAGTTTCATGGAGGATGGTAAAAGACACAAGACTCCTGGAGCAGAGAAAAAGACTGCACTATTTATGCACAGTACAACAGACAGCATTAAAACCTGAAAATTTCTATCAGTTCTTGTCCCAACTTCCATAAGGATAGTGTGATGGACCTACATGTATGACTACATATAAAATGGGTTCCAATAAATTTAGTGAACTTAAATTATTATTTCATTAAATTATTATTTTATCATAGAAAGTAAGCAAGCATGCCATTTGTTTTGGCAGGAGACATTATGCCATCTTTCAAGACACTTTGCTATACAGATCTCTTTGAAAATACAGTCCACAACAAGAGTTTATCAATGCCTTACCTTGCAAAATATAAAGAAATACAAGAGAACCATGGAGCATTTTCTGCCAATACATTTTCACTCTGAAACCAGATCCAGTCCCAATACTTGTGACACAGGAAAGTGACTCCCAATGCAAGTGGTGTCCTTGGCTTCATGCAAGAAAGAATTCAGGCATGAGCTGACAGTGTAAAAGTGAAAGCAAGATTTATTCAGAAACTATGGAAAGTCTACTCCACAAACAGAGCAGACACTAGTTCTCCCTGCAGAAGATAACTGGTCCCATGGTTCCTTTTGTACTTCTATTTAAGCAAGGGCTTAATTATAGCCTAAACAAGGGGAGAGATATTCATGGAAGGGGCGGTGTTTTCTCAGAATTAGGGTGACACCCTCCTTTTGACTAAATATGGTCAAACAGGAAGTGTCATAGTGTCAGGTGCATGATGGGAGTGGGAGGTTTTCTTAGAAACTTTTATGATAATAAAATTGTATAATAAAGCTGTAAGATCAAGAAGTGGTCAATTTCTCTATCATCTTGGTTTTAACCAGTTGGAACTTGCCCTGCTTTCATCCTGTTTTGATCAAGGTAGCTTGAAACTTTTGTTTTGATACTTCCTGACTCAGGTAATGCTGCAGCAATGCCCAGAGCAGTGCCCAGAGCAATACCTACCAGTTTCCTGTCTCACTTGGAAAAACTCAGGTGGTTGCCTGAGACTTTCTATCTCCTTGTCTGACTCTTCTCTGGTTTTTAATTGACATCACTGCTTAATTTTCCCTTACTATACTAACAATCAACTCGTACTTGTCACAGATACGCACACTTTCTATGATGGCCATCCATGTAAGGGAATACTATTGAGGCAAGAAGCACAAATTGTGCCTACCTGAACAGAATATGTGAACACTGTAAAGATCAGAGGCAGTTGTACCATGTTGTTGAAAGAGTTCTGCTATACTCAAATACAGAAATTATAAAGATGGCCAAATGTGGGCCCCATGGGTGCCGCATATCTCATAAAAGCCAAAGATTTTCAAAATATAGAAGTTATTCCTATACAAATTTTGATGAATACAGAAAGAGAGTCAAAAGAAAAGTTAAAAATATAGGCTAGTATGGTAGTGGGTTATTAGAACTTATTAAAATTAGTGTCACTAAAGTTGGTATTCAACTCCCTACTGTGAAATTTGACTGCCTTTTAAAAAAAATTTTTTTTTAAATGTAGACTAGTAAAGCAAATTAGAGATAATGCAATATTAAACATGGAATAGAAATTAGTAAAATCTAAAGCAAAAACTAGTAAAAGTGATAAATCTAGAAGCTATTTATTTGGAAGTAAAAGAAAACTTGTAATTCTGATAAGGAAAACAAAGAGGATAAAATATACAAAATTAGTCATAAGTACAAATACAGGCACATGAACATTTTAAGAGGATGCTTTCAATGCATGTGAAGAAATCTGAAAAACTAGAAAATACTAATTATTTTTTAATAGAACATATATAGCAAATTTTACATAATATGGAAAGTTTCAAGTATGATATAAATCATTGAAAAGATAAATAATCTACATTCAAACCTGGTATTAACATCATATGGATTTATGTGGCAGTGCTATGTAAACTTTAAAACAAGGTAATTGTTATATTATTTTAAATGTTGCATTAATCTTTGTAGAACATAAAATAACTACTCCTCATTGACAACTATTCTATTAAACAACCTTTATTGCTATAATCCTACAGAATACAAATAAGTATTGAATTAAAACTAAAATTATAAACGCAAATATTAAAACTTTATAGAACGCATGTATTATCAGAAGGTTACATGCACTTTGGAAGAAAAAGTAATGCTTTTTTTCTTAAGGAAATGCTGGAAACATTTGATTTGTGCTAAAAAAAAAAACCTATATATAGGTTTTTTAGTTTGTTTTCTAATAAACTTTCAGATATTTATTTATTTATTTATTTTGAGACAGAGTCTCACTTTGTTGCCCAGGCTAGAGTGAGTGCCGTGGCGTCAGCCTAACTCACAGCAACCTCAAACTCCTGGGCTCAAGTGATCCTCCTGCCTCAGCCTCCCGAGTAGCTGAGACTACAGGCATGCGCCACCATGCCCCGCAAATTTTTTCTGTATATATTTTTTTAGTTGGTCAATTAATTTCTTTCTATTTTTAGTAGAGATGGGGTCTCATTCAGGCTGGTTTTGAATTCCTCACCTTGAGCGATCCACCCGCCTCAGCCTCCCAGAGTGCTAGAATTACAGGCATGGGCCACCACGCCTGGCTTAGATATTTATTAATATTTATATTTATGAAATTATTTCTATATTTTTTCCTGCCATCTGCCATCTGAACATTTATAGAAATCCCCTGAGCTAAGTTTAAGAAATTTCTTTGGGTGTGTTATGGGCATTATATTGTTTTGCTTATTGAATTTAGACTTCGACTAGCCCCATTATTACAAGTACTTGAATAAACAAAATAATTCAAGTAGTGTGATCATTTTTTCTTGCAATAGAAAAATATGGGAAGTTACTTAATTTCTTTATGAAACTTCAATAAAACCTCATAAAGGACTTACAAAAAAAGAATTCTTATGAAGTTTAACTTATAAATTATGATTAAAAATAATCTGAGTAATATTTAGCCATAAAATTCAAAAGCATATCTAACATAACATTGTATGTTCCATGAAGTTATATTTCAGGAATACAGAATTGATTCATTATGTGGAAAGATTTAACAAATTTTAAAATGTATGTAATAGTTCTGGAAAAATATTTCTGAAAGTTCAATATCCATTCATATGTAAACAATCTAAGAATATCACTGTCAAATATGATAGATATTAAAAACCAATAGCAAGTATTATTCTTAGTGAAAATTTTTAAGATTAAAATCAGAAATCAACACCTGATTGACAAAATTTAAAATGAGTGATAATATCTCTTGATGCTGGGATATGGAGGAAAGAGCCTATATATGTTTTTCTGTGGCAATGTGAATTTTTATATGCCTTAAAATAAATAAACACATTTTATATATATTTCCATCATTACAAATATTTGTGCAAGCAAACAAAAGAGTATCTGTATTTTTTTCACAGATTTTGTGCATGAATACATACCCACACATACACACACACACATATACATTACTTTAATTGCTGGAAATATATTTAAAAGAAAAGTACTAAAATCCAGGGATAAAATGTCAGGATGTTCTGCTTTACAGGAATTTTTACTTTTGCACTCTTTGCTAAATACAGGAAACCAAATTTAGGTCAATATGGGACATTTGTTGAATGCCTATTATAAAGTTATTAAAAGATAAGATAGGTATAGTAATTTATGTTATACTTTCATTAACTTTCAGACTTTTAAGGTTGTAATGGATTTTATATATCTCTTGATGTCTTTTATTATCATAAAGACAATGGCATTGAGGTTTAGTAGTTATTTCCAAATTTAGAGACAAATGTATCTCTTAATTGTGGTATTTTCAGTTTTGAATAAAATAATATAAGTGCCTAGCAGATTGACAAGTACTAAATATTTAATAAACAATAGCGTGTCTGTCAGAACACATAATCACCACTCATTCTCATCAAAAGTATGTCAAATACAATTACACAGTATATAGTCCTTTACAAGTAAGAAACTAATAGAACAAATTAAACTACCAATAAATACAGTTTTATATCATTCTTATGAATTTAGAATTATTTATATGAATAAAATATATATGTATATGAAATGTATACATAATCGCATAACCACTTGGTATAAAATGTTTTCATCATCGTAAAAAGTTTGTAATGCTCTATTGAAGAAAATCCTTTCACCCATTCCCAGTCCCTGAAAATCACTGATATTTTTGTCTCCATAGTTTTGCCTATGTCAGTTCTTGTTTCCTCTGATCTTGGTGACTAGGGCATCCTGTGGAATCCTGTGCTCTTTCAGACTTCTAAAACGAACACGAACTTATGAACCATGAGTCATAGAAACTGAAGGGAATCCAGGAGAAACAAAACAAATTAAAGCATAAATGTTGCTTTATTACAACAAGTTGGCTCAGCCCACAGCAACAACTGTGTTGTACAAAATTGTTGCAGCTTCTCTTCTGCCCTTCAACTCTCCAGGGAAATCTCCCTTATAGCCCCCACTAATTGAAATATACCCAAAAAGGGGAATTCTGGGAAATGCAGTTTATCCTACTCAAGTAGGCTCATAGCAAAGTGTTCACAATGAAGGTTAATCACACTTTGATTTCTTGTGAAATTTCACTATTTCTTGTGAAAATAGTTCAAAACTACTGCAAATCACTGATTAAAAATTATATCAGTAACAAAATATGATTATATAGTCTAGTTTTTCGTTGACAATAGACTAAAATCTGTGCCTGTTTAGAGACTTAGGAATATTTACTTGATCTGAATATACTGACTTAATTTTAAAACCACAATATATAAAGTAAGTATTTAGGCCAATGAAATCAAGCATAATTTCATTCCATTAGAAATATGTATATACACACATGTTATATATCTAATATATGTATTTACCAAGGTTTATTAAACATATATTGTTAAACTCTCAATTATTTTAAATTAGGAGCTACATTTATATGTCTAGAGCTTTACTGGGAAATACTGTTAGACAAAAAATTTAAAAAAAGATTTCTTTTGATTTTTTTCTTTACTAAATGTCTTAGTTGTCTTGTCATTCTATTCTTTCCTTCTTGACCAATCACATTTAGCAAAATGAATAGCTCAATTTACAAGTGGTTTGTAAACTCTCAGTGGCATTCAAATTGAGTTAATATTATTGTGATCCTCCTCTATTGCACGGAGTTCTTGAAATTGTATTTTTCTACATTTTTCCAAAAGACTTTAAAAGCTCTTGTTGAAAATATAATATTCAAAAATATATTTCATTTAGCCTAAGTCAATTAAGATATATTTAGTCATATTTTACCACTTAATAAGTTAAGACTGCTTATATATTTATCACATCATCAATTTATTATCTTATGCTATAAATATAATTTATTTAATATAAGCTAAGCCAGTTAAATGGAAAATGTTTTTAAAAATCAATATCTCTGGGTGGATCGCTTTTTGTTGTGGGGGTGTCCTGTGAATTGTAGGGTGTTCAGCAGGGGGTGTCTTTCTGAACATCCCTCCCCACCCCCTAGAGCAAACTGAAAAAAAAAATATCAATATTTCATCTTACCTAAAACATTAAAATAAATTCTCTTATATTTTCAGCTGTTTTTGAAATTGCTAAATAATATATTTTTAAAAATCATATGTAATTCAAAGTATCATATTGTTAAGTTAAATAAGCAGGAGGCCATTGGCCTGAGGTTGTCTCCATGATTTTAGTTTCTACATAACAAACTGCAACCTAACTTAGTATGCAAACAAACCAAAAACCTAATTTAGAAGTATATTTTGTAACAGCTGAGACTCAGCCAATCACAAGCAACCAACCAACGTTCAGCCAATCTCTGGCAGCCAAGTGATCAGACCATGTCCAAACAAGAAAACTGGCTAGCCGTAACCAATCAAGGTATTTCTGTACTTTACTTCCTGGTTCTGTCTATAAAAATTCACTGCCAAGTTGCCAATTAAGGCTTTTGGAACCTCTTTTGTATTTGAGTGATGCATTCCTGATTCATGAGTTAGGTTTTGCTCAAATAAACTCTGTTAAATTTAATTTGCTCAAAGTTTTCTAAAAATACATTACCAACCATACTTTTTTGTTTTTCTCTCAGGTTTCATACATAATAAAGATCAAAACAAATAATTTAGAAAACAAATTTGTGTCATTTTAAAAAATTGCATTTGTGTTTATTAAACTATTCATAAGGTGAATAATACCTTAATTTCCTGAAACATAAACTCATTTTCTAAAAAACAAAAAAAAACAAGCAAACAAAAAAACTCCCACATAAATAGAGAAGTCGCTGCAAAGGACACACACACACACACACATACTGTTTCTTAGTGAACAGGTAAATGCAAACCTACCCTCAAAGGCCAAGGAATCTAAGAAAGAGACTGACAAATTCAGTTTCTCAGAAAGAATCATTTGGAACTTAACAGAAGCAATGTCTTAGGTAGATGCAAGACTGTGATCCCTGTACTTGTACTCCAGAAAGAATTCTTTATACAGCAAATTTTAGGGTAAAACATATGCAGCTACTCATGCCTCCAGATTTTCTTGCCAAAATTGGTGGCCACTGGGCAAGTTAGATAAGCAACTCTATGAAACGTTCTCCTATGCATGTATGCTACAGGCATTGTTTAAAGACCTTACTGCAGAACACCTTGGTATGTGTGGACCAAACGTTGGTCATCATGGTGGTTTTGCTTCAAGATAATATCACTCTTGCCATGCAACAGCCTGTTTTCCTACACATATTTTCTTTCACAGATATCATTTTCATTTCATTTCTGTGTTGTGTTGTCCTAGATAAATGACATGCTTTTAGGTTACATGTCTCATTGTATAAAATTCCTTTCCAATCCTATATCAAGTGTAAAGTGTGTCATGTTCTAATATTTCTTTTTAAATATGCAAAAATAAAATTAAATGGTTAGCCTTTGGCATCTAACTACTTCCTTTAGCTACTAAAGGACTATGGAAAACCCCTTCAAAAATTCTTAATGTGAATCCTCCAATTTTCTTTAGAATTTTGTGTTGTAATTGAATTAGGCATCATCATACCAGTTTCTGAGAGCTCTAACTGACGTCTCCATTGTCCAAATTTCATTCAAATAATATAAATATTTTCAACTTTAAAAAGATATGATGTGTTATTCTTAAAATTTTATGGAATTTATAATTTTGTATCAACTTACTAATTTACCATATAAAAATCCAACTTCTTATCAAAGAAAAAATGCACATACACATAATGTACTGGCTGTATGTATGTAGTTGTGTGTCAAATAGTCACATTAAGTTATCTACATTTTCTCCTACTTATATGATATGCATATCTTTGCAATTTTAAAGTGATTCATTCCTTTCTATCACCTGTGATAGTATACATACTATTATTATATTTCAAAGTCACTTACTGCAACAGATTCTGGTAGTAGGTGAAGTCAAGGTTATTTCAAACTATATAATTGGACAATTAACCTACAATATTATTTGAAGGTCATGAAAAACATAAATGGCCAAATTTTTAAATTTGTAAACCTGTTCTCCATACCTGCATTTATGTAGTTACAAATTTGTTTTCAGTTCAGTTTTTGTCTCTTAATAAATGCAATTATGCATTTGATGGATGACCTAAGACAGACACATATACCATGAACATCTTAAATTAATAAGCTAATTAGATTATTTCCAACTTGACAGATAACAGAAATCTAATGTTGAGTAAGGAGAATTAAATCAAGGGATTCTAACTGAATTAGACCTAATGTTTCCTCTATGGTTAGTTATCTTGGAATGTGGGAAAAAATAACAACTAAAAATTCAGATATTTTAAAAATAAAAAAGTGGAAATATATATTGGTACATATTGATACCAAAATAACCAAGAGCACTTTGAGGACAGTTCATGTCTTGGGTTCAATATTTACATGGGGACAGAACCTTCATTAAGTTTTTGCTAGGATTGCAATAGCAAAGCTACACCACCAGTGGACCTGAGTAATTCATTACTTTTGCACTAAAATGAAATTTTCAAGTATTATTTTATAGGAAGTTAAAATTACTTAAGAGACTGAAAACTTATTATTGATTAGAGTATTTCTAAAATGCACATTTGAATTATAGCCTTCCAAATTTGCTTATTTCTTAGTTCTCCTAAACTTAAATTAAAACAAAGGGAAACTTGGTTAAAATTATGTCATTGCGATTCGACTCTTATAAAGCATGGTGGGTTTCTTCTATTGTAAAGAATCACATTTCCCAGGTACTTTTCCTCAGAGAAAATGAATGAAGTAAGAAATATTGACAGAGGAAGAACAGCACAGTAAGGATATTTCAGAAGGGCAGTAGTAGCACCACAACAGCTAGAAATGCAGCCTTTGCACTGCAATGGCAAAAAGTTGTCTTTGTCTTCTGGTCTTCTATTCATGTAATTGGCATTTATTATAGTGTTTCCTCAAACAGTGTCCATGAAACACTGCATCAGAAATCACCTTTCAGGTGATGTTAATATTCAGATTCCCATCCATAACTAATAAATTAGAATCTCAGAAAGTAAGGCTATAAATTTGTATTCTAAATTCTTTTGTTTTGGGATAATACCAGCTAAAATTTAAGATTCTTTGATCTACCATTTACAAAGAGTTTTACATGGTAGAATTAATTTTAAATTCTTATCACACCTGATAATCATTATTTTTCTGATATCACTCATTTACCCCTAAGAAGTAACAGCATTTTCTCCAGAGAAATCAATATCCATACACCAAAACACATTTTTCCATGGAAGAAAAAACAAGTTATATAAAATGGAAATTACCTAAAATTGAATATATGTGCAATGTGATTATGTAGTGTCATCTAATTTCTTCACCTGAAACAAGCAAAATTGCACAGTGGTAAAACTAAAAAAGAAAGGCAACAATGTTTATGCTTTTCTTGATAAACTTAGATTGTCTAGAAAGATTACTTTGTACTGTTGCTGGTAGCAAGTTTTTTGTACCAATTGCTACACAATCTGACTCCAGGGCTCAGGGGAAAGTGAGGAAAAGCACTCACCTTGACTTTGATCTGTTTCTCATCAGATTCAGCTGCAGAAAATGTCAGACCTAAATTGTTTCAGGTTTGCCATAATGCTTCAGGGAAGGACCTTTTTTCTTCTGCACTGTATAATTCACTTTGTAATACCAGGAAATGTTGGTTTTAGGAGACTAAACTGTTGGGGGTGGGGCATGGATGGGGGAAGCAACCTATTCCTTTGGCCTTACTCATTCTCTCACTTTCTCACTCTCTGGCTTTATTTTATACTTGCTTATTTATTATAATAGTAAGTTCAACATCAGGTCTCAAGTGGTATTTAACCTGGCAAAGACAGTCAAATAAGCTCCCCAACCCATTTCTGATAAAAACTTAGAGAATATTAATGTTAACTTGTAAGTTTTTCCTAGCAAGTTTTGTGTCATCTCCTTTACACTGACAACTGAACTTTCCTGCTACTTTATTAATTGAACTATAGGCTTTCAAATTGTAAGATGCAGTGTTTTCCAATACTTCAGAAAGACAATTCAGTCTTAGTTATTGTTGTTAAGATAGTACTAACAAGTGACATGTATAGCCAAAGTGTATAGAATAGCTAAAATATATGGAATAAACATGTCTGTTAATTTCAAGTAATTATCTCTATTATTTCCTTATTACATTTTCTCTAAAATAAAACTATAGGTAACTAAGTATTCTTCAACCAACATAATGCTCAAGTGAGTAGAAAAGGAAATAAATATTTTACATAGGAAGAGTTGGAAAATAAAATTAAATAAAAATTTAAAACAAAATCAACACTAAAAGTGAATTCTGCCTCAAGTTTTTTCCTAACCAATTGTGTTAACTTAGAGAATTTACTGAATATCTCTATTTCTTCATATTTTTGTTTTTATATTTTTAAATGTTTAACTATTATGGCTACATAATAGTTGTATATCTTTATAGGGTATGTGAAGTTTTGATACAGGCATACCATGTAAATTAATCAAATCATGGTAATCGTGGTATACAACTCCTCAGGCATTTATTATTTCTTTGTGTTAGGAACATTCCAATTCCACACTTTTAGTCGTTTTAAATATACTCTTATTGTTGATTATAATCACTTTGTTGTACTATCAAATATTGTTCATTCTATCTATCTAACTATATTTTTGTACCCACTAATCATCTCCACTCCCTCATCTTTTCCAAGCTTCTTTTTCTTCTCTGTTTTTTGTGTATCCTCTTCATAATTTCCTTTGTCTCTGTGTTTCTTTCTCTCTGTCTTTGTCCCTCTCAGCATTTACACACACACTAACACACGCACACATATACATTATATATATATATACACACACATATATATAATCCAATGCATCAGGTTAATGAGGCTTTGTCTTCTTAATTAAATTATGCTGGGTTACACAATGAGCAATTATATAAACCCTGATATTAATAGGTAAAAGAGTATGCATAGAATGACCTATTTTTTAGAAAGAAAATACTGTCATAAATATATATATACACGCATATATATATGATTTGATATGTGAATAAATAAGTGAACATTTGGATTAGAAATAAAAGGCTTAGAAGGGAATAGGCATGTATACATGTGTTCATTGGCCTTCTACCTAAAAAAGGTGTACAGGTTGTATGTCCCTTAACCAAAATGCTTGGGACCAGAAGTGTTCTGGATTTTTTGAATTTTTGAATATTTGCATATACATAATAGATACCTTGGGGATGAAACTCAAGTCTAAACATTAAATTCACTTGTTTCATATACACCTTATATATACAATATGAAGCTAATTTCATACAATATTTTAATATTGTGTGCATGAAACAAAATAAATGTTAAGTACTTATGTGTGGAATTTTCCTCTTGTGGTAAAAATTTTCAGATTTTGGAGCATTTTGGATTTCGGATTTTCAGATTAGGTATGGTTAACCTGTATACATTTGAATTGTAAACTATAATGTCATTAGACAAAAAAGCTCATTTCCATTTTCAAATTACCCATTTTAATGTTCACTACACTGAGAATTCTACCATATAAATTTAATCTTTAATATTATAGTCTCTGTAAAAACTTTTAATGAATGATAGAAACTCAATCACAATACAAAGTTGGCTTCACTAAGGCTTGTAGTGATGTGCTTGAGCAGTCAGACAAGGCATAAGCTCTGTTTATGTCATGCTTCTTGTTGTCTAATAGAAGCAGAGCCTCAAAATACCACTGACTTTGTGGGAATCTACTTGGGAACATATCACGCTAGTTTCTGTGATGTTTTCACAGAAGAACCATAATAATTCACATTCATCTGCCTTGATAAATGTTTGAAGCCTCGATACTCAGCTAGATTTAAATCTCCTTCTAGAAAATTCCTATAATGGGGCTTATGGAGTTGTTCATAAACAATTATTGTTCATAATTCCATAGAAACTGTCCCTGCTTTTGTAGTTCTTTTTGTTTTGTAAACTACAAAATAACACATTTTATCAAAATTCTGAATAAAAAAGACATTGTCTTTACAATGAATAATCAGATAAGTTGTTATAAGGATTTTCAAAATAAACCCTAGAAGTGGCACTTTCCTCAAACAAGGAGAAACCTATAGAGTTTCCTGGACTATTTATAACACATTTCAAAACGAGAGATTATAAGATCTGTGGAAATGGTCAATGACACATTTAGAAATATTTTTCCTCTCAGATGCCCATATACTACTTAGTTTCTTTCTTTAGAGATTGAAATTAGTCCTCCCAGTAAAAGCCTAAATAAATGTGTGCCATGAGTAACACTGGCCTCAATAATCAGTAGAGGCCAACATAGTTTTTTAAAGTAAGTCTCATGTATACAATTTGATGGGTTTTATATAAAGATTCCATTTTCCCAGCAACATTTATTGAATACGGATTTTTCCCCAGTGTATATTATTGTCTGCTTTGTCAATGATCAGTTGGCTGTATGTGGATGGTATTTTATCTAGGTTTTCTGTTCTGTTGCATTGGTCTATGTCTCTATTTTTGTGCCAGCACTGATTTAGTTACTATAGTCTGGTAGTATAGTTTGAAGTCTGATAATGTGATGCCTCCTGATTTGTTCTTTTTGCTTAAGATTGCTTTGGCTACTCAGGCTCTTTTCTGGTTTCAGACAAAGTATAGAATTATTTTTTTTCTAGATTTATGTAATATGACACTGGCATTTTGAGGGGAATTGCACTGAATTTGTAAATCACTTTGGGTAGTATGAACATTTTAACAATGTTGATTCTACTGATCCATGAGCATGATAAGTTTTCCACTTGTTTGTAACATCTGTGATTTCTTTCCTCAGTGTTTTGCAGTTCTCTTTGTAGAGATCTTTCACCTCCTTGGTTAAGTATATTCTTCAGCATTATATTTTCTTTGTCGCAATTGTGAATGTTACTGAGACTTTGATTTGACTCTCAGCTTGACTGTTGTTGGTGCATAGGAATACTACTGATTTGTGTACATTGATTTTGTAACTGAGACTTTGGTGAATTTATTGCTTAATTCCAGTAGTCTCTTCTTGGAATCTTTGGGATTTTCTATGTATGAGATTCTATTGTCTGAAAAATGTGATAATTTGACATCCTCTTTCCCAATTTGGATACCCTTAATTTCTTTCTCTTGCCTGATTACTCTGGCTAGGACTTCTAGCACTATGCTTAATGGAAGTGGTGAAAGTGGGCAACCTCTTAGTGAGAATGCTTTCAATTTTCCCCATTCAGTATGGTGCTAGCTGTGGGTGTATCTCCAGTTTGTTGAGATTTTTTTTTTCATGAAAGGGTGTTGAATTTTGTCAAATGATTTTTGTGCATCGATTGAGACGATCATACGATCTTTATTTTTGCTTCTGCTATGTGGTTAATCACACTTACTGATTTATTTATATTAAACCATTCTTATATCCCTAGGATAAATCCCACTCGGTCATGGTGGATTACTTTTTGGATATGGTGTTGAACTTGGTTTGCTAGTGTTTTATTGAGGATTTTTGCAACTGTATTCATGAAAGATATTGTTCTATAGTTTCTTTTTTTGTTTTGTCCTTTCCTGGCTTTGGCATCAAGGTGATACTGGCTTTGAAAAATGAATTGGGAAGGATTCCCTTCTCAATTGTGTGACATAATTTCTGTAGAATGGATACCAACTTTTCTTTGTAGGTCTTATAAAATTTGTCTGTGAATCCATCTGGTCTGGGGCTTTTTGTTGTTGTTGTTGGTATGGTTTTTATTGCTGCTTCAATTTTTTGATCATCACTGGTATGTTCAGGAGTTTTATTTCTTCCTGATGATTCTTGGGAGCTTGTGTGTTTTCATAAATTTGCCCATTTACCCCAAAGTTTTGTGTTTTTTGTGCATGGAGATTTTCATAATATTCACAGATGATATTTTGTATTTTTGTGTTATCAGTTG
>VBSM01000272.1:95120475-95136925 GCA_008086735.1 Cheirogaleus medius | reverse complement strand
TTAATCTAGTAGAGGTCAATCAATTTTGTTTATCTTTTCAAAGGACCAACTTTTTGTTTCATTGATCTTCTATATTATTTTTTGTTTTTGATTTCATTTAGTTCTGCTCTGACCTCAGTTATTTCTTTTCTTCTGCTGGTTTCGGGTTTGGTTGGCTCTTCCTTATCTAGTTTCTTCATATGTGTCATTAGATTATTAATTTGTGATCTTTTTGTTTTTTGTCATAGGCATTTATGGCTATAAATTTTCTCCTGAGCACTGCTTTTAATGAATCCCAATGATTTTGATAAATTGTGTCCCCTTGTCACTCAGTTCAAGGATTTTTTTTTTTGTAATCTTAATTTGATCATTGATCCAATACTCATTCAGTAGCAGATTGTTTAATTTCTATTACTTTATGTAAAAGTGGGTATTTCTCTTAGAGTTGATTTCTAGTTTTATTCCACTGTGATCTGAGAAGATACATGATATGATTTCAAATTTTTGAATTTGTTGAGCCATGTTTTGTGGCCTAAAATATGATCAATGTTGGAGAGGGTTCCATGTACTGATAAGTAGAAAGTATATTCAGTAGTTTTTGGATAAAATGTTTTGTAAATGTCTGGTAGGCCCATTTGTTCAATAGTGTCATTTAAGTCCAGTGTTTATTTTCTGCTTGAATGATCTGTCCAGTTCTGTCAGTGGTTTGTTGAAGTCCCCAGCAATTATGATGCTGCTTTTTCTCTCTCTACTTAGATCTAGTATGCTTTTCTTCATAAACCTGTATGCTACTGTGTTAGGTGAATAAATATTTAGAATTGCTATGTCTTGTTGTTGAATTTCTCCCTCTATAATTATATTATAACTATCTTTGTCATTCATTACAATTGTTGATTTAAAGTCAATTTTACCTGAAATGAGAATGGCTATACCTGCCTTCTTTTGGTTTCTATTTGCATGGAATATTTTTTTCTGTCCCTCAACTTTGAGTCTGTAAGAGTACCTGAGTCTGTAAGAGTAAGTAGGTTAGATGTGTTTCCTGGAGACAGAAGACAGTTGGTTTTTATTGTTTTATCCATTCAGCCAGCCTATGTCTCTTGAGTGGGGAATTCAAACCATTTATGTGGATTGATAGAATTGATACGTGGGATGATGTTCTGTTCAGCCTGTTGAGTAGTACTTTATTGCTTTCGTTACCTCTGGTATTAATGCTTTATTTGAGCTCTAAGCTTTAACTTTTAGGTGGTTTTACACTGGAGGGTGACCATTGTTCTGATCCATGTATAATGCAGTTCTGAGTATTTCCTGCAGGGCAGGTCTGGTCTTGAAAAATTCCCTCAGTGTTTGCTTGTCCAGAAAAGTCTTTATTTTTCCTTTGTTTCTGTAACCTATTTTTGCAGGATACAAAATTCTAGGCTTCCAGTTGTTCTGTTTAGGAGGACTGAAGATGGGACCCCAGTCCTTTCTGGCTTGTAAGGTCTCAGTTGAGAAGTCTTCAGTTAATCTGATGGGTTTTCCTTTGTAAGTTATTTGATGTTTTTGCCTCATGGCTCACAGGAATTCCTCCTTCATGTTGACTTCAGCCAGTCTGATGACTATGTGTCATAGTGATTGCCTCCTCGCCATGAATCTACCATGTGCTCATTGAGTTTCTTATACCTGGATGTCTAAATCTCTAGCAAGACCAGGGAAGTTTTCCTCAATTATTCCCTTAAATAGGTTATCCAGCCCGTGTACATTTTATTCTTCACCCTCTTGGATGCCTATGATTCTTATATTTGGGTGTTTTACATAATCAAATACGTCTCACAGGCTTTGTCTGTCCTCTTGATTCTCTGTTCACTATTTTTGACTGACTGATTTAATTCGAAGTTGTCTCTAAGCTCTGAGAGTCTTTCTTCTGCCTGGTTTACTCTATTCTTAAAACTTCCCAATGTGTTTTGTATTTCCTTAGATGAATCTTTCATTTCCAGAAGTTCTATTTGGTTTTTCCTTTTCATGTAGATCTCTTTAGTAAATTTTTCCTTCACTTTCTTAATTGTTTTTCTCGTTTCTTTGTATTGGTTTTCCATTTTCACTTGGATTTCATTGAGCTTCCTTATAATTCATATTTGAAATTCCTTATCTATCCTTTCAATATTTTCATTTTGGTTAATATCCATTGCTAGAAAGCTGCTGGTCCCTTTTGGGGGTGTCCTTTTGCTATGATTTTTAATACTTCTGGAGTTCTTTTGCTGATTCCTTCTCATCTGGAGCAGCTGTTGCTTCTTAATTTTGTATTTTCTTTTGTTTAGATGGGACTTTCCCTCCTCCTCAGTTCACTCATAGGGGCGTGTTTATAGCATATGTCAATTTAGAACCTTTGACTTTGTTTGTATGTGCTTTAATGGCATTCTAGGTTCCAGATAGATGCCTTGGTTATGGGTAGTGTTAGAGTGATGGTTTTTTCAGTTGCTAGTTGTTTGTATGCTATAGCAGTGGTGTGCTATGTGTGTGGGCAGATTCCCTGTCTCTGTTTGATTAGAGAGAATGGATGCCTTTGAACTCCTTTCTTTTTCCCCAGCCCTGTGCTCTTCCTAGCAGTGTGAATTGTGATGGCATGACCAGTTTAATCTTTGAAACGGAAGATAGCCCTTGTAGGTGAGAAACATCCTTATCCTATATGACTGAGTCAGTAATTGTTGTAAAGACCTGTGCAAACTGACCTGGTTATCAGTAGATGGCATTTGCTGGAAGAAACATGCTATACTATTGTTTTGTGATCAGCTCTAGTTCCTCAGGAGGAGCACTCAAATGCCCCAGGTGGTGCGCTGGGCCCTGAAAGTTCTACTTGTACCTTATTCTCTGTCACAGTGAAGTGAGGCTGGGCAGGACTGGGTTGGTAGGGTTGCCTTCAGGCTCAACCAAAGCTGGTAAAGTAGCTGTTTTTGCAGTGTTCAAAGGTTTGCTCACAGATCCTCAGGAAAGCTACCCAGGAGGGGCTGAACTGACTGCACCAGCCAGAATGTCTGCTTTTGGAGACAGGGATGTCTATGATTCACAATCTGGCTGACTAGTTCTCAATCCTCCCCTGGACCTGCATGTCTGACCTGTTAGCATGTGTATTTGAGAAACACCCATGGTCAGGAAGCTCCCACATTGGGAACCCTGCATCAACTACTAGTCCACAGAGAAAGAAGCATGGGCCCTATATTGTGTGGAGGCCTTAGTCTGGAACATTCACCTGCTGGAGAGAGGGTGCCTCTTGTCAACTTCTCAGCTCAAACTACTCTCCTAGTCAGAATGGGTGAGGGAAGAACAACATCTCATTGCCATGGCTCCCAGAGGTGGGCTTTTCCTTACCATAGAACCCACCCTAATAAAACAGGGCAGTTTTTCTTCAGAGGACAAGTGCACTCCCCACAATATTCTGTCAGATCTATCCACATGGGCTCCCTTGCCACCGAAGTCCAACTCTCAGACCTCTCTCTCCCCAGCAACCCACTCGAGTCCAGAGGGCATGGAGTCCAGTCTGCTTGTCTGACCTGCTAGTATGTGACTCTGTGAAATGCCATCAGGTGGGAGTTCTCAATTTGGACACCCAAGATCCGCTGTAGTCCCCCAAAGGGAAAGGCCTGGATCCCACTTTTGGTGAAAGCCTCAGCCTGTAGCATGTACCTGCTGGAGAGGGGCAGCTGCTTGCCAAATTCTCAGCCCAAAGTGTTTTCTCAGTTGCAGTGAGTGCAGGAGGGGCAGAAAGGAAGCATGTGAATGGAAGAAGGGTTCTCTGGTCTCCCAAGACACTTCTTTGAGGAGTGCCCCACATGGAGTGTCCAAGCTCTGGGATCATGCCCATTCTCCCCACTATACTGTGTCTTTTGCCTTGCTTGAGCTGGTGGGGCTGGAAAAGTCTCCATGAAATTTGGTAGTCTACTGGTCACCAGTAGATGGTTTAGCTTGTTTCATTTTTAAGTTATCTTCTATACATCAAATTCTCTCTCTCTCTCTCTCTCTCTCTCTCTCTCTCTCTCTTTGTGTGTGTGTGTGTGTGTGTGTAGTAGACCACTGGCCACTGAATGCTTGTGGTGACAGGGATCTCCCCTTACCCTTTCATTGGGCTCGGAGCCTCTCTCGATTTGATCCCCTCTGATATCTTTTTTCCTTCATCTTCTTTCTTCTATGCTTTGTAATTTTCCTCCATGAGATCTCCTGCAGGCTCTGGCTCCTCTCTCTATAATCCACACCTGTTTTGCATCTCTTCTCCTCTCTCCTATATCAGAATTTCTCTCTTCTCTCTGGGTGGTCTGGCAAACAATGTGGCTAGTCAGCCATCTTTGCTCTGATGCCTTCTGTTTCATCAGTTTTACTTTTCCAAATTCTATTTATTTTTATTGAAATAATTTATATTGTTAAGAAATGTTTCTTGTTTTTTGTTTATTTCATAAATCATTGCATTATAATTAATATATTATTTTCTTGTATATATGTTTTTATAGTAATTATAATTAGCTTTATTTGGAAAGTAGTCTTTGTCTTTCATTTTCTTTGGTTTTGCTTGGGTGGTGGATGTTTAAGTTTCTTTCATTTTTAAGTTTTTTTCTATACATTGAGTTTTCTCTTTTTCTGTAGAGTTCATCTATTCTTTAGGTAGGTATTTTTTCATAGTTATGGAATTGATAATTTTGTAACCTTGTGACAAAATATACATATCACTATTATTAAGATATTAAGTTTATCTTTTTATTGTACATATGCATGTGTTGTTGATATTTTGTTGCCCAAAAATTCTGTCTTCACTGACGGATACTGATAGGAACATCTAAATTCCTTTGCTTTTACTAGGAAGAGAGCTGGCTGTCAGATCACTAGATACTCAAACCCAAACATTAGATAGCTTAATTCTGGAGATTTCATCCACCATATGAGGAAACCCACATGGCATAGCTACTACAGGGAAAAGAGCTTCAGGTTTTTGACTGGAGTTCAGTTTGAGTTGTGGTGGAGATGTATACTGAATTCATTCTGACTTGAGTGTAGAGTTAGAGATGAGGATTATTACCTTTCATTCCTGCTCACAGTTGAGTCTTTCAACTCTGAGCACAGATCCTCTCCAAAGAACAAATTCTTGGTATTAAGCTATATTAGGTTGTGCTAGTTGTTAGTTTGTCAACCTTTCAGTTTGTTTTATGCATCTAGACTAGCCTATCCTCTTTTCATCACCCAGGTTTTTGTAGAACTCTCCCACCCACTGGCAAATCTCCACACTATCTTTTATATCACATTTTGAAAAGCAATAGACTTTTTTTTTATTTTTCTACACAGCTTTATGCATTACATATTGCATTCTTATTCCAAATTCATGTACTTTGCTATTTTGTGAGTAATTCTCTTTTAACCAGGATATAAAGACTGTATCATATCATTACTGGTTCTTTGCCATGGAAAAGGACAAAATGGGATGGGTCAAAGAAAAGCTTTTCTTCCCTCTATTTCTGGAACAGTGCAATTCTCTTGGACAGGAGAGAATAGAATTTAATGACTGTGCATGAGAAATTAATCCAAAAATAAAATTTAATGAGTACTATATCCTTTTAAGATGGAGATTACAATGAAGCTAATTAGTATAGGACCACATTTTTGATTCATCTACTTTCAAGGAAAGTATGAATGATTAAGCATTAATTTGGGCTTTAGGCTCATTTGTGCGATGCTGAATTTCAATTTTTTAAGAAAACAGTGGACCTAAAAATAAATATTACAAAATTCCATGTTTATTTTGCGTTAATTTGCTAAGTTCAAAAACTTACCTAATAATGGTAATAGTTAAAATAGTTGTGATATTTAAGAATGCAATTTTAAATGGCTCCTACAGTCTTATATGGACTTGCACACACACAATATACTTTATACCATTAGATTTATTACTACTTTGTTTTCAAAGCTATAGTTACAAATTTTTATATTTGAATTACCCAGGGAACAACACAAATTTAAAATAGACAGATAAAGAAGCTTCAAATACAATGAAGTTAGTGCGCAGAAAATCATTTTTAAAACAGCAGTAACAGACATATTCAAATATTGGTTTGCACATATACAGAGAAAATTATTCTAAAGGAGCATACTTGCTGTCCAAGTGAGTCAGAAAAATTAAACAAGCAAACAAATTAATTGACATGGAGGGAAAAATCAATTACAGCAAACATTTATTTGTTTACCATTTGCAAGAAGTTTTGTTTACCATCCAGCTTCTATATATTTTATTCTGTGAAACCAATTCCTATTGCACTTTTCCAAAAAAGTAACTACATTTGACCAAAAGAGTACAGTATGAATTTACCTTTGAACAGGAAAGAGTAGAAACTTTTTCACCTACGTTTTGAAGTTTAGGTCTTTCGAGTGTGTTGTGAACTAATGAATGTAAATATAATAAAAGCTATAAAAACATGCTGCTTAATTCAAGTATTTTAAAAAATATATACATTATTTTAATTTAATGTGTTAAAATCAGATAAATTCAGGTTTTTAAATGTAAAACTTGGAAACCTAGTTTATACAATGATTGGAGACTAATTACTGAATTAATTAAAAGGAGTCTCAGAGTAAAATCTAGCAAAAAAAATGATTCAATTAAGAGATTTTTTTTCACATGAGAAGGTATGTGTGAAACAGTTTATTTAAGTAAACATTGGAGTATTGAATGATTTAGAAAGTCTTTCATTTATGATTTAATTTCAACTTGACATGATAGTACTAAAGAGTAAATTGTAGTTTTCTTAATTGCTTTTTATAGTTTCAGATAATAGAAGATAGTTATGTAATTATTTTATTTATGAAAATGATATTATTATATTTTGAAAAGCGTCATTATTGATAAGAAGATAACGAAAGCCTTTCTTCCTGGTGATTCAGACACTCCTGAAATCTAAACTAATAGTTTAAATCTAATATTGGAACTAAAAATCTAGGTGCACAGTATGGATCAGGGAAAATACATAGTTATTGGTAATGATGGGCTCAGAAATAAAAATATTTTTCATTGAATGCAATGCTATAATGAGTTATGAAAATGACTGGAATTACAGGCTCATTTATGAGTCCTGTGATACAGTGGAAGAGGGCTTTAAGTGACAGTAAGCATATACGCTTGTATCTGGCCTAAAAGTAAAACATGTTTTCTATGAAACATATGAAAAATAGTATATGTAACATTTATGTACAGTTTAGTAATATTTACATAACACTGTACTAATTTTATATTGCTGAAATGAGCCAAATGTGGTAATGATATCTTATTGTTTCTGGCATCACTAGATATAGTTTGATGGTTTTTAAAGATATTTTATCTCTTTTTGCAAGAAATACTGCCTGTAAGAAAATAATAAAGTCTGTATATGTCTGCTTATTGTTACCCCTAAAAAAGCACTAGAAACTGTAGTATTAAATCAACTCTAGATTACTCTAGATTTTGGGATTTTTTGTTGGTTTGTTTTTATGCCTATAAGAGGAGAAAATAAACTGTTTTTCTTACTCTCAAACACCACCCAACACAGTACTTCTGACACCAGATGTGTGGTTGCATTTTGTAAAACACCAATCAATTCTCCAGAAGATACCAGCTTGGTGTCCTAAAATTTAATTCAGTTCTTACACTATCTACTGCAGATAGCATCAGATCATATAGGTTAGGGGCCCAGACCCACACGGCTGCCCCCTACTTCAGATGCCAACTGCAAGTAATAGATTATCACCTATACAATCATGCATTGCTTAATGATGGGGATTTGTCCTGATAAAGGTTTCCTTAGTTGATTTTGTCATTGTGAAAATGTCATAGAGTGTACTATACTTACACCAAACTAGATGGTATAGCCTACTAAACACATAGGTTATACAGTATAACCTATTGTTCCTAAAGCACAAACTTGTACAGTATGTCACTATACTGAATACTATAGGCAATTATAACACAATGGTAACCATTTGTGTATCTAAACATATCTAAACCTAGAAAAGGTATAGTAAATATATATTATTATATTGTTATGAAACCACTATGGCATATGTGGTCTGTCATTGACTAAAACATCATTATATTGATAGCATATGACTGTAGTTCCAATGGACTAGTTAGAAATCAGGTTCCCATGATCCCCTTCTTGGGTTCCAGTACTTTGGTGGAGTGGTTTACAGAACTCAGGGAAACACTTTACTTATGTTTACCAATTTATTTATAATGGATATAATAAAGGATACAGGTGAACATTCAGATGAACAGATACATAAGGCAATGTCTAGAAAGGTCTCAAGGGCAGGGGCTTCATCCTCATGAAGTTGGGATATGCCATCCTCCCAGCACATGGATGTGTTTGCCAACCTGGAAGCTCTCTAAACCCAATAGTTCAGGGATTATTATGGAGGCTTCATCTTATAATAATTATTGATAATTAGCTTTATGTCTGGCCCCTCTCCCTTCTCTGGAGAATATGGGGGTGGGGGCTGAACATGCCAAACTTATAATTCTGGCTTAGTCTTTCTAGTCATCAACCTCCAGCCAGGAGCCCACCAAGAGTATGCTCATTAGAACAAAATATACTTCCATCGCCCAAAAAATTGCAAGGCATTAGGAGCTCTGTATCAGGAGCTGGGATCAAAGACTAACTACTAGAACAAAGAATTCTCTAAGTGTCCCTATGGATCATGAAATTATGAGGGTTTTAGAAGCTCTTTGCCAAAGACTGGGAGCAAAGACCAATATGCATATTTATTATTATTTTACAGTAACTTCAGTGACATCTCCTTTTTATTCCTGATACTGTTCACCTTGGGATATTTAACTTCAAATATTTTCTCCTAGTGTTATAATATGTATTTTTCAATCTTAAAGCCAAAAATATCAAAACTAAAAAATTAACATATGGCTTTGTTGAATTTTTCTTTCTTGATGGTTTTATTATATACTGTTGATATCTGCTCATCCCTATATTTTATCTTCTTTTACTTTATGTAAGTTTTCTCTAATGTTTGTAGTTTTTTGAAAGAAAATCTTAAGTCACTAAATTTTAGATATTCCTGTTCTTTTCCAATCTATGCATCTAAGGTTATAAATCTCCCACTAAATAATGCTTTATCTGCATTCCATAACATTTGATTTGTTTAATCTTTATTATAATTCAGTTGTAAGTATTTTATTATTTCCATTTTGGTGTCTTCTTCAACTTTGGATTATTTATAAGGGCAGTACTTAATGTTGATGCCATTAGGGATTTCCTATATGTCTGCTTATCAATTTCTAGAGTAAATCTATACTCACAAAATAAATTGAGTAATTTTAATGTTTGAAATATATTGAAGCTTTCTTTATTGCCCAACATATATTTGATTTGGTAAAATTATTCATGAACACTTGAAAAATTGTTTATTATTTTTGCATTATGTTCATGTTCTAAATACACCACATTAATATTGTTAAGTATGAATTCTACCACTGAACCACCCATGCATTGATAATATTAAATGTGTTCAGATTTTAAAAAATAATTTATTTTGTTTATTCTGTAACCTATTGAGAGAAGAGTATTGGTTGAACATCCCTAATCTGAAAATCTGAAATTTGAAATGCTCCAAAATTTGAACCTTTTTGAGTACTAACATAATTCCACAAGTGGAAAATTCTAAACCTGACCTGTGATAGTTTGCAGTCAAAATACAAGTGCACCACACTCACTTTATTCAGCATTCCTGAGGGGTAAAGAAAAGACTATCAACCCCCCTCGGCTGTGATTTATTTTTCTGCACACGCCCAAATTTGCCCACACAAGCACACCAAAAAAAGTAACAAAACTGCAAGAGTGCAGGTCTCACAGTCTAAGGGCAATTTCCCCATGTAGGGTCAAGACTTACATATATTACTCACTATTTTTGATTATTCTCTCTTCTTTGGTATAAAGATATTGTTAAAAACATCAAAAAGGCCTGCAGATACCACTATGGGTAACAGTGATAAGAAAAAGAGGAAGAATTTATGTTTATCTACAGAATAGAAAGTCAAGCTCTTGGAGAAACTGGACAGTGTTCTAAGTGGGAAATGTCTTACAGAAGAGCATGGTGTTGTAAATACTACCCTATATGACCTGAAGAAACAGAAGTTCAAGCTGTTGTAGTTATTTGCTGAAAGTGATGAGCAGAAGTTAATGGAAATAGAAGATAAAATTAAAGATCTTGATTGTGTATTGAAAGACTGGATCTGCTAGCTTTGCAGTGACTACATGACTCATGGTATGGTCATAATGAAAACAACACAGATCTGTCACAATAGACTAAAAATTAAAAGGAACTGTGACTATTTAACAGGCTGGTTGCAGAAATTTAAAGAAAGTCATGGCATTACATTTTTAAAGATTTGTAGTAATAAAGCATCTGCTGATCAAAAGCAGTGGAGACATACAATGATGGACTGGTCAAGGTTATTGCTCGTGAAAATCTGACACGAGAACAAAGCTATATTGCCAATGAAATATCATAGTTTGAGCATTATTTTCCCCAAAAGACACTGACTACAACTGATGAGACAGCACCTACAGGAATTAAGAATGGCAAAAACAGAATAACTGTACTGGGATGTGCTAAAGCAGCAGACACACATAAGTGTAAACTTACTGTGATAGACTAAATCTTGTGTCCTCACTATTTGCAAGGAGTGAATGTGTTACTAGTCAAATTATTATGCCAATAAAAAGCCATAAATAACCATACACATCTTTTCTTAATGATTTCACATTTTGTACCAGTGGCTGGTGCACACCACAGGGAAGCTGCACTGGATGACCACTGCAAGATTATGTTATTCATTGACAAATACCTGCCCATCCTGCAGCTGAAATTCTCATCAAAAATAATATTTATGTCATGTATTTTACCCAAAATGTGACTTTGTTAATTCAACCACATGACCAGGGTATGCTTAGATCAATGAAGAGTAAATATAAAAACACTTTCTTCAACAAGATGCACGTAGCAGTGAACACAGGTATGGGTGTGGAAGGTTTTCAAAAAGAAGTTTAGCACGAAAGGTGCCCTATATGCTATTGTCAATACTTGCAATGCAGTGACTAATGACACCATTGTGCATGCCTGGAACAACCTGTGACCAGCAACTGTATTCAGCAATGATGATGAACAAAGTGATAACTTTGAAGGATTCTGTATGTCAAGTGAGAAAAAAATGTGATGTCAGAATTCCTTACATATATGCATTAATATACCTTCAGATTCCAGTAAGCTGGAGGAAGTGGATATTAAAGAAATTATGAATATTTATAATGAAACTACAATAGTTTATCCATTGACTGATGGTGAATTAGCTGAAATGGTTCAAAATCAAAGTGAGCATGATAATACTGAAATACTGACGATGAAGATGATGTTGACATAGCACAAAAAGTGCTTATAGATAAGTTGATGAAAATGTGTTTGGAGCCTATCAAAAGACTGGAGCAGGTCACATGTATAACAGAAGTAGAAATTATGTCATTTTATAAAATCAAAGAGAGACTTGTAAGACAAAAAATGTTAATGAGGCAGATGACTCTGGAGGAAATATTTTAAAAAGCCATCTAGCAGAATGCCTCCTCATCCCTCAAGGACCCACTTCCTGGTCCTTCAACTGCTTCTGATGCTTCTTTTCACCTAAAACATGAAATATATTATTCAGTAACCTTTTAATCAAAACACAACTTTGTAATTGGAGACTGAAAACCTGCTGTTTGTTATTGCTCTTGTTTAACAGCTGATACTGGTATTCTGATGACACTACTGTATTGCTTACTTTGATTGCATTGTTTTTCACTGTATTAATATTTTTTACTGTTAAGTATTATGTGTGAGTAAATGTAACAAAATTATTGCTTATAAGTAACATATAAATCAGAGTCAGGAATGACGATGATGCAAACACAAATTGTCCACATGGGCCAGTGACATGGTAGTACCTTTGTCTGATGGTTCAATGTACACAAACCTTGTTTTATGTGTAAAATTGTTAAAAATATATAAAATTACCTTCAAGCTATGTGTATAAAATGTATATGAAACTTAAATGAATTGTGTGTTTAGATTTATGTCCTATCCCCAAAATATCTCATTATATATGTGCAAATATTCCAAACATCTGAAAAAATACAAAACCCAAAACACTTCTGGTCCTAATCATTTTGGATTAGCAGTACTCAAACTGTATTAAAGTCACATCTGTTAATTAAGATGGCTATTCTCAAATAAATAAATGGATAAATATCAAGTAATGACAAGGTTATGTAAAATTTGGAACCTTTGTGCATTTTTAGTGGGAAAGTAAAACAGTGCAGCCACTATGGGAATAGTAGGAAAGTTTCTTAAAAGAAAATAAAAATAGCACTATCATATGATCCAGCAATCCCACTTCTGGGTATATATCCAAAAGAATTGAAGTCAAGATCTGCACTCCCATGTTCATTACAGTATTATCTCAGCACTTTTTCTCCACTGCTCTAATACTCCAAAGGTGCTTCAGAGTGTTTTGGTTTAGGTCTTTGACTTTTCATTTCATGCTGTTCTAATATTTGCTCAGTATCTTAATGGTGAGCTTCTTCATGTTATGCGGTTTATAAGACTCCAATTTTCTTGTTCCAGTTCCACATGTGTTCTCTTGGTTTATCTATCACTTTTAGCAGGGTTATACCTAATTTGCATTCTCTATATGGACCTGTAATCGCTAAGTGTTCCCAGGTGAGCGGTAGTGTAGAATTTAGGAGTTAATCTACCACTATCACCAGGACTTTCTTTTCTGGTTTGTTTATTCATTTGTTAAGCCCTCTGGCTCTATGAGGTTTTTATTCTCTAAATGCCAGTATAATACTTTACAGCCTAACTCTAGCTGTCTATGCAGTACAATTTAGCAAATGTCTTTTGAGGGTAAAAAAAAAATCATGTTATTTGAGGTTTCTGAATCTCTCAATTATTCCATCCCCATGCAACTGCTAAGAGGTTTGCTGCTTTCTCTTTTCCCATCACTAGGTCTCAGCCGATGCCAAGCTCTGATCCTAAAATAGCCTTCTGAATCAGAAAACATCCACTGAGAAAATTACTAGCTGACATTCTTAGATGACCAATTGAGATAGATTCCTGGCAAATAATTGAAAAGCTGATGATAGTTATAGTTATGCATGATCTTCAAATAATTATTATAAATTATTGTCAATTACATAAATTATTATAAATTATACAGAAAAAGACATAAAATATGAGCTAAGAGTCTATGCTTCAATTTCCAGGGGTAAAATCCAAATCTATAAAAAAGTACTAAATTTCACTAATATTGAGATAAAATTTTAAACTTTTAGTGAAGTAACAAACCCATAAGAGTGATTTCAAAAATAAAGAACTATAGCCCTTTTACGGTGGAGTCTATTGGTGTATCCAATACAATTGGATATTTGGTGGAAACGCCAAGTTTACTGCCTTTTGAAAATCAATTTGGCAACTTTTTCCAAAACCCAAATACACAAGGCTTTGATCCAGAAATCACACTTTTCAGAAATTTTATACACACACGCACACACACACACACACACACAAGAAACACAAAAAGTTGCAATACATAAAAGGATGGGTACAAAGATATTTACTGCAGAAAACCTGCAATGACATAAAAGTAGCCAACACTTTATATACTCATTACAAGGGTGATGGATGAATGAAGTATAGACTATGCATAACAGTAGAATATTATATAGTCATTGCAAATAATTAATTGAATCAACATCAATTGACTTTTAATGGTTTTTACAAAGCATTTTGGAGTGAAAAATGTATGATGCAATAACTTACATCTAACAACTTATTTTAAAAATAAGTTAACAAGCTCTATTTGAATGTGTGCATGTTTTTACATTATTGTGGATCGAACTATGTTTTCCCAAAGTTCATAGGTTGAAGTTTAAATTCTCAATAAGACTGTATTTGGAGATACTGTTTTAAAAGAGGTAATTAAGGTTAAATGAAGTCATAAAGGTAGGGCCCTCATCCATTATGAGTGATATGCTTAAAAGAAGAGGAGGAGACCCCAGGGATTCATATGCATGAAAAAAAAAAGCCAGAGAGGGACACAGCAAGAAGGCAGCCACCGGCAACCAAAGAAAAAGTACTGAGGAGAAAATAAATCTGTTGACACCTTAATCTTGGACTTGCAGCCTCCAGACTTTTGAGAAATAAATTTATGTTGTTCATAGTCATGTATTCTACGGTATTTTGTTATGATACCAGTATCATACTAATAAAAACATGTATATCCAACTGTATGAAAAAGTCTATATTCATAAAATATGTGGACTATAAGAACTAGGTCATTAAACTGGGGTGACTTATATCATTTTAGGGTTAAGAGTCTGATATGGATAAGACAGAGAGATGAAGGTAGCTATATAAAAAGAAATTTAAGTTTGCAATAAAATGTGTGATCATATTTACATAAAATTATGTGTAAGTTATATGTATTTCTGATATTCTATCATATATAAGAAAATCAAATATATGTGTATATGTGTGTACTCATATATGTATTCATATTTATATTCTTTCTATATTGAGATATAAATATTTTATATATTATAAAATCTATAATAATCATAGTATACCATACAGAAAAGTATTACTACCATACTAGCTTTTAATCTTTGTCTGATTTTTGAAATCTTCCTGTGGATGATTTGTAGCTGCAAATGTCTAATTTATATTAATAGCAGGATCCTTGTGTGTAGCATGGTGTCTGGTATATAATAAACATTCTGTAAACCATTTGTTAAACTTAGTAGACAACTGAATGAATAAAGAAATGGATAAATGAATATGAGTGATATATTAATAATTATTAGTATAGTTACTATTCCTTTGTTTATTTATAAAAAGACCTCTCTCATTATAGATTCTAATTTAAATTTCTTGTCTTACATGGCTTTTTAGAATCCGACCTCAACATGCTCTTTAGCCCTATTTTCCTTTCTTACTTCATGTGAATGTTAAGAAGCAAAAATACACCTTTAACACATTTATTACTATTATGATTTTTTATCCCCTAAATAGTATCTGTGCAATGTAGCAGTGTGGTTTAGAGAACAATATCAGGTATTAGCCTGAGTTAGAATCCTGGATCTACCACGTAGTAGCTTAATAACTTAGGACAAGTCATTTAATCCTAGGCCTCTGCTGTGTTATTTTATAAATAATACAAAAGTAGTGTATGCCCTTAAGAATTTTAGAAATATTAACAATGACAATGCATAAAAAGTGCTTGAAGTAATACCTGCCACATTATACACTCTTAATGCATTTATTATTTATCTCATTTTAGTAACCTATCTCTATATTTCACTTTTCATTGCAATTACAATTCTTTTTTAATGACTATCTCAGATGAAATAATTTCATAGTATCTTTCATTGATACTTTTGGAAGTTTTATTTGTTTTTCTAAAACCTAGTCCTCTTGTTTTTGTATAATTATTTCATACATATCATAAATATTCATATTTTATCTCGTTAAAATACATATGAATTTCACATGCATCTCATCTCACTTAGGTAGTCAGGAGCACCCAGAGGTCAAGGACAGATAGTGTATTCTACACATTGTCCTACCAATCATAACATAGGAATCTGTTCTTTCCACCCACCAAACATTTCTAAAAATGTGAATATTTATTTATTTATAGCCTATGGAGAATCTCTTGAGATGTAGTATGTCAATCAATGAGAAAAATAAATGGTAAATAATATCTACATCTATTTACCTCAGTAATAATTATCAATGTAGTAGAAGATATACAAGATAGTTGTATTATTTCATTGAATTGTTTCTAAGGCATTCGTATTATATCTCAGAGGATATCTACTTGGATATGGACAGACAAAATTTTTAAAAAAAATTAAAGGCATATATAGAATTGGTACATATTTCCCTGCCAAAGCAGATTTAATGCAAAATTATATTCATAGTTAGGAAGCAATATAGGATTTTATCTATCTGTTGATTTACTATTAATTTCCATATTTTGGTAAGATATGAGCATTTCTATTAATGTATTTTGAATTTTGCATTACAGTGGAAAGATGAATCTATTACTAAACAAGAGGTCAATATTTAAATTTTTTTTATTTAAGAATATTATGGGGGTATAAATATTTTGGTTACATGATTTGCTTTTGTGCAGTTTGAGTCAAAGTTGTATGTGTGCCCATCACCAAGATAGTGAGCATTGTAGCCATTATATGTGAATTTACCCATTCCCTCCACCCTCTCCCACCTGCTTGTTTCCGTTGAGTTTTACTACTATACGTGCACATGGGTTCCAATTAATAGTGAGTATATGTGGTATGTGTTTTCCCATTCTTGCAATACTATGCTTAGAAGAATGGTGTCCAGTTCCATCGAGGTTGTTAGGAAATAATTTCTGCCCTAT
>VBSM01000272.1:95094224-95112547 GCA_008086735.1 Cheirogaleus medius | reverse complement strand
AAAAAAAAAAAAAAGAAAAAAGAAAAAAAAATTTAGCCAAGAATGTGAAAGATCTCTACAAGGAAAACTATAAAACACTGTTGATGGAAATTGTGACACAAATATATGGATTGAATATTACTAAAATGGTCAAATTATGCAAAGCAATCTACAGATTCAATGCAATTTCTATCAAAATATCAGTCATTTTCTATAGAATTATAAAAAACAATCCTAAAATCATATGAGACTAAATAGAGCCCAATTAGCCAAAGACATCCTGAACAAAAAGAATAAAGCTGGAGATATCACACTACCTGAATTCTAAATATATCATAAGGCTACAGTAACCAAAACACCATGGGATTAATTTGTGAGAAAACAACAAAACTAAAAAGTAAATAATATTTGAAAATATATCTATATTGTATATTCTAAAAGGTCATTACATTTGATGTATGAATAATCATACTAACAGCTTAGAAAAAGGCACCAAAATCAATATGAAATGAACCAAGATCTTTGTGCCAGATGATTTCTATTTGACTTTGAAGATCCACACTCAGTCCAGCTCAATTCTCTGGGTTTTCTTACCTATAGGCTACAGACTGAGTGTAGGCAATGTGATCCCTGGAAGGAGATAGGAAAGGGAGAGTATTGGTCATTAATCTTCTGTTTCCTTCCCCTCAGGTCATCCAGGAATAGCTGGGATTAAAGCCACAGATCCCCAACAGCTGTCCTTTCCACACAGCTGTGTCTCTGGGTTCTGGTGACAAGTCTCTTTCCTTGTCACTTAAGGCCAGGTTTGGCAATGGTTCCCCCTGCTTTTACCAGTGTTCAGGTTCCAAACTATCCCTTCTGGTTCCCTTATACGTGGCTCATGCTTTTGTGAGGGTCCCCTTTATTAAGTCCTCCTCAAATTTTACATTTAGGTAAAGCTGTCTATTTTTGTCTAGGCCATTGATGAGAATTAACTGACAAATGCAAAAACATAAAAAGTAAAAGTTCAACCTAAGTAGTAGTCAAATAGTTAAATATTGTAAATTAAAGTAATTATTATGTATTATTTCACCTTTGAGTGTTACACACACTTAAAAATTTTATGCTAGCCAGTGTTGCTGCTAAAGCAAGGAAACCTTCTGGTGGGAGGAAGATAAATTTTTGTAAGTTCTTTTGTAGTGTACTTTGGCAGTACTAATTAAGATATTTTAATATATGGTAAACATTGACCCAGAAAATCTACAACCAGTACATAATGCTGATTGTGTTAGAGCAATTAAATAACCATAAGGGAATTTATCATACCTTTATGATTTAATCATAAATGTTTGCAAAGTTTTAATTAATCACAACATTAAATTAGAAATAACCTAAACAGTTGATAGTTTGACATATGGGCTCTATTGATATAATATTATGCAGTTAAGAAACATAATTGTAAGAAGTATTGATCCACATGTAAATGTATTAATAAACTGCTGCAATGTGAAAAATTAAGTTACAAAATGGCACATAAACACACATATAGTGTGAAAACAGTTGTCTAATGAGAATGCAAATAGGATGGAAAAAAGGACTAAAAAACATAGCAGGAGAGTTAAAAAGCAGTTATGCTACAGAAGTGTGACCGGGTAATTTTTCCCCTCATTGGGATTTCCTGTGTCTATTTTGCTTTTATGTTTTCAGTATTGAACATATGTTAAGTTGCAGTTTAAAAATTCTTCAGAAATGTTCATATTTTTCAATATAGAATCCTTCTAAGAATTAATCAGGAAGAAATCATGAAAATGCAAAACTGTCCTTCCATTTTTTTAATAAAATCTATATTTGGAAATTAAGTGCCCATAATTAGAGTTTATTAAATATTATATAAATATTTATAATATTAAACAAAATATAAATTTTATATTTAGATTAAGTTATACGAATTATTCAAATGTATGTTAGATATTGTATTTGGTTATTTAGAGATGCATTAGATTTATAGATGAAGATAACAAGAGGTAGAGAAACACATGCCAGAATGTTTAGCAACACTTGAATAAGTATTACAAAGATTATAGTTAATTTACACATTGCATGACATACACTCTAAGCTTTTTATGATTAACATATGTTTATGTTAGAATAAGAAACATGTTATATAAAATCTTACTGGTTACACGAAGCTCTCAGGATCTATAATAAATCAAAGAAATAAGTATGAGAGAGACTTAGACAATCTAGAGTTAGAAATCTAAGCTTGAAATATGACTGAGCTTAAGATCACTGGTAAAATGGTGAAAAGAGAAATAAAAAATTTAGAAAAAATTAACAAATTTGAGCACAAAAGAAGATATTATACAAGGTTTGAGTTTTATTTGGCAGTAGGAGATGCAGGTGTAGATTACATGGTTAGAGGGGTATATAAAACGTAGTTCCATGGAATTGACAAATATTTATGGGCAATACCAAATCTTCGATAGTTGAACTAAAATCATTTGGCACATCCTATTAAGTTTCAATTTCTTGCCAGTAACCTAGGGGAGTTTGTCATCATTTAAAAATTTGTCTTTCAGTATAACATTCCTTAAATATTTAAGCAGTATAAGAGAAGAAGGATCAGATGTATATAATTATGTACCTGTGTACTATGAATGATTCAGACAATAGCAAGTAGTTATACAATAAACAAATAAATAAATAGATTGATTAATCAACTAGATACTGCTAATATTTTTACTTTGGCAATGTTTAACTAGCTACAGCATTTTGCTTCCAAAGAGAGAGAGATTATATCAAAACAATTTCTTAAAGTTCACAGCATTTAAAAATATTTTCATAAATTATAGAATATCTCTAAAAATTGTTTCAAATTCCTAGGCTATTGTGAAAAAACTTAAGTCCCTCATAAGGAATATTAAGAACATATGCCATTTTCAATCTCTTTATTTAATGGAAGTGTCAATTCAATTGATAGTCCATTTCACAGCACATCAAAGCCTCTCAAAATCTCCTTCAGTAAAGAATTTATAACATGGTTTAGGTATTAAAATGCACTCACTCTAGCCCGGGCAACAGAGTGAGACTCTGTCTCAAAAAAAAAAAAAAAAATGTCTTTTTAAATGTGATGTTTGGAAAATTCTGTGAGAATTATATTATTTTTTAAAAATACAAAATCTTCAGTAAAACTTTTTGCTATACCTTATGGTTAGTCTTACACACCATGAAAAGCAGCCTTTTTATTTAATGAAAGTGTGAATTTGCAATTACAATTTATTCCTACTATTATATTTTACTAACTGTGAGACAAAGGAGAATTAATCTCTCACTATCAAATAAATGGCTAACAACACAGGCTGGAAATTTTATTATAGATTTTTAAGTGCAAAATTATTTTACTTAATAAAAAATAGAAATTGTCCTTTGTTGTAGCCTTTTTAAAATGAGTACTACACTATCTGCCTAGAAAAACCATTTACATTTTTTTAAAATTGCTACTTGAAACATTTTTGGTATAATGTAGCAAAGTTAATATAAAAAGGAATATTTCATAAATCACACTATGAATCTATTGTAAACTTATTATCACTTTAGATTAATCACAAAATTTCCCACATAGTGAATTAAATCAATAATAAATGGTCTATGTACTGTAAGTGTCGTGACATAAATTTAAAGTTATAAATGCTTTATTCTAATGGGCAATTGTCCTTAGAGAGAATGATGAGAAGTTTCAAAGTATCAGTGATATTCCTGTCATCTAAAAGTGGTTTCAAACCTCAAATTGTGCAGGTGAATACTAAATAACCTGTGGAAGATAAACTTAAAATTTATGCATCCACTCTGTGTGTGTGTATGTGTATCTTATGTGGTTGTTTATTTTTGTTGAATATGAGAGAATAATTAGGAGCAGAGCAGCAGCCACTTCAACTCTTGGCATGTTTTGACAGTCATCTGTTCACACTCTCAGGCTTCAAACATGGAAGTCAGACCGAGCCAGTAACAGAAGGACTAGAGCCTAGAGACACCCTATTAATGAAACTATATGGTATTACTTTTTAGATATATTTCTGCTTGTCACACCAACAATAGTGAAGTTATTATAAGAAAGTAAAAGTGCTACTTATGTCTCTTAAGAAACCAAATGAAATGGTCTAATATTCCATTGAATTCTACATTGTTTAACCTTTTGAGGCTTAGGATAAACAAATGAACAAAAAATTGCTTGTCATATTCGTGGATGCTTATCACCTTCTCCAAAGTGGAATGTTTCATATTTCAAACTTTTAAAATAATCACATTTAATATTTTATGTTTTTCATTTGTTGACTGAGAATCAGAATCAGGAAGTATTGTGTATGCAGCAGCAAGAGGGGAGATTAACCATTCTTGGTTCCAAATAACATCTAAGGGACTGGTGGCAATTTATTTTTCTTCACAACTGAAATGTTCTCAGCTCATAAATAAGTTCATCTACTAGAAGGTGGGTTTTTGTTCAAGTTCAAAATAATTCCATGCTTAAATGAGGCCATTCACAAATAATAACCTATGGGGCCCAGGCCCAATTTACATAGAAATTTGGCACAGGGTCATACCAAGGTCAGAATAAACAGAGAAAAATCCTTAACTTCAGTAGCTTGGAAAAATGAGCTTTTCACTGAGGTGGTTTTTCAACCCTTATGAAACTCAAGAATCCAGGCTCTCTCTATCTTCTATTATTGTCTTCTCATATGTGGATTTCAAGGTCTCTATGAGAGAGAAAGGGAAGGAAATAGGAGGCAAACTATATCTTAATAGTCTTAACCCAGAGTGATATATTATCCCTTTGCTTACAATCCTTTGGTGAGATCTAGTCACATGACTCCAAAGTAATCCCAAGCAATAATCTAAAAAAATAGATACACACAAAAGTCTGTGGGGTGTTTGATAAGAATGATCTCTTTCGACAGTGAAAACTAAGAAAGCAAGTAGCAAGTCGTATTCAGGGAGAATCCCAAAACAATATTTCAATGATATAGTTTTACAAAATAGTGTGTCTTTGAATTATGTCATTAACATTTTTTTGTAACTGGGAGAAAAATGCTATTATATTTTATTTTGTCAACAAACAGATTCACATCTTTCTCAATTTTCAACATGTCTGAAATCAGAATTCATCTTACAATCAAGTGTGGCTGTTGATAGGCATCATATAGTTGTTATTGTCTATATGCACGCACAAAAACTTGCAAAATGGATATCATAACTTTGATAAACAAAAACCTTAGAGACAATAATTAAGCATTCTTTTAATAATTTTGCATCATCAACATTTTTGAAGGCACAGAGGATAATGTAATATGAAAAATACAAATATAAACAACTGAGTCCAAAAGTGATTCAGAAGAGTTTAACTATCAATATGAAGATATTTAGAAATACTTTAACCAATTAATTTCACTCATCAAATTCTTCTTAATCAACTCAAGAATGATATATAATTAAGACTGAAATGGATCTTTTACCAAGTACAACATTTTTTAAATGTTATAAAATTTATATCACAGTTCTGTTGGAAGAATTTATGTTTCCTTCATTCATAGTGCCTAAGATATCAGGTTGCTGAATGAATGAAATCTGAGATTTGAAAGAATATGACATAAAATAACTAATGAAATTATTTTGAACAATTATTACCTCTGCTTAGAGTTAAAAAAGAATAAAATGAATTGAATTAGCTGCCTTTAAGACAAGACCTTAAGTTTTTTCACAAAAGTCATTCATGAATTTGAGTGAGGAATTAACAACATATTCCAAAAAAACACTTGTGTATAGAATTATTAATATTACACAATATTCAGTAAAATTTTTTATACTTTCATGCTTTTACAATTGCTACTTGTGTTTTGTAATTTATAAGTAAATTTCAAAATTTTATAGTAAGCTAGTGGAAATAGTTATTTAAAGTTTTGTCATTTAAAGGATGAGATAGTTAGTATACTGCAGCTATACTAAATTTTGAAACAACTTAAAGTGCAAATATCTCATGTAATGTCACAGATCATACATTTTAAACAATACAGTGGGTTCAAATCACAAAGAATTTAGTAATAGTCATTTCAGAAGACTTTACAGACAAATAATTTTATATATAAATACATATTTTAAATATGTATGTGTATATATTTGCACATATGTACATGTTGATTGATAGCAATGAACTCTTTCAAAGCCCAGAGCAAAGCTGAATGATGTCAAGTGTTTGGCAACTATGCAGATCAATCAAAATAATATCTCATTTCTCTGGAGACAATGACAGGACTTCATGTTGAATTTGACAGGTTCACTGACATTAGCTCTAATAAGACCACATTTCAGTGCAGTCACACTAGGCTAACAACTGAACTGTTCCCTGTCTGTAGTCCTTGAGAAGGAGATGTGACTCATGCTATCAGATACTGCACAGATAAGCAATGAGTGGTTACAGCTTAAATATGATGGAGTTGACATGCTTTATTCCTGCCATAATCTTCTTTAAAATGCATTTGTCCAAAACATCCCACTGTTTCAAACAACTAAAAACAGCTCAAAATATGTTTTCTTATTAGGATGGGTTCTACGAAGGGAATAAGGGACATGCATATAATTTCCCTGCCCTCAGGATGCTTGGAGGTGATATATGTACCCTGTTCTCTCTCATACTGACTCCTATTGGGGAAGCAAAACACATACAATAAACTATCACCCAGAAAAATTTTATGCTTATATGAGCAGTGCTTACAGAAGATACTATTAAGATTTTATACAATAGAGATTACAATCCAAGATTCATAATAAAGCTTGACTTTGATTTTAGCCTTAACTGACATGATGATTGGAAGGGAAGATTTCAACCATCAGTAAATGAAAAGTACTCATGAGAATATGAAAAGCTATGGTGAGTTATGTGTTCCCAGAGATACCTCCTCTAAAAAGAATTGTTTGTAATTTAAGACTGCAAGTCAGAAAATTTGGGAGGGACAAAGTTGAGTCAACGTAGTGTTGTAAACTATCGAAGTCTTTAAAAGATAGGCAGACAATTCAACCTCGAAAGTATAATGTAGAATCAATTGATGTTTTAAAGCTGTAATGTGAGACAATAGGAAATTCTAATTTGGGGGTGTATGAAATTAATCATTTAGTGTGAGAGGTAAAACCAGTAATTAAGGTGATCATTGGAAAGACAGTGTCCCAATATGCCTCTGATACAATGTAAAGATCTAGGCTAGTATAGTATCAGTAAGAACAGGCAGGAAAGGACAGATGTAAAAGACATTTCGAGGATTAATACGATGTGAGGATTTATTTTCATAATGCATAGAGATAGTGATATGTGAAAATTTAAAAATCTTCCTCTTAGTGTAATAAATAAGAGCAGAGTTTGAGAAGTATCTCATATTGGAAAAACACATTTCACATAGAATTCAATTTTGGTATGACTACATAGAAATTATCAAACCAGTACTAATAATAGTAAACATTCTCATGTGAAATATCCAAAAACATTGAAGTAATTTACTCTTTCCTCATTTCTTTCCACTGCACTGTATTCAAGATGTAAAAACTCTTACATTACAATGATTGCATGATTGTTGGTGAATGCAAATACAGTGACTTCACTTCTGGCAAAAAAAAATTCCAAGGACTTGAGTTATTTTTCAATATGTCACAAGAAACTACAAAGCTGTGGCATATTATTTTATTGACTATCAGGTCTCTGTCTTGTTATTTGCTTGTTCCTCGCTCTTAGTTTTCTGGATCAATCTTCCTAAGATTCACAAAAAAATGAGACTTATTTCTCTTTGACTTAACCATAGCAAAATTTTCCTCACCAAAAGTGGGGGGTGTATTACTTATAATCTCAGTTGCTTTATAATTATAAAGAAATTGTTAGTAAAACAAGAAACATCTTTTTGTCTTTGGCAGGTATGCAGGAGTAAAAATTGCTTTTGTTATTAGAAGATTTCTTTTCATTCCTTCAGCTCTTGAAGGTGAGATTTTTATGAGGACTTTATAAAAAATTAACCTCTCCATTCATCTTTCAACATCTTACTGTCCTTTTTATTTACCTGATTATTTTCGATTGTTACTGATCTATTAGCTGTTTTGGAAGAAGACTTTAGTTAAATTATGTTTTGGCAAGAAGAAACTCTTCAAATACTAGGCATTGTTGAAGATGGTGTTCACTGATAAATTAAGTATATTATAAGGTAAAACAAATACTATGAAAAATAATTCATGGTGAAGGTGGGAAATGCACATTCCACAATCTTCCCAACACGAATGCTTTTTGTTGGTGTCTACCCTGCCTCTGGTTCTCCAAGTCAGCCTAATCAGCTCACAGAAATTATAGCCCATAAAGATAAACTACGCAAATTAGTCTAATTTCTGAGTGATCAGAGGATTTCTTTCTTTTTTTCTTTTTTGCAGATTTACTGCAGTCTGGTGAATAGTAAGTATGCATTCTCTATCTTGAACATGGTCATTGGCCATTAACCTCAAATTGATCTCTCCAACATTCGCTAGTTCCTTAATCTTTACATTTTTCCCATTTATGAGGATAAGTACAGAAAAATGGAACTAGGAGAAAAGGTAAGTGTCTAGCATGATATTTTTTAAGATAGTAGTTGGGTGCAAAAAAGTCTTTCCTAAAAAGAGCTTGATGTTAACTGAGAGAAAGCAATACAAACCAGAAACAAAATATTTGTCATTAATATGTTAGAAGGTTGAAAACATAATGTATTTTAGAAGCATGTTTAAAGCTCATATGCCTCATCATGTAAGTATAGAGGGTGAAAAATAAAAATCAGAAGCAAAGCGCGAGATAATATGATTCCATTCTTCCAATATTCTGATACTCCATTAGAGTTCATTCCAACTGCAAAAATAGTCTGTCAGTTTGCTATTCAAATGAGATGGCATTTAATGGTTTTTTTGTTTACTCAACTAACAAACTAAGAAGAAAACCTCTTATTCAATTTTTTATCAGTTTGGGTTCCTTAAAGTATTAAAGTATTTTGGGAAGAATTTAAAAAATAATATTGTTTTCAGTGTAAAATAAATTTAAATAACCCTGTCCTCTTTCATATAATGTATTTGTTTTCATGGGTTTCTTCTGACATTTCAGATAGTCAGATATGGAGATCTTAGGAGTATGCTATGATTTTCTGCTTTGAATACATACATTTAAAAGGTATTTTGGAAAGCATGCATTATATCACCAGGTGATTGTCTTCCTAAGCTAACAAAGTCAATTTGTATACTTTTAGTTACTTTCTATAATCCTAAAACATTTATCAATAGATTTTTGAGTACTACCTCAATTCAAAACACTTGGTTGGACATTTCATCCTTCCTTTTTTATTAAACATTACTAGACACTTATGTTTTCTAAGGATTTCTTGGCTGTAACAAAAACACAATTTGTAGAGTTTAATACACAGGAATGTATTACAGCTCATAGTGAGAAGTCCCACTGTGGTATAAATTTAGAGATCCAAGATGCTATAAAAATTCTTCAGTTGTTTTCATCTTTCTGTTTTAGTTTTCCTAGTGTGGCAGCTATCCTACTATGTCATCAAAAGATGACTACAGTAGTTCTAGGCAATCCATTCTTACAGTCCTCATAAGAAGCTTTGAAATATTTCACAAAAATCCATGCTCCTCACTCACAAACCAATTTCCACCAGCATCTTAATTGCCAGAAGAGGATAACATGTTTCTTTCAAAGTCAATCTCTGGCAAGAAAAATGGAAGTTACATCACTGAGTAGCCCAAACAAAATCAATGCCTTCTGGAAATGAGTAAAGATTTTATTTCCCTAAGTATTTGGACACAGGGAAAAGAGTAAACATACAACAGTACATGCTACAAAAACCATAATTATCTAAATCTTCAAATAAGGAAACACATATTTAAAAATCAAGTAGTTTCCCTAAGGTTTCACAATTTATAATTGTTGTAACTAGAATTAAAATGTATTGATTCAAAAGTTACTTTTAAATAAATACTTCCCCTTAAACTCACTCCAAAGATAACATCTATTTATTAAATCAACAAAAATTTATTTCACAGTCACTAGATCTATTGCAATGGATCATAGATTTTCAAAAATTCTAAGAAACAGTAATTATCCCATAGTTTGACAGTCAGATATAAAAATAGACAATTGATTAATAAATATATGGTAGATAAAATGACAAAAGACTGGGACATGATGGAGGCGGAGAAGTAGGACAGCCAGCAAGGCATATAGAGCCTCTATAAGAGGGGGCAGTTGAGCTGGATAACATATACAAAGAAGAGAAAATCTTCCTACAAAAATAAATATAAATGTCTATGTCTATAAAAAATCACATGCCTATGTAAATTCATTGCATTTGTTTATGTTTGATATCACTTGAAAAATGTAATTCTGATTGTCATTAAAAATATCAGAATACAAATTATTCATGATTTATTAAGAGGTAATCAATATGAATGCCAAAAGAAAGTGACAAAAAAACTTAAAAAACATTTTTTTCCCAAGTATATAGTCAATTATTTGTAATAAAATTTATTAAAAATTGTGTATTCATTTTAGAAGCTTTGTTTTTGTTATTGTTCTCTTTCTATGAAGCTCAGCTGGAGCTAGCATCAATAGGATTACCCTGTCTTTTAGTGTATGTGGATGGAGTAAACCAGTTGTTGTCACTTTCCAGGTTAACTCAAGTATCTATAGATACTAGGACAGTGGAGTGATCAGTAAGGATCAGAAAACTAGTCAAATTCTGAGATTTGAGGAAATATTCTTGCATTAGTAATTTCCATTCAAAATTTTCAGTCATATATTATTAGAGATAATGGAATTATTAAAAGTTTGAAGCAATAAAATATTCTTCAACAAGGAAAACACTCATAAAAATTATAGAAACACCAAGTATGTTCTTTTGATAGCTGGGGAGAAAAAATCTAGTTTCATACTTGAAATTATAGGAAATTTGAAGCAAATTTAATAAAATTAAATAAAAATGCACATTCACAAAATAGAAATTTCATAGATTAATGTTAAAAGTGTTTCTTCCTTTTAAGACTAAAGTAAAACGTGCCCAAACAAGAAGAAACCAAATCTGTATGTCCAAATTATAGTTTAATGGGGAAAAATTTTCTGATAGAGCAGAGCCAAGTATAATTGAAAAAACTCCAGAAGTATCTGAAAGATTTTTAGAGAAGGAGGGAAAAAGCAAGCCTAGAAAAAGACATATTAAAATAGGAAAAGTTGGTAGATGGTATCTACAGTTTATGTTATGGGGCTGAATATATCATTTTTGGTTTATGGAGGTGGGAGGGATGGCTTCCACATATCTGCTCAACTGATATTTCCTAGGTTAAAAGTTAAGGAAACAATAACTATTACTATTTGATTTATACCTTGAAAATCGGCTCTTATTTACAGTGTAGGATAGAAAAATATTTGGCAACAGGAATGAAAAGATCTGAAATTAATTTTGTGACTCTCAGCTTTTATTTTAAAATTTCATCACATTTTATTTATTTTGTTCTTTTTTCATTTTGTAATTCTTTATTGCAAATATTTAACTTCATGTTTTCTTATTTCAGCATATTCTGGGAATATTTTTTTAATCGAAAGTGTTTTGTGTAAGAGCTTTCTTTTTTTTTTTTCCTCTGGTTCCCAAACTCCTCGAAATCTATAAAATTGTATTATAATTTTGGTAGTGATATATTACATTTTTGCAAGTATTTATTTCCTCCACCCTTCCCTGTAGAACATTTTTCCACTTCATTGACTGGGGAGTTGGCTGTGGAACTAATGGGATGTGAGAGAAGTGACTCACCTACTTTTGAATAAAAACTTCAAATGTTATTGTGCTGTTTCCTCTGGCCCATCTGCTCAGACCTTCATCACGAAATATTATATCCATACAGTAGCCCATCCTTCAACCTGAGTCCTTAATGAAAACACATGGAGAGTCTAGATCAACTGTAATGTGATAAAAAATAATGTTGTTTATGATATAGTCTTGTGATTTGGGGCTATTTGTTTCAAAAGCAATAGATTGATAAAGTACATTTTATCTATCATTTGTTTTTTATATATCATAAAATGTATATGTGAAAATATATATAAATACATATAGCAACTATAATAAATGGATTTACTTTATATTTAAATTTATTATTATATACATTATCCACTGATTTGTCCTTAGGTTAAAATTACTATTATCAAAGAAACAGAGTTTATTAAATAAAATATGTGAAAATACAAATTCAATGGGCAATGAGAGGAAACTATAAACAGAGTCACAATAGGTAAGATTTGGCCAAAATTATAGTATATAATTTTAAAGGTGTTTTTTCCAGTTTTAGTTTTACATTTCTATAAGCATGCATATTTTCCTCTTTCTAGGAATATTCTTGATTATAGTTTTACAGTGGATTTCTTTCATATCTTCTAAATCATCTTATTTAAATTTCCATGTGCATATGTATGTATGCATGTGTTTGGATATGTATAAATCTAGTATGAAACACATTGTTGAATTTTCACACTATAAAAAGCATACAAATATTGTGAATGTTTTTTCTTCTCTTTAAAACAAAAGAAAAAATTACTGTGAGATTATAACTGAAATATAAATATATATCCTCAAAGAATTCCTAGGTAATAATTGAAACTAATATTACTTGACATATTTAAAAACAATAGAATAACATATTTCTGAAATTCTGATTCCAATCATCATATTATATTCAATCAGAAATAGATTTATTATAATTGGTCTTCTTGGAGGTTAATTTATCCTCATATACTAATGTGCAAACATATATCTATATTTATACAAAAGAAAGAAGTGATATGCTTTCACACGTTCTTCCTTTTCATTCTCATGCTATGAATATCCTCACCCTTATTTCCTGTCATAATATATTATCATATCATCTTTTGTGTCATGCTTTTATTTATAGGAAATCCAGGACAATAATCACTTTATGTTAGCAGGTATTGATCTTATCAATAGATTTTTACTATACATTAAAAAATCAGCTCCATAAATTTGAAAATAAAATAACATACTCTAGAAATTATGGAAAGATAAGTAGCAAATAAAATAATGTACATATTTTTGCCATAAAGCAAACAGAATAGACAAGATGCCCATAGCACTCACCATTTTTTTCCATTTGCTCATATTTAATTAGTTGGTCCACTAAGAAATTCTACTTCAGTTTGTTGCCAGTATTATGGTATTTAAAATAGTCATTAATTGCAGTCAACACCTGTAAACATTGCAGTGAATATTAGAATATATTTTTGGTAAACACATTTTTATTATTATTTTTTTCAGTTTTTCTAATTATACAAGATATCGGTAGAGAAAAGTTTGAGGCAGTGATTAATAATAGAGGCAAAGAGTTGGGGTCAGTCCTGAGAAACAGACTTCCCCTTGGCCAAAAGATTTATTTTAATTTTATTGTATCATCTGCAATAAAATCCCGACATTGCCTTGGTGTGGGGCCGTTTCCACTTTCATGATGAAACCCACACCCCACCCTCAGTTAAGAATCATGCCCAGTTAAGAATTTTGCTGTCATATAATCTTCCATAACAAATGCATATACACTGGAAAAAATTTCCAGCTTTGTGACTGTAGCATTTTATTTCAGCCATTGATGTGGTCCTCATTTATTATAATGTATCTCTAGAATGTAACCTTACTTCAGACCTAATATTTAATACTTCAGAAGTACAGAAGTTTTGTCTTTTATTTTATGCATTATTCACAATAAGTAAGATGTGAAAGCAACCCAAATGTCCATCAATTGACAAATAGATAAAAAATGTATATACATATAACAAAATATTGTTTTTTCCTAATAAAGAAATATTGTTATATGTGAAAACATCAATGAGTCTTACAGACATTATTCTAAAAGAAATAGCCCAATCACAGAAGAAAAAGTACTGCATGATTCCATTTAAATAAGGTATCTAAAGTCGACAAAGTCACAGGAGTATTAAATGTGGAATGGTGATGGCCAAGTGATGAGAGAGGTGGAAATAAAGAGTTGCTGTTTATGTGCATAAAGTTTTAGTTATACAAGACAAAAAAGTTTTAGAGATCTACTGTATGACGTTGTGTTCACAGGTAAGAATAACATACTGTACACTTAAAAAATGTGTTAAGAGAATAGATATCATGTTATATGTTTTTATTAAAATAAAATAAATTATAAAATACAAAATTAAGAGAGATAAAAGCTTCAAAGTGTTAAGAGAAAAACTTTAGATAAACTTAACAATTTATTCGAGCAAAGAAATGGTTCATGAATTGGGCGGCACTCTAATTCAGTGAGGATCCAGAGAGATATACCCAGCAACCTGGACAGGCAGTAGTTTTAGACAGAAAAAAGAAATCAACATACAAAAATAGCCCAATTAGTTACAGGTTGGTGTTTGGATTATTTGGACATATCTGAGTACTTTGCAGACTATGATCTGCTGAAAGCTTGGCTACTATGATTTACTGAGACTGAGTTAATTTTTACAAAAATATGTTCTCAAGTTATGTTACAGTTTTTTTTTACATATTAAGCTAGGTTATAGTTTGCTATATAAGGAGGAAGCTTTAGGCCAACTTTTAATTTAATTTAACAAAGCAATGCTGACAAATCTTAACTGTAAAGCTATGTCAGTAAAAAGATGCCTAATGTAGGTGAGTTTTTCTCCAAAAGCTTTCAACATGTATTCTAAATGACAGGTAACATTATAGATCACATACTTAGTTTTAAAATGATTTTATCCATCACAAACTTTCATGAGATCACAGAGAATAACTTGATGAAGTGTTGCCTATGTTAACGTTATAAACGTGTTTCCACTATTACATACTTAATTAAATTCTATTCATAGATTTTTCCTAAAATTAAAACAATGTTTGAACTTCCTATTACTCTGAAATTTGAAAATATAGACATCTATCTATATTCCCAGAGACCTATCAAAAAACCTTATCTTCTGTTAAATGGTATAGAATACCTAAAAAATTAAGGAATGTTTTAGTAAACAATTTACATTTGCAGCAAAATAAATATAATAAAATTTTAATTATGTAAAAATGCATTTATTTTATAATCAGTTATAATCCATTCATTCTAAACATCAGTCATAGCCATTCCCACAGATATACTTTTCTTCATAGATTTTTGAACTATAATCTGTCATCTCAACCTGATTTTTTGATTTAAAAAGCATCTGACAATCTGCTCAAAAATAATCTGGAAATATATATTAACAATCCCAAAACCATTTTTAAGCAGTTGAATTTTTAAAAACATCAATTTAAATTCAGTAGATTTTGGCATTTTTTTATTGTCTGCACTTAAATATATTTCTACTTTAAGATCTATTTGTCATTAAAATTATATTTAATGTGGATTTTTTGGCTTTCTCTTTAATAAGCCACATCATCTTTCATTTTATTTCTCTCTCTTATTGTTTGATATGAACATAAAAGTGTAGATAATGTGGTTGAAAGCATAAAAATTTTAAATTAGAATATAGCAAGCTTACCAACTTACAAATTAGGGAATTTACAAATATATAATTATGAATTATATATCTGATTCCCATCATCACCAAATTGCTTTAAGCCTATTACCAACTTTCATAAAATAGTAAACTACATTCCTACTTTTGTTCTAAGTATCTCAAAAAAAATCAAAGTTTCTCTCTTCTTCTCTTAACTATCACTCACCATCTCTACAGGGAATAGAGGCAAAAGTGCTCAGAATAAAATTGGATATAAAAGTCATAATCGACATATGAATACCTTTTTTCTAGTCATACTGTCCATTACATGTTGCATCATTTTTGAAAACTTTTTTCATTAACTCAGCAATCAGAAGCCCAGGCTTGACAATGTTTCTTACTGTCTTTGATGTTTATAATGACTCTTCTAACTCTACCCCTTACTTGTAAGGGAGTTTTATTTTCATACTGTCCTCTTTAGATTAAAAAATAGTAAAAATATGCAACTGTGTTTCACATTTAGGTGGTCTAGCTTAGGTGAAGAAGCATCTAACTCAATGAATTAAAGCAGAAGAACAACCTATTAACATCTTCCAGGGAAGAATTCTAGCCATGTATATGCCTCTCCTTATGAAAGGTTAAAGTGAAAAAAAGAAAGAAAATTTTATTTACTATTGCATTAGTAGGCTCTATTAATAGGCTATATTTGAAGAGTTTTCTCATGATGAAAGTTTAAATACATCAGCCTCTTGGTGTTTATAGATGGAATTAGAAAACAGAATATGCTAAGGGCTGTCAGACTGTTTTTTAAGTCTTCCTGCGCAGGGAATTTTTTAATAAATGGTTTGTCTTAATGGGATTGAATGGAAGAACATCAGAGGAGAACTCTACTCCTTTTCTGACCCTGATTTCCTCTTTATTGTATGAAAGAGTTAACAACATTTGCAGTAAGTTGCCCAAAATAAAATATTTACTTAATCATAGGTATATGTAAGGATAATTTGCAAAAGGGCAATTGGCCTGAAAGCAAACAGGCTCTAACTATTTGCATTACAGTATTTGAAGAAAAGATGTATTTAGCATAAAAGAAGAAGGCAGGGGTGTTAGAAGCAAAATTTGGTATTTCCCATTTACAAATATGCAAAGGAAAAAATGTCCTCTTCAATAGATTGTTGTTGTTTTTTTTTAAAAAAGAGTTTATTTAGAAAGTATCATAGTGTAAACAAATTGTACCACTTCGACTTTCTCTGAATACTTCAAGAGATTGTTAGGAGAGGATATTTTTAGCAGATATATATTCTCACTGTGAAAGTACAAATATTCTGCACTGTAGACAGCTAGATGTCATTGACATATGCATAATATAAATGAATTCTCTCCTTCTGAGTCCATTCTTAACTTGGTGATTAAAACTTAACTTTTGATGCCTTAATATTTGTACCCCCATAATATGCTGAAAAAATAAATTAAAAAACAACAACAAAAAAACCCTTAACTTTCAAGATAGATTTCTTAGAGTGAGAAAAAATGCTTATAATTCAACATTCATTTCTTATCATAAACTTTACACTGATCATTATAAGGTAAAATTGAAATTATGGCTTTTTAATCAGTCTTTGTGAGTGTTGGTGATATGAGGCAACTACTATAAGAATAACTCTCTGTGAGTACTATCATAGCTAGGAAACTGATTATTAGACTGGTGGACAATAGTGGCTTCATTCAAATAATGCCCCAGAAGATTTCCTAGGGCATTTAGTAGACTTTCTTCAAGTAAAATTAATACTATCTCATAACTCATTTTTAAATAACTACATATTATGGGCAGGCAGCAATTTGAAAGCTCTGAAGATTAGTATACTTTATGAAAGAAAAATAAACTATCTCTAAGTGCTTTGTTTTTACAGAAAGTTATCACATAATGACTTTCGTATCTCATTTTCACATAGTTGACAGAATTTTCATATCTGCAGTGTGTGTGTATATATGTGTGTATATACACAGATACATGTATGTATATTTGTTTATACACATACACACATATATATGCATATATGATGTGTTGCAAGTGACAGGAAATGTTGACACTAAACCATTGACATGAATTAGGCTTCAGTCAAAGGAAAATGCAACTTGAGCTTTTATAAAGAGAGTTTTTAAGAATCACTGGAGGCACTTCAGTTTGAACGAAGTTGTGGTAGGAACAGAACCCATTGAGTGAGAAAGAAAAAAGAAAGTGGCACTGCATATATTTCTTCCTTGACTTACCAGATTTTAGTTGTTCGTGCCTAGTTGCTTTTCTCCTAATTTGTGTGAACAACAAGGTATGTGAAAGAGTACATGATACCTGAGCCAGATGTGTTTTTAAGAAGATTTGTAGTACAGCCTACATTGATTTTAGATTTTCATTTTTTTCTGCTCCATCATACTATTTATGGAGATTATTTGCTGAGGGAATAGCTTGGATAGTCATCAAAAAAGAATCTATTGAAACCTTAATTAAAATTCTTATTGCTGACCACTGATGATCAAAGATGAAGAATTTCAGAAAAGTCTTAGGAGTTTCCTCAACATCATCCCCATATACAAATAGTTACACAATTTTACTTTTTCCCAGGATAACCTTATGCTAGATTATGGCTGTGACTTGCATAGCTTGCTTTATCCTGACCTGGATTCATTATCTTTTACTACTATTTAAAATTTTTTTTTAACCTCGTAAATAAGGGTTCACTTCCAGGGTTAGATAATTTTGGGACTCAAAGTTCTTTTTTTAACTCAGCTTTATCTCTCCTAGAGCTAAACAGTCTGG
>VBSM01000272.1:95059585-95090578 GCA_008086735.1 Cheirogaleus medius | reverse complement strand
AAAAAAAAAAAAAGACGAATTTATTCCTGTAGAAATCTCCATGGCTCTCATATATATATATTTATATTCCATTTGATATCTGTGGAGACAATTCTCTATGGTGCTTCTTCATATTTTGTATCAGTTTTTTTCTAAATTTTAAAAAATATTTTTCTTAACAAGGATAAAATGTTTGTATTCCTCTGAAACAATGGTTGCAAAGCATTGCTTTAGTCTTCTCATTAGATTTTGGTTTGCAAGACAACCACCTGAATTTTTGTGGTATGCTCCAATGCATACATAGATTTCATTGGCAAAGCATGGAAGACAATTGGCCCAAATCTTTTAAGAAATCTCTAAACCTCTAAAGAATCATTAGCTGACCACTGAGATATGCTGATCCAGGGCCAACCCCTGTGAATCTGGCATAAAGAGAGATAAAGATACTGAGGGGTTGGGGGATGGAGAGAGGAGAGACTTCAACAAAGAAAAGCAACAACAAAAAGAAAAAAAAAAGTGGAACATCTGGTTCCAGAGCTGCTACATTACCCAAATATATAGTTTTCTTTCTCTGATACTCAGTATGAAACATGTTTTCTTCACAAGTAAACATAGCCCTTTTCAAAAGGTGGCTTTTGATTCTGTTGACTACATGCTTAGGAATTTTCTCCACTAATTAAATTTTAGGATTAGAATGAAGGGAGACTTGGAAGCAATATTTTTCATTAAGAAACCAGTATATTATGGTTTCATAATGCAATATACAGGAAATCCTGCTTTCTGGAAAGAAGTAAAAGCTGTAAAATCATCAACTGCCTGTCTATAATCTAAAATACAGGGACAAAAAAAGCTGAAAAAGAATGAAATTTACAGCTATACATAAATAAGAGTTGCAAGATTCCATATGTTTACATTGACTATATTTTATATTAAAATTAAATATCTTTCATAACTATTAGCATTATATGATACTTTCCTGACTATTGAATTTAATGTTTAAAAGAGTTTATTTAAACTATCAAGAGACTAAAAATGAATAAATTTATTTGAATTTTAAGCATGTTTGAAGTCTTAAATCCTATTCTCTGCCCAATTGCTTCCATGATTACTGCTATTTTCCTCTTGGATGAACAATTTCAGGAAGTATGTCATTTGGTTGGTTATGATTGGGAGATATGGACCAGTTTATGAAGTGCAGAGGTATGGACCCATTTATGAAGCACAAAAGGTGCTATTATTTTATTCTATAACATAAATATATCATAGTATATAACATTATTGAAGTAGTGACAGCTCAGAAATACTTTATTCCTCACTTTCCTGATCTAGAGTTCCTTTATAATAATTTCATACCAGCAACCTTTCCCATGATCCTATTCTCAACAGAAACTAAAGACAGATATATTAATGGAATAAATAAAACATTAACGTCTACATGAATAATGCATGCAACTATTTCTAATCATTTAAAAAATTCTGATCATATACATTTTTGTCTAAAAAGTGCTTCAGCAACTCTAAAATTCACAACACATTGAGAAAAACATTCTCTTGGCATTCAAGTCACCCTGTACAGGTTGAACATCCTTAATACAGAAATCCAAAATTCAAAATGCTCTAAAATTCAAAACATTTTGAGCACTGATATGATGCCACAAGTGGAAAATTTCACATTTGACATCATGTGATTAATTGTAGTCAAAACTTTGTTTCATGCCCCAAATTACTTAAAATATTATATAAAATTACCTTCAAAGTATGTATATACGGTAAATATGAAACATACATTAATTTTAATGAGATTTGAGTTTAGACTTGGGTCCCATCCCCAAGATACCTCATTTTATATATATATATATATATATACACACACAAAATCCAAAATCTAAAACACTTCTGGTTTCAACCATTTCAGATAAGGTATACTCAATCTATAGTATACATTTTTATTCTATTTTTAATTCTTCATTTCTAGATATTTTAGTTAAGCCAAGCTGTTCACCCATTCTAAACTCATTGTGTAATCTCAAACTCCAAACCTTTGTTTATATGACTGGGCATCTGCATAGCCTATTTCACTCACAATTCTGATTTTCAAAATTCTACTCATTCTTCACATCACAGTTCAAACACAAGTTTCTACATTAAGTTATTCTGAGCATCTTTGAATTTATATAATCTCCTTTGGATCTCACATAATATTTTGCTTTTCTTTTATGTTACATACAAGTACAATAATAGGACAGATTAGATGGCTTGAAAACAAAGCTGGTTATTTTTTCTTTAAAATATTGCAAAATATTGTAAAATAGATACTCAATAAGTATTTATTGATTAAATTAAATTGCATCCAACTGTAAACAAAAGAAACTATTAATAAATACTGAACGAATTTTATGTGTAATTATTACGCTGTATTCAGATAATATGCTGTGATTCATAATCTTTCTCTACTGTTGAGTACAGCTCATAATATTTAATTTCCCCCACAGTTTGGCAACCTTATATATGTTTTAAGATTGTGTAATCCTACTATTTAAATGTCAATAGCCTTCTCTCCTTAAAGAGGCTGTATGGCAGGAGTTTTACATGAGTCTAAATTAAGTTTGCTACTGATAATAAAAACTGAGAATTGGTGGATAGTTAGTGAAAATTGTCATCAGTTTATTGGAGATCTAATCCTAAAAAAGGAAATCCTCGGGAAATTAATTTTAAGAAAAAAGTGAATATGGTAAGTCAATTTTATACAATAACATTGGCTCAAAAAAACAGAAGAGAAAGCATATTCGAATTTACCACTGTATCTCTCATTAGAATTATCTTCAAGATCAGCTCTGGTGAACTTGTATCTGGCTACTATGGTGGGAAGTATAGGTGGAGACAAAATCTGAAGTAAGTATAAAATATTCAAGTGAAACATAAAGTTGTTCTGAGAACAATGGGATATTCTAACACACACACACAGAAAATAGGGATCCCTAATTAGCATCAGAATCAGGGCAAATTCCACACATTGGAACCTCAGTGAAATGAGTCCAGTTGGTTAATATACGCTATGAATCAGCAGTGATTCCTGAGGCTACAGCACCCCAGGCTGCAAAATCCAGTTTCTGTGTTTGTAAAAGATGCAATAATTATCAGACACAGTTCCAAAAACATCATCTCCTGGGGCAAAAATTTTGGCATCAGGGTAAAGCAGAGCCAGCTATGACAAGAAGAAAAGGCCAGTTGTTTTGAGAGAGATAGGAGAAAGGTAGAAAGGCACAATTATAAGGACCTTTGACAGCAAGTATTGGCACTCTAGTCACAGCAGTATCTGAAAATAATGGGAAAAATTTTATTAGCGGGCTATAAACCCTAAGAGTACATATAGAGCTTTCCCTCCTGTTTGTAACCCTGGACTGATCTTTCCAGGTAGGGGAGATATTTGAAATGAATATATTTTACACTGATTTGACACAAAGATTTATTTGTCATAAAAATTAAACAAATAGCCATTTTAAATAGGTACATGTTTGCCCAAATTATACATCATTAGTTTTCTCACCATAAGTATTTGAGTCATGATGAAATTATTACAGTACACTAAAATCTACATGTAGAAAGTCTTCTTTATAACTAAAATGTTGACATGTTTTTAAAAATACTTTAATTTGTGATTATATTAAAATATTTCTTTAATACAAAGGTCAAAACGTTTATTTGGTAAAGTACCAGATAGCAAATATTTTGTGCTTTGCAGGCCAGTTTTTGTCAGGACTGTTCGATTCTGTCTTCTTGGTGTGAAAGCAGCCAGATACAGTATATAACTTAATGGGCATAGCTGTGTTCTGATAAGAGTTGATTTAGAAACAAAAACAAAACCACAACAAAACAAAAGAAACAACAGCAGGTTGGATTTTGCCTCTAGGCTGAAGTTCATGGACCCCTACTTTAACAGATAAGGTAGTCATACCTTGCTTTCTCTTGACTTTCTAGGATTATTAGCTTTCTTTTAACATATTACTATGTGACTTCCTGCAGATAATAAAAACTATATATAAAAAATAGAATGGGTAGCAATTCAGATGAATTAAACTGATGACAGTTTTTGATTTAATAATCTGACTGAAACAAAATTTGTAATTTTGTCTTAAATTAGATTTGTTTGTAGTGTTAACATTAGAAAAATTCAGGTATATGTAATTCCTTTGCAAGACTTCTTGGCTGGAAGAAGCAGTCTTCTTCAAGACTGCTTCATATTCATTGTCTGAACATGCCTTTAGATTCATTAACCCATCCATGCTATTCTCTCTTTCCACTGAACCAATGAATGAGATATTACTCCTGTCTTTGGTGGATTCCAGTGACTTTGCAATGTTTAATTATGAATTTGGAAAGGAAGAATTAGCAGTTGGGTAAAACGGTGAAATGAAATGTAACTGTGGTGATGAAAGTAGAGAGGAAGAGAAAAGACCAGAAAGAAAGTTTGTATCATGATGATTGTCAGGACAAAGATATAGGGCATGTTGCATTTTAGATCAACACTTAGAAAAATTGGTTTCAGGAGTCTTTTAGCTTCTAGAGAAAAGCATGCACAGCATAGGTAATAGACCATCTGAGAGAGTTCTGGTCCAGCTATATAGTCTGGTCCTACAACCAGGTTTGGAAGGATGAAGGTCTTTACCTCTCTGAAGAGTGCTCCTGGTGTGGGAGAGTGTCTGTTCCCAGTGGACAAGGGTAGTCTGTGGTGTTCCAGATGGCTTCAGAGACTTCGAAAACATTGGCCAGAAATATAACTGAGTTTGTTGTATTTGAAAGAATCAGGGAGTTTATAGTTTTTCTGTGGTAGCAAGGACAAGAGATTTTTGGTCCTCCCACTCAGGTATTCTCTTTCTGAAGAGTAAGGGGCACACTGGAAATCTGATTATTTCTTTAGAGAGTAGTGTAATTAGTGAAGTAATAATTATGTCATTTTGGTTTCTTACTCATTGTGAACAATTGCCGCTTCCCCAGAAATTTTTGTTTCTCAGAGATTGATGGCTTAACAGTAGGCGAAAGTCTCCTCATTTTTTAAAAATAATAAAACAGTAGAAGACAGTCACCATAAATATCTTCAAAGAAAGGATCAATTAATCTACTCTCTGGCTTCTTTACCTTCTATAAATCTGTCTCAGCATAATTTGTCTAACTCTTTCATATTCCAACACCAGTATTGAGTCAATAGATTAAATAACTCAATGATGCTATGTATTATCAATACTCTTTACACTGCTGGTGGACTGAAATATTAGCCTTTCATTGGCTAGATCACTGAAAATCACCTGACCTTTATGTGTTAAGGCTTTGTAGCTATTCAGCAAGAAGCTGTAACTCTGTGTTCCCATGGATAGAAACACCCAACATTAATTCCAAAAAAGCAATTTCCAGAGTGCTGCCCTTAATGGTATTAATGATGGTAACATTTTCAACTCCCTTTGCTCTCATTTCCAAGATAAATTGAAGTAAGAAGGCCAGTATTTTGTGAATTCTCTAACAAACTCTAAAATTTTCTGGATAATTTTATAAGATATTATGGATGATAAATTATTTGTTTTTGTCTCTTTCTTTTATTTGGTTTCTTTTCTTGCAGACTGTTAACCTTGAAGTTCAACATTGTTATATACTAGTGCTGCACTGTTGACAACAGTGTGTAATTTTCAACTTGGTACCATGCCACAGGAAATATCCTGGTTCAGACTTGTGAAACAGTGGCATCATTACACACATTAATTATAGTGTATTACAAAAAAGTAGAAATTTACATTGTTATAAAGACACATGGCCACATTGAACTGCAATTACAATAATAAAACTAAATAAATATATAGGGTGGTGTTGAGGCAACATACTAAACCCTAACACAGTAAAAAGAAAATTAGAACCAACATCTGTAAGTACACATGCATGTGCATATATATTCAGTAAAAAATAACTACATATTAAATAATATAGATATCAATTATTAAAATGTATATATTAACTTACATATTTGATAAATATAAAATTAAAGAAATAAACATTAATGATACCTATTCAACCTTGCAGTCTGGTCCTTTTCAACCTTTGCAAAATTGTCACACACCACTTTGTTAAATTATATTCCAACCAAACTGGAGGGTTTTTTTTTTTTTTTTTTTTTTTTTTTTTTTTTTGCAAAGTTCAATTAGAGGCCAGGGTATGCTGAAAGACTACCCAGAAGAAAACTTGGTCACAAAAGCTAGATTTATTAACTTACTTCTGTGAAGGAGAAAACATTAAAGGAAATGTGAATGTATCATGAAGAAAGAATTAGAAGGGTCTTCCTGCAGTGTTTTATGTTTTTTTAAGTGATTTTGGAGAGGATTCAAAGAAGTAAAGAGTTGTTCTAGATTAAATGCTGCCAAAAAACAGGGGCAATTCAACAATTGGGTATATAATTAATGTATTTAAATCAGTATTATACACTAATAACAGTCAAGCTAAGAATAAAAATAAGAAATCAATAACTATATATATAACTATATATATATAATAATCAATGTAACAATCCTAAATATATATGCACATAACACAGGATCTCCCAGATTCATAAAGGAAATATTACTAGACCTATGGAAAACAGATTAACAGCAGCATTATAATAGTTGGGCATTTTAACATTCCACTGACAGACCTAGACAGATCATTGAGGTGCAGAAAATCAACCGAAATATACTGGACTCTAGAACAAATGGATCTAACAGACATTTACAGAACATTCTACTCACATACTGCAGAATACATTTTTTTCCTCAACATATGGAACATTTTCCAAGATAGCTCATATGTTAGGCCACAAAACAAGTCTCATCAATCAGATTTTTAAAAAATTAATATCATACCATATATATTCTCAGACCACAGTGGAATAAAACTAGAAATCCATTCCAAGAGGAACTCTCAAAAACTAAAATAAATAAATAAATAAATCTCTACAAGAAGAACTATAGAACACTGATAAAAGAAGTCACAGATGATACAAACTAATAGAGAAATATCCCATGCTCATGGATTACAAGAATTGATATCTTTAAAATGACCATACTGTCTAAAATAATTTACAAGTTCAATATAATACTCATCAAAATACAGATGTCATTTTTCATAGAATTTTTAGAAAAAACAATCTTAAATTTCACATGGAATCAAAAGAGCCCGAATAGCCAAAGCAATCTTAAGCAAAAAGAAAACAAATATGGAGGCATCACATTTTACCTGACTTCAAATTATACTAAAGGCCACAGTAATGAAAACAACATAGTATTTGTTTGTTTGTTTGTTTTGAGACAGAGTCTCGTTTTGTTGCCCAGGCTAGAGTGAGTGCCATGGCATCAGCCTAGCTCACAGCAACCTCAGACTCCTGGGCTCAAGCGATCTTCCTGCCTCAGCCTCCCGAGTAGCTGGGACTACAGGCATGTGCCACCGTGCCTGGCTAATTTTTTATATATATATTTTTAGTTAGCCAATTAATTTCTTTCTATTTTTTTTTTTTTTTTAGTAGAGACAGGGTCTCGCTCTTGCTCAAGCTGGTTTCAAACTCCTTGAGCGATCCTCCCACCTTGGCCTCCCAGAGAGCTAGTATTACTGGTGTGAGCCACCGCGCCCGGCCAAAAACAACATAGTGTTGGTAAAAATTAAACACACAGATCAACGTAACAGAATAGAGAACACAGAAATAAAACCATGTAGCTACAAGCAACTATTTTTCAATAAAGCAGACAAAAGTATACACTGTGGAAAAGACTCTCTATTTAATGAATGGTGCACAATATATTGGAGAGCCACATGAATAAGAATGAAATTGGATCCCTATATCTAACTATATACCAAAATTAACTCAAGATGAATTAAATACTTAAATGTAAGACTTGAAGCCATAAAAATTCTAGAAGAAAATATAGGAATAACTGTCCAGGACAATGGCCTAAGCAAAGAATTTATGACTAACACCTCAAAAGTAAATATGACAAAAACAAAAAGTAAATGGGACTTAATTAAACTAAAAAGTTTCTGAACAGCAAAGGAAATAATCAACAGAGTAAATACTCTACAGAATGGGTTTAAATATTCACAAACTATACATCCAACAAAAGGCAATATCCAGAATTTATACAGAACTCAAACAAATCAGCAAGGATAAAACAAATAACCCAGCACCATTAAAAAGTGATCAAAAGACATGAACAGACATTTTTTAAAAGAAGCTAGACAAATCGCTAAGAAACAAATGAAAAAATGCTCAACCTCACTAATCATTAAGGAAATGCAAATGAAAACCACAATGAGATGTAACCTTACCCCTGTCAGAATGGCCATTATGAAAAAGTCAAAAACCAATAGATGTTGGTGTGGATGTGGTGTAAAGGCAACATGTATACACTCTTGGTAGGAATGTAAATTAGTACAGCCTCTATGGAAAACAGTATGGTAATACCTCAAAGAACTAAATGTAGACCTACCATATGGTTCAGCAATCCCATTACTGGGTATCTATCCAAAGCAAAAGAAATCATTACATCAAAAAGACACCTGTACTTGAATGTTAAGCACAGCACAATTTAAAATTACAAAGTTAGGAAATCAACATAATTGCCCGTCAACTGTGAGTTGCTAAAGGATATGTGGCATATGTACTACTTCTCAGCCATAAGAAGGAATGAAATAATATCTTTTGCTGCAACCTGAATGGAACTGGAGACTGTTATCAAGTAAAGTATCTCAGGAATGCAAAAATGAATACCACATGTTCTCACTTATAAGTGGGAACTAAACAATGGGTATACATGGTCATAAAGTAGTGTAATGGACATTGAAAACTAAGAAGAGGGGGATTGGGAGTGAGGGATAAAAAGAATGCCTATTGAATAGAAAGTACACTATTCTAGCAATAGGTGTACGAATAGCCCTTACTTCAGGTTTATACAATGCATCCATGTAACAAAGTAACTTGCACTCCCTAAATCTATTGAAATAATAAAATTTAAATCATGAAAAAAAACAAAAGCCACTTAACCTTTAGTTAGATTAAGTAAGAAAAAATAGAAATCACACATAAACATAATGAAAAATGAAAGAAGAGACATTAAACAATACCACAGAAATACAAAGGATCTTAAGAAACTATTATGAACAATTATATGCCAGTAAATTGGACAACCTAGAAGAAATGGATAAATTCTTAGACACAAACAGCCTATAAAAACTGAATCATGAAGAAATAGAAAATCTGAACAGACCAATAACAAGTAAAAAGGATCGATTCAGTAATAGTTTCCCATCAAAAAAAGCTCAGTACTTGATGGTTTCACAGCTGAATTTTCCAACTATTTAAAGCATGAGTAATACCAATCCTTCTCAAACTTCTCCAAAAAATTGATAAGAGAAAATACTCCCAAACTCATTTTACAAGGCCAGCATTATCGTGATATTGAAGAACAAGAACACCACAGGAAAAAAAAAAAACTACAGGCTTATGTGTCTGATAAACATAGATGCAAATATCATCAACAGAATAATAGCAAATCAAATTCAACAGTATGTTAAAGAATAATTCGCCATGCATGCAATTTGAATTTAAAGATGCCAAAACCACTAGTGCAATAAGAGAGCTAAAGGAAAAGTGTATTTTATTTCATCACTCAAGGAGAAATATTGAAATAAAATTAATAATATTTTTAAGTGAATGTCTTTTCTCAGATATAGGTTGTCAATTTTTATCTGTGACACAGTAATGATGATAAATGTGTACAATAAAATATTTTCAATCAAAATTAGAAAAAAATCAAGATATATAGGACAATTTAAAAATTTAGATTGTATTTTAGATTAGGCAGATGATAATTTATACAACAATCTAAATATTCCCGTGACCCTCAGGTCATGCTGTATTTTATTTTTTAAGTTGCAAGAGATTAACAGGGAGGGGAACCTTGATTCTGAGGCAATATTGTGGTTAATTATACATTCCTTTTGTTAGATTTCCTAGATTTACATCATGAATGACATTGAACAAGTTACATAAACTGTCTAAACCTCAATGTCCATAGCTATGCAATTTGATAGTAGATAATACTCATGCCTCCCATAGGCATTGTTGTAAGTACTTCACACATATTAATCATTGCCATTTTGATAAAATAATGCTTTAGCTATAAAATCTGCAAGTTTAGGTGTGAATATCAGACCTTACTGATCTGATTTCTGACTCATTGAGGAAGTAATTTTTGAGCTAAGAAATGATAGATGAATAGAAATTAGTTGAAACAAGGGTAGTACTGCTATCCAGATGGTGTGCTAAATGGTAACGGACCTAAAAAAATCAAAGTGCACTTGGGCCTGGAATCCAAAATGTGAAGAATAAAATAGCAAGAGATGTGTCTGAAAGACAGGAATCTGGAAAATTAACTGGTAGCTTTGGAGACTATGGAAGGGAAATATGGTGATGACCTCAGTTTTGAAGGAGAGGTGACACATAATCAAGTTTTTGATAAGAGAACTCTGTAAGTAGTTGAGATAATGGATAGGAAGAGGGTTAGAGTTGATGGAAAGATTATTTTGGAGAATGTTTCGGGAGTATAGTTTATCAGTGACAGTTGTGTAGATTAAATGGAGATATAAAAGAGCAGATAAATTACAACAAATTCATGAAATACAATTGAAAAGATGATATGGATTAAAAGAAGGCAGAAGCAGAAGAATTTTTCAAGAGTGATTTAGGTTTCGGCCATGCCATAAGGATGGATGGCGGTATCCTAGACTAATATTAATATCACCAAATGGGAACAATTTGAGAAAGAGAACACAAGACAGGTTGTGTTTCAGAAATGTTGCTTCTAAGGGACCGTTGGGACTTCTCAGTAGAAATATCAAGGTAGCAATTGGACATATGGATCAAGATAAGCACAAGTATAGGAGAGAGAGAAAAATATGAAAATCACTAGAATATAGTAATTGAAGCCCAGGATGTGGATGAGATTGTCTAGTGCACAAATATAGAGTTTAAAAGTATAGAAAAGAAAGAGAAAGTGATTTTTAAACATTTAACAGCCAGCAAAGGAGGTTACCCTGATAAAATAGAACAGATAGCAACAGAAAGGTTAGAAGAGACAAATTATTAATATAAAGTATACTATTACATATCAATATCAATATTTATCTAATAAAGAAACTGAGAATGGAATAGGGAAAATAACTAACAAATGATAGACTTAAGAACTATGAAACCCTCGATCTCAGGCTTGCTTTTCTTCCATGTTATATATTATTGTATATACAACAATGGAATTGCATACTAAGTAGATATTGATTCATATTATAATAGATCAGTTCTCCCGTCCACTACCACAAAAATAAACCTATAATTTGCTTTCATGCCATTTGTGACAAAACATAGATATTTTTAAAGGCTAATCGCACTGAAACACTCTTGAACTCATAATATTATTTGGCACCATTTTAAACTGCATTCATGGAGGGGATCAGCCAAGATGGTAGACATTGCTTGTTGGATTGCTCCAGCTGGAAAGTAGAATATTGGACTGTGGAGAGCCGAGAGCAATTGCAACTCAGGTATGGATCACAGGGAAAGACAACAAAGACAACTGGGGACCCCACCAAGAAAAGCCACGAAACTGAGAAAGAAGATAGGAGAAGACAGTGGGATGGACCAAACCCAGAGAGACTCAGACCCCAGTGAAAGGGTAAGGGGGGTTTCCCCTCCCTCATCTAGGTACCTTCGGTCAACAGCAGGACACAAAACATATTGGACATACTTCCACCCTCCACAAGCCCAGGCACTGCAGCTAAATAGGAATGGCAGGTGAACCAGTAAATGCAGGAGTTTTGGTGTTCAAAAGGGACACCCACAGAAGAATGCCATGAGAGACTGGAGTACTGGTTTGCTTAAACCTAGACACTTTCTCTGCACCTCCATTTACAACATCAGAGAAAGTAATTTTAGCTAAGGATGGCTGGTAGCTGTGGCTCCACCCCACCCCACTGCAACCCTGAAAGTCGCCTGAACTGAGAAGCTCAAGAACAGCTGCTTTTCTATCAACACAGTGGAAGTGCGTTCCTAGCTGAGCCAGCCATTGTACCCCGGACAAAAAAGCACATCATGCTGAGTTTTTTGCTGCCTTCAATTTCTCTTTGCCCCCAAATCCCCCTTTTAATGCTTTTTGCTTAATTATATGTTATTTTATTTAATTATAAGTTTTAATGTAATTATAAATTCTATCTGAAACTTACTTGAGTGCACCACAATTATCTCAACAAAAATTTAAAATATCTATTTATTAAAACTGTAAAAATAACACCATGTTATACACAAACTTTTTCTGTACAGCCCCTTTTTGAACTATACATAAATAATACATTTCCATTCAATTTGGGAAAAAGTACAGGAGTTGTATTGGTGAGATTTCATGAATAATAGATGTCCCAAGTATAACGTAATGAATTACACATGAATATCAATTCTCCATTTTTTGTGTGCATTTCTATTTATCTATTATGGCATCAGTCCCTCAAATTTTAAGTTATTTTAGCTTTATAAAGAATTTTAGTATGTGTAGATGTAAGACCCACACCCCCAATATCATCTTACTTTGTGTCAGCATCCACTAACTCTTTGAATAAAATTTATAATAATATCCTCAATTCATGCAACAAATGTATTTTGATAATGAGTTTATTGTATTTACATAATATTTTGAGAGAATCAACATATTTGAAATATTTAGTACTTCCCTCAAGGGACATTTCATATCTCCTCATTCATTGAGAATATATCTTTTGCTTATAATTAGATTTTTATTACTTATTTAAAACAGTTTTGTGAAATATTTATACATCATTATTTTAAGTTGGATGAAATTGACTCATTTTATTTTCTAACATTTATTTTTTTTAATTGATATCCTTTAGTGGCATACATAAATTTCTACCTACATTCTACATAAAATAGTATAAAACAGTCACATTTGAGTTAATTGCTTTTTAAAATAATTTTTATGTCATTTTACTCTTTTTGCATCAATACTGAAAAACACACATTTTAGTCCATTATGATAGGAAAGTTACATATGTATAAAAATCAAAGCAGTTGACTAGGAAATCATATATTACTCATTAAAAAGCAATGATAAAAAATAACATAACTTTATAACTTTACTTGAAACTCTCTTCCCATATCAAAATAGGATAAACTTTCACCATGTTATAAATAAGTGTTTTCAATATAGTTCTTATCTAAAAGTAAACATACATATTTTGTTTTATTCAGAATGGGAAAAGGATGGGAGGGATGTTAGTAGGAATTCCTGAATTAAAATATATTACCAACTATGAGAGTGTACCAGAGGTTAAAGTCAATTTGTTTTCAATAAGGACCAGCGAACTAAGGTAATTATTTTCCTCAAACAATATTATGAGATCAAAAGAATATTGAGTCTAGTTCAAGGACATGGGTTATACTTCTGAATTTTTCTCTTAATAATTATATAAACTGATTAAGGGAAAGCATCACATTCTATTCAGCTTCATATTTCTAAAATAATGCAATACTAGGCACAGATCTTTTTAATAGTGTTTGACAAAATTGACAATGTGTTCCTCACTATTTTCATTTCTTCTCTTACACAATATTTGAATGATATATTTTATCTTTAAGATTTCTTAGAGTTATAAGACCATATTCCTATATTGCAAAATTAATGTTTGATGGTGATGTTATTTTGAAATTTGTGAGCATTTTAAGAGTTTACTTAATGGCTACTTTAAAGATATAATATTTGAATTTCATCTTCTAATTTCTGTAACTAAGAAATAATGACAATTTTATATTTAAAATTACACACTAATATAATAATAAAAGCTAAAATTAATTTAACAACTATTTTGTAGGAAGTACTATGACAAGACTCTCAAATACATCATTTAGTTTAATTATGCTCATTTTATAAATGAGAAATACGAGATTCAGTAAAATAAAAGAGAAAATAAAACTTGCCAATTGCCCCACAGCTAGTTAGGGATCGAGAATGAATTTAAACTTAACCTCAGGTGACCCGATTCCTCATGACATAGTCCCTCTGTAGTTATCTCTATAGAGGTGTGATAACACCACACTCCCATGCAGAAGCTTTATGAAATCTGTCAAAACAATGATTTTTTACATTGCGTGACCATACTTTACAGTTTCTGATATATATACCCTCCTGGTTATTTATCAATTTTCCCTAGTGGGAAGGCAGCGAGACATGGAGGGCAAGCTTCACAAGAGAAGAGCCCTTCATTGCAATTGTTAAATCTGATATAATGGGATGTCAAAGTTATTTTATGGCTCCATTTGAAATATGTTTTGTACTTTGGAAAGACCAAGTAACTTCAGCTAAATAGAATTCATCTTATGCTTTTCTGGTATGAATGCATATTTGCATAAACAGGTTCTCTTCCTTAAGATCAGGATTTTTAAAGATTATTGTTTGGAATTTTCCCAAATTCTTCATCCAAGCATGAAAACTAAAAAGATGTTGCATGTACATTATCATACATGTGCACACATATTAAAAGAAGCTTTATTTTTCCCAACAAAGGCAACAGCAGAACTTCAACAACCTTGATATTATGAACAATTTATTATAACTGACTATACCAAAACCAGGTCATTACAAAAAGTCCATTAACTAGAATTTAGGATATTCTCCTACATTTTAATGAATATCTATCTATGGAAAAGTAGAACTTTTTATATGAGTCAGTTGGGCATTGCAGAGATAATTGCAAAGTGAGTGCACAAAGGTCGAGCCCAGCATTAGTTTTCCTAATCAAAGAGATTTTTTAATAACTGAACTTCTCAGTGCTTCTTTCTCAGCACTACGAGATTGCTTACCCCATGAATATCTCTGCTTTTCTTATAGTTTAGGTCGAGTTGATAGCTCTGGTGAAGGAAAGTTCTCCTATATCTTACTTTCTTGCTAACTTACATAGTTTAGAATTTTCTATAGAGTTTATCAAAATTGAAAATGCCTAAGTTTGATCCTGTGCCACTGAAAAAAAATTTCTGGGAGGCGACACCCAGGCATTAACATGAAAAATAAGAAATGCACCACTTTGTAGTACCAAAACATTACATATGTGATTACCTTTAGCGTTGGATGAGTTCTTTATCTAGAGATTTTAAAAAGCTTATAAGCTTGGCCTGACTTTGGTTATATTAACTCAATTCCACCCCAGTGAGGTTACAAATATGAATAATCTCATATATGTGACAGCAAATAAGTCAGAGTGTATTACCTAAGCCACCTATTTACTCTTCTCCAAAACATAGGTAGAGCATCCTTATCTGAATGTTACACACACACTAAGTCTAAATGTGTTGATGGCACACAATAGAGCCATAATATAATTATAGTAATTTTCTAGGTTTTCCCCAAAGCTATGGTTCCCGTGCAAGATAAAATAATTGTCCTAAGGAATACCTGCTGATCTAGATTTTTTTTTCACATCCCTTTCTGCTGCTGCCCTCTTTCTGCTGCTCCTTTCTTACATCAAACAAGTTATGGCGAAGAAAACTCTAGTGAAAGAAAGAATGAAAGAGCAAACATGAGACTTAAATTCTGATGTGGATGTCCTGACCAAACTCTTCTCTTCCCAGACTAGGGCCCAAAATGTGGACAATAGATGTGTCAGAAAAATCAGAATCTACCAGAGTTGCAAAGAGAGTGGAAGACAAGTGATTGTTTGCTGTAGAAAATTAAAATTGCTGTACATTTCTTCAGGCCCTTACTTTTACTGCTGATCAGAATGGTCTTTGATGGCCAACACTCAAGCAACTGTCTTTGAACCCGAGTTGGAAGACTTACTACTGAAGATGAGGATGGTAGAGCACTGATGTAGAAGAGCCCCAGCTTTCAGGTGACTTTTCCAAGCTGTCCTTACAACTTGAACTATATTTCTTTTTTGACATAAAACAGAAACATGATTTAATCTTGTTAAAAGTATATCATTTGGGATTTATATTGGCTAAATATAATATTAACTCACAGAGAACACTTTAAAATTATGGCTAAAGGAAGAAACATTTTGAAACAAGGTGTTTTTCCATGTAAACATGGATCAGAGCAGTCTCATCTGACATGTAAATAGTGTCAATCACTGGCCCAGTAACATGACAGTAATAGACAGTGGGCATTGACACTGGGCTTGCAGCAGAGCAAACACATCCTAGCACATTCTCCTCCTAGAGACACTCAGTGATACTAGGGGGGCTTCTTTTTTAGATGGGGAAGTGAGGTGAAAGTACTTATATTTTCAAAATAACAAGCTATCTAATAAGCTAACTACATTTTGATATTAATATTGCATGTCATATGATGGTACATTTTCTTTGCAAAATGCAACACATTGGCAAATTAATACCCAAACCCTGAATTTAGGCTTTGGTTCCTACAAAGTAGAGCCTGAAGCAAACATTTATTTCGGGAAGTAGAATAAAAAAGAAGTAAGAGTGAGAGAAAAGGCAGAGTGAGAATTACTGGCTTTTACATACACTTTAAAGTCAATGAGAATTTTGATTTAGCTCATCAGCCTAAAAAACATGCATATTCATCACAAATGGAGGCAGACAGAAAGAAGCCTGGGAGACATTTTCTAGAAGGGAAAAAGACAGAGATGAACACAAAGTACATATTACATGCTATAGTGGTTAAGTTTCAGTTCATTTGATCTTTATAAGATGCTATGGTTTGAATATTTGTCCCCTCCAAAGTGAATGCTGAAATTTAATCTTCTGTGTGGTGGTGTTGAGAGGCAGGGCCTTTAAAAGGTGATGGAATCATGAAGGCTCTGCCCTCATGAGTGGATTAATCTATTCATGGATTAATGAATTAATGGGTTAATGGATTATCACAGGAGTAGGACTGGTGCTTTTTAAGAAGAAAGACCTGAGCTAACATGCTCAACCCTCTCCTGATGTGATGCCTTGATCTGCCTCAGGACTCTACAGAGTTCCCACCACCAAGAAGACCCTCCCCACAAGCAGCCCCTCAACCTTGGACTTCTCAGCCTTCCTAACTGTAGGAAATAAATTACTTTTCTTTATAAATTACTCAGTTTCAAGTATTCTGTTATAAGCAACAAAAAACAGACAAAGGCATAAAGAGTGGAAGGAGAAGGTTTTGTCCATAAAGTATATAAATGAAATAATAATGGTAAGTCCTGATTTTGTTAGTGTATAAAAATTAATTTTGTCTAATATAAATAACTTCAATTAAAATATTAAGTGCCAAAATGTACAAAGAATATAATGTTCTGTTTATCTATAAGCCCTTTCTTTACCTGAAACAAACAACTAAGTATAAAAAGTTAAATAAGGGATGTATTGAATGTTCATGTATTAACATGTGAAACCATTTTACTTTAATATGAAAACCTAACTTTTAGAGAAATGAAGAAGAAGTTTGGAGAAGTGTCCACACAATATTTTGATTTATTAACCCAGACTCAGTCCAGACCAAGATAGCCTCTAGAACAACTGTTTGAATTCACCATCAGCTTGGAAAAATGTATGCTGTAGGCCAAGATTAAATTGAGTAACAGGATTTTTTAAAAAAAAAATTAAAAATAAGCAATCCATTTCACATCCCACAGTTTGTAAACTATGATTTGTACCCATTTAATGTAGGAACTGCATCTGGGTTTGCTAAGATTTCAAGCCAAGAAGTTTCTGCATAATGGGTCACTTAAAACTCCTGGAATTGTAGTCAGCTTATTTTGACAGATGGTTATGATGCTGTTGGAAACGGTTTGCTGAGATGAGCATGTAATTCCAAAGCACTGCTTGCTTGCCAAATTCCAAAGGTTAGTGAAGAGCTTACTTGTAAAAGGTAACTTCACAATGTTTTCCAACACTGGATGGATTTCCAGCAAAAGGCAAGGTTATGAATGTAGTCAGTTATGCTCTGGGGATGATATTATAATCCCTATTAGTGCTAAGAAAATGCTCAGAAAGGATGGTAAAGAATGATAATTTTAAATGTCTGTATAAGACTTGAATAATTTCAGATAGAGCAAAACAAAAACAACTGCACTGAAAAACATAATGTTTTGGGAAAGAGATTCCATGTAGTCCCAGACACAGCCATAGTCTTGGTCAAGATGGTCAAAGTATCAACATGCCAGTGAGCTGATATGACGAAGGAGGTCTTAACATAAAATTAAAGTAGTAGACTACCATAAGCAAAAGACAAAAGGGTTCTTTCTTTGCTTGTTTTATGGATTTTGGGGGTTTTTTTGTTACACAGTTTCCTCTCAAGGGAAAGAGAAATTTGTATGTTAGCCAGGGCAAAGGCCTCTGATTGCTTTAGAAAATGTGGCATCAACAGTAGGCACCTGATTCCCGGAAGCTGACTTGTCAAATGAACAATCTAAAGACAATAAGCTCTGAGGCCATTTGGACTCAAAACCAACAAGTCTTCTGTGTCTTTGGCTGAATGTCTGTGTTTTAAAACAAGTTTTTGGCAACGTTGGAAGTCTTTGAATATTCAGGATACATTATTTAAATTTATACTAGAATCTGGGTGAAAGTGTGCTCAAATTCATACTAAAATTAGAGTTTTTATTTCTTGGGACACTGACTCAAGGGCACTTAACATTTAGAAAGCCTGGAAAGAACCAGGTAGAGCTGTTCATGTCAGGCGGTGACCCTCTTAACTCCAGGTTTCATTTTTACTACAGTCATTTACTATCCACTGAAACTCCAAAATTTAGTGTGCAAGTTTATTAGCTTCCTGTTCCTACTATAAGAAATTGCCTTACATTTAGTGGCTTAAAATAGCACAAAAATATTACGTTACAATTCTGAGGTCAGAAGTCTGAAATGGATTGTCCAGGCTGATGGAGGCCCTTGGGGAGCATCCATTTCCTTGCCTTGCTGTATCTAAAGGCCATCTGCACCATCCTCATTCCTTGGCTTGTGGCTCTTCACTCTGTATTCAAAGACAATAGCACAGAATTTTAACACACACACACACATAGAGAGAGAGAGACTACCATCTTATCTATGTATATCTGTCACGTCTGCTTTCATTGCCCCATCTCCTCTCTGATTCTGACACTCCATCCTCTGTCTTATAAAGACCCCTGTGATTGTATTGGGATCACCTAGACAATCGAAGATAATATTCCCATCTCAAGATCTTTAACTTACTCACATCTCTAAAGCTCATTTTCCACATAAAGTAACAGATTAACAGCTTCCTGCAGATTAGGATGTGGACATTGTTGAGGGGGTCATTATTCTCTCTGTCACAAGGGGATACGAATTTAGCTTCGATTTCAATGAGTTAAGCAGCCAAGTACGGAAATTGAAATTACTGTGGTTCCAGCATGAGTCTTGACAGCAGGCTACATGGATGACTAGCAGAGTAGCTACAGCCTTCCAGGGACATTATCAGGCATTTGTTTTTAAATCTATATTGTACAACACTTCATCAGGCTTGTGAAATGTCAGTGATAAGGAAAAGCATGTTAGAGTCTTGATAAGAAGTAATTCCTGTCATGTTGGGCAGAATAATGCCACCCCATCCCAAAGATGTCCATGTCCTAATCCCTGTAATTTGTAAATATGCTATGTTGCATGGCAAAGTGGAATTAAGTTTTATATGGACTCAGAGTGGCTAATCCTCTGAGTGAAGATAGGGAGTTTATCCTGGATAATCTGGGTTTGCCAAATATAATCAGAAGGAATCTAAAAGTGGAATAAGAAAGCAGAAGAGAGTTTTTAAAGGTTATTTGATGTAGGAAATACTTCATACACAATTACTATCTTTGAGGTTCAAAAGGGGCTGCCCCTAAGGAATAGGAGAGAATTCTAGAAGCTGGAAAAGTCAAGGAAATGGATTCTCCCTCAGAGTCCTCAGAAAGAACTCAGTATCTTCATTTTGGTATAGTGAGATGAATTTTAGACTTCTGACCTCTCAAATTATAAATAATAAATTTATACTGTTTAAGCCACCAGGTTTATTATAATAATAAATTATTAGTGTAGCAATTAAAAGTAACACAGATTTTCATACTGGGAGTGGGGTACTGCTGAAACAAAAACCTTAAAGTGTGGGAAGAATTTTGGAATTGGCAATGGACATGGGCCAGAAGAGTTCTGAGGACTATGATATAAAAATCCTATTAATAGATTGCTTTGAATAGGCTGTTACTTGAAATATAAATGTTACCCACTGTGCTACCCACAACTGACATGACCTGGAGCCCATATACAGAGAATATGATTAGAAGAAAGAGTTTCAAAAAGAAACTCTGTATAGGATAATTTTTTTAAATTTCTCAGAAAGCTATTTAGTATTAATGGAATTAAATACAGCGCAATTGAGCTTTGCACATGGATGAAGTGAGCATTCCATGGCAGACAGCACATTTACAGTAGAGGTGCTGCCTAATAAAATTGTCAATATAATTTCTTGATAACTTTTTCTAAAAATAAGATTATCAACAAATACACAAACATTTTATTTTGTGGTTAACTCATGGCATAGAATTGCATAAAACAAAAATTTGCTAGGAATGACTCAAGCAATCCTAGAAAGAGTCATGACAATCTTTACTTAAAATAAAAAATTATTCATTTTTATTTAGCAAAACAATACATGTCAGAGAGTTTGTACCCTATGTCAATTGAACCTTTAATTCCATACATATAGAAAATATACCCATACACATTAGATGAATAAGGACTAGTCTGAGTCCTATAAAGTAAGAAATGAACATCCACACTTTCAAATATAAATGAAAATATTATGATATTTTTATCTTACTTATAATGCACTTTCTTCTCAAATATTTGCCTTATTTTTTGTTATATTTTACATTTATCATAATCTATTTGATTTTTATGTAGTCAAATTAAGAATCTAATTTAATTTTTATTTGCTAAATTCATGCTCTATTTAGCTCAAACAAGAGTATTTATTGAGAAGTCTCCTATTTCTAAATTGAAAAAGCATGCTTATCTCCTAATGTGTGTACATAAAGAATATTTATAGGCTTTGGTTAGGGAATTTGGCTAATGCTGATGTTCTTTGTGGTTATGTTCAAAGGACAAAAATAAGACCTAGTTATGAGGGCCAGGGCAGCTTCCGACAGTACCAATACCTAGCTCTCACTTCTTGGATATTAGGTGTTGCTTTTCTCTTTCTCATCTTCATATTTAAAAGTTGTTCTGACTTGGAATGACATTCCTACACTTATAATTACCTCAGGACTTTGAACCCCTGACTATTGTATTCTAATGTCTAATATTCCAAAGTAAAAGTGAGATGGTGGTGAGGGCTTGTATTCATTTGGATATAAATGATGAGGCATTATAATACTAGTAAATACAATGGCATTCAAAAGATGCTATTTAATTTTTTTTTTTTTTTTTTTTTGGCAGTAGGTTTGAGTACTCTGGGTGTAGGTTGGAGTACTTATGGTACCGCTTGTGGAAGAATTTTCCATCCAGTTGTTATATGGGCTGATGCCTGAGTTTGGCATTAGTCACCTGAAAGGGGCAACCGTGCAAAAATTAATAGGAAAATATCTAATCTCATAATCTCCTAGTAACAGTTAAAGATCAATCTTAGGAGTTCTCTCACTAACAGGCATCCCATAGGAGTTCTGTTTTGCACGACTTCTGAAAAGAGTTGAACAGACAGAAAAGAGTTGTGAATCTTTCTCTTTTAAAATTGCCTTTGAGGATCTGTTTTTACAGAGTTCCTGAGTGAACAGCAGAGTCTGAGTTTCACGCCTTAGCCATATCTCGAGGTCAGAGTCTTGTCTCCTGAGACAATCCCTTCTCCAAGGCAAGGCAGGAGAGCCAGCTCTTGACTTTGACATCCTGTCACTGCTTCTGTTATCATCTTGTCCCTGAAAAGAAGGAAAAAAGCAGATGCAGCAGTTTCTCACAGAAATCACTATTTTTTTTCTCTTTGTCCACATTAAAACCGACCAGCCTCTTGGCTTCTGTCCAGGCACCTCCCTTCTCTTTTTGAGCACCTCATCATGCAACTCCCCTCTCTTTTTCCCTATATTCCTTTTTCTCTCTTCCTCCTCCTTTTAAAAAGATGAAATAAATTTTATACTTCTATATCCTTATTTCTGCATGAGAAGTTTTTCTCCACTCACACTGTGAGCACCTAGTAAGTTTTCCACCCTAACATCACTCATGCCTAATACTGTTCTAATAGTAGCGTCAAATGTTCCTGGTAGCGCAGCTGGGCTTAGTTCCTGATTTTTGGTATTACCTGTAAGCAGTTTGGTAGGCAGGTGAACAAATGGGCCCTGTTATTTTCGCCAATAACTGTATTGTTTTTCCAGGTAGCTGTGGTTATTGATGATATAGCACACAAAGAATTTTAATGACATTTTGACAAATTCATATTTTATTAATATTCACTGTATTTAATAAAAGGCACTTCCGAAAAAGCTGGGAGAGTCATTGAAAGACAATTATAAAACCCGGCAAGACCATTTTTCATGGGTTATTTAATGATCATTGCTTAGGATCTGAGGAGTCAGGATTCCATAACATATTTTAATTTTACCAAATATTTCCATTCTAATTATAGAATCCTATAATAAATTCTCCTCATCAAATAAAAATTATCAGCCAAAAAAAGTATAAAGTTAATATGTTTAATGTGATTTGTCAAGGTGCAGGCTTCTCTTTTAAATATAATCCCTAACAATTTTAATTTTATAGCCCTGCATTTTCAACTGAATTATTCTGAATAAAAGAATGCTTTTGTCTTGGTAGACACTATTGAGGGTACACTGATATGGCTGATGTGGGTGGATTTACCACTCTCATAAGGAAAGCAATTTTCAGAAAATGAAATCTTGTAAGTGAACAAAAAGTAATGATATATGTTTAATATTAATACAAATATATGTATAATACACACAAATATATACATATGCACACAGATATATGAAAAAAAATAGAATGCTAGTGGATGAACCAAAGTTTTAAAGCTATTTTTGCCATGACATTTTATATTACATGTGAAAAGAATACTTTATCAAAACTTAATTTGTGATGAAATTGCAAAAAAATGTATATAATTATAAAAACCTCCAGCATAGTAGAGGATTTTTTTTCTCCCCATAATCCCCTTTATTTATAATCAAGCATGCACACAAGTGGCATTATTGGCAAGCAATTAGTTATAAAGTCATAAGCGTGGTATTGGGTTAGGAAGCTTCATTTGATTCTTGTCTCACGGATTTATTACTTGTGAAAATGTGGGTAAATCATTTACCTTATCTATGTCTCCATGAGTGCAGCGATTCTAATGTAATACCCAGGCTATCAGCATCTGCATTACATGGGATTGCAAATTTACCTGTCCCTCCATGGCCTTATTGAATTAGATTCTCTGAGGTCCAGCAATTTGTGTTTAAAAAGCCCTAGAGGTGATTCTAATGCAGAATCACTTGTGTAGTGAATTCTTCTGTTCTGCCAAATCCCCAATTTGTTGTATGCACATTCAATCCCCTGGCTTTGGAGAATATTAACCACTAAAGATACTCAGCTGTAAAATTTACTAGGACTTACCCTCAGCTGCAGCCTGGGCTAGAAGGTGGCTCAAACTGCAGCTAGACAATGGAGAGAAGCAAGAGATGATAATTTTGTCTGCTACCCTGATGGCAGTGGCCTGACAAAGTATATAAAGTAAGAAGTCTTAATTTTGAATTGGTGATGAAAATATGAATTAATAATTTTGACTGGAAACTTTTAATTCTTAAACCAAGAATAAGGCTTGCCACTTGAAGTGAGTAGACAACCATGTATTATTTTGCTACACAGCAGGTGTTAAAGATAGAAGTAAAGTTGATTAGGGGATTAGAAATATTCTTTTGCAGTATGTGCCAGTAGTTATATAAGAAATTTCCTGGTCTCTGAGGAGGTAGGTGTGAAAAGCTGGCAAGTTCATGGACTTTTTGAGATGCTCTTCAGAAATTGTCATGATGTCCTCAATCCACATCACAATTTCTGTGATATAACTGATGCACTTTTCACCCATCCTTCGCATTGCTATGACCACCTGCACACAGACTCCCAATCTTGAAGTCCTCTCGCTTTTCCCTGTGGTTCTCCTGGGTTCATTTTAAAATATCCATGAAATGACTTTCTGTCCTTCATGTCCCATCAAGTATGTCTCCAAGCCCTCTGAGTGTGCAGACTGAACCCCAAACGACTATTCCCATCCTTATCTTAAGCATGACGTTCTGTGGCATTCTCCAATGGCGAGGTGAATACTCCAAGCTCTTAGTGATCCCATGAATGTTATTTCAATAGCCTTGAGACAAAGTGGATAGCAGTATTCTTACACTCATATCACTGTAGAAACCAAATGTTCTCTCCAAAATTTTTATTCCTGTCTCCTCTCTAGACCCTATTTATTTGCTTTGTGTAGTTTTGAACCTTCTGATTGATGGTCAACAGCTTAAATTTTTAAATTATAAAATATCAATTGTATCTTTTCATAATGTAATTTAAACATAATATATGGATGTGTGTGAATAGATATATATACATTTAAATCTTCAATCTTAAATCTTCAATCTTAATTTAATATTCTTAATTTTGAATACTGTTTAGTGAGTGATGCACTTGAGATAGGAACTGTTCTTGTGCTATGCTTTCCATTTGTTAAATATTATATTTTTTAAAATTCAGGACAGGAATGTTCACAAGTCTTTTTAGTTATGAGTTTGCATTATTCTCTTTTGAAAATCACAGTGCTCATTAGAGTCTCAATGGATCCCATCACTGCTTGAGCCTTTAATATATCAGCAGAAGAGATATTTAAGCCTTTATCTGGTCTGCCAGACATGATAGGCAGCTGCTTTATAAATCTTACATAGATCAATAAGAAAGAATTATGAAGAAGTTTTTAATTTTTTGTAAGAAGTAAAACCAGAAGATGTTTTTTTTAAAGTGACACTATTGTAGTGAATATCTATAAGAGAAAAGGAGCAGTGTTAAAATTTCATTTTTAGTATTTAATGGAATTTCATCGATCACATGCAGGTGGAGTCTTGATAAACTTCAATAATTTGGCAGAATAAACAGGTAAAGTTTGATTTCTCTTGAAATATTTTTAGAACAAAAATGAGTTGAGAAGTATTAAAGAAAAATGATGAAGAACTTCTCAGATATATTTTTTAACATGGTTTAAATTTGGAGTATTGATTCATAAAAATCTCATCCATAACAGAACCTTTATGTAATAATATGTCTCAAGAATGACAATATGCTGTAATATCTATGTGCTGTTTTTATATTAAAAAAGTAAGTTGCTGTAACCATTTTTATTTTTATATTTGTTATTTAAGTAGTTGTTATGTTAACAAAATTAAAATATAATATAAAATTAGCAAAGGCTTATTAGAATGACAGGTATAAAAATACTTCTTATTTTACCATTTTATTTATATATTATGAGTTTAGAATAAACTTTATTGATTGCTTGAAACAAATTTTCAAATGTATTGACTTTTCCAATGTGAATTTTACTATTCACAATATTAATTGATACTTACAATTTAATAAGTATTTACCACATAACAGACTATGTAGTAGACCTGCTAATTTTTCTATTAATGTAGATATATACATATTATATCTATGTCATATATAGATAGATTCCATACATAGATATACATAGATAAACATGATATACATAATATGATTTTCTTAGTCCATTCCAGCTATTGTAACAAAATATCATAGACTGGGTAGCTTATAAGCAACAGAAATTTATTTCTCCCAGTTCTGAAGGCTGGGATTCCAAGATCAAGGTGCCAGCACATTTGGTGTCTGGTGAGGGCTCACTTGCTCATAGAACTACTTGCTCGTAGATCTACTTGCTCATAGATGACACCTTCTCTCTGTGTCTTTACATGATGCAGGGACAAGGCAACTCTCTGAGGCCTCCTTTATAAGGGCACTAATCCCACTCGTGCGGGCTTGGCCATTGAGGCCACATACAAGAGGCCACAGCTCCAAATATAATCACATTGGGAGTTAATATTTTAACATATGAATTTTGAGGGACACAAACATTTAAATGATAGTGAGAATACATTAGAGACATGTTTTACTTGGTAAGCAGAATACTTGTAATAAACAGAAATAATTTTATATAAATTATATACTCTTCAGTTCTTCACAAGCCAATCAGTACTGTTGTCTTTATTTGCTCTACTATATAACCATAGATTTAAGAATGTACACGATCCCTGAGGCACATGAGTTGTAACCCCAATCTTGATATCAGAATTGCCAAATTGGTTCCATTTTAAAGCACAAATTAATTGGATTACCTTACATTTTCAAGAATAGAGAAATGAGATAAAGACTTTATTAAAACAAACCAATGTGGATTTCATACATAATAAATGCCTGTAGCAAAAAAATGCTATTATTTATTTAACATATATTTTCTGAAATATGCGTCGGTGACAGTCTAGTTTTAAGTGTAAGGAAATTGTATTAAATGAGAAAAATAATATTCCAGGGCTCAGTGATATATATTCAGTTTAGAGAAGAAAAGCATATTGTATGTATATGTATACATACATAATATATAAATTTGATAATCAGGTTGGTCGCTGATCTTATTGTCTGATTGTTTTCTCAGTTGTTGGGAGAAGTCTGTTAGAGTATTGCTATTTGGTTATGAATTTGTCTATATCTCCTTTTAATTGTGTTAAATTTTGTTTAAGGCATTTTGAAACTGTATTATTGAATAAATATAGAATTTAGAGTGTCATAGCTTACTGTTGGGTTGATCATTTGGACATTATAAAATGATCTTTTTTATTTCCAAACTGAAATACTCCCTTCAGTACTTATATTAGTGCTTAAATTTTTAGACTTCTACCCTGCACAGTTTCATAGGTTGACAAATCCTTGAGGTGAGTGCAGGATGAGGGCTTGGCCAAGCACTTAGGCACATAAAGGGTCCAGTTTTGTCACTTCTGTTTAATGAGACTGCCAAAAGTTCTTCTCTCCTTCAATAAAAGCCCTCTATTGAGACCAAGTGTACATTTCAGCCCCTTATACAACCACAGATTCACAAAGACTCATAGGGGAAATCATCTGCTTTAACTTTAGAGTACTTCATCTCTCTGTCCTTAATATTTCTAGGCCCCAATCCTTATAAAGCTCTATATTGTTTGAATACACATGATGTTTTTCATTATTTACCCAGTTCTTCTAGTAGTGTAGTAGTGGCAATAATTTTTTCTGCATTATTTTATCTTAATCAAAAAAGGCAATCTGACTTCTTCATTGAAACTAGAAGCAGCAATCTTACATATCTGGTATCTATAATTTAAAATAAAAGAATGAGTAAAAATAACAAGTCTACATTAACTCTGATACATAGTACAAAAAAATAATAAATAATTTAAAATCCATAGGAGGCATTTTGATGAACTCATTCATCAAATGATTAATTCTAGTATCAGAGGTTTTTCTACCTTTACTCTAGATAAAAGCTATAATATTAAATAAACTTAGAATAGCAGAATTTCAGGTGAATTTTATATTTTTGGATGAAACTATGCAAGACTCAGACTATCAGGCAAACTGCTGAACCAGTAATTCTTATCTCAAGTCAACTGCAGATTCTATTTTATGAGTTTTATTGTAATTCAAATCCTACACAAAATCCTAACTGAAAAGTGCTTGACAGACTGGATTTTAGCCTCCTCTAGACAATACGACATATCCCCCAAACCATATTGTATACTTTGCTATAAATTGTAGTTTACTCAAGAGAGTCTTAAAATGATGATGAATGACAGAATTAGTTAGGATAAGTTACATATGACTTTGAAAGTGATATCTACTCCACATTGGGATGCCATAAAATTGAGTCACATATGCTAAATCAAATCTGGCAAGAAAAACCTCCAGAAATCAAAAAATGTCCTTTGTCATGAGTGCCTACTTTGAAATTTAAATATAAATAGATGCAAAATACACTCATGAAAATCCTGGACTTTCAAAAATTATTTTGACTCTGGATCTACCCTATGAAAATACTCTATCTATCCTGTAAAAAAAATGCAGAGGTGTAGACTTACAATACCTTTTATAAAATAAGTAAAATCCCATCCTTGTTTTTTGAAGGGTAAATGGGATTTAATTGTATAACTCATTTGATTTGAATAAATGTTTATAAAGACTCAAGATTGGGAATAAACTTAACATTCATTCTTATGACACATAAACATGGATTAGACAGTTTGGGGACAGGAGCCATGCCTTTCTGGTTCTCTGTTGTCTGTTTCCCATGCCAGACACATGGTAGAAATTACTAATCAATTCGAATTTTATTAATAAATATCAAGGAGACAATTTTACAAATGTTTAATCCTTATAATTAGTGAATAAGTCTGGTATAAAAATTATATGTCCAAAAAAGAAAGAAGACATATATAGAAAGTAACAATTTATATACCATATTATGTATCAATTTGGGTCACAGCTAGAATTCTAGTTAATTGTATGTGCGTCCTTAGAATCTGTTCTATCCATTATAGCTCCAGATCTTTAGCAGTATTCATTTCTCCATTTGATGGTCTGTGAAACATTGTATAAAAATAATTTTAGGAAAACATCTCACTAGGAAGATCTAGCTGCTCAAACTTGCCAATGTTAGAACATGTGAGTGTATGTCTTTAAGTGTGACTCTTGATAGATTACACAATTTTTGGTATTTCCTCTTCCCTACAGTGATCTCAAATTAGTAGGTTAGTAATTATGTTTCCATTCCCCTTTTAGTGTCAACTATATAAATAACCTTTTACTAATCCTATCTCTATGTTTCACTTTACTCTGCTAATATATAAATATCATTTGTTACTTTTTAATTTGGAAACATTGCTCATATTCTTCATAAAATTTTAATTATACAATTTGGAGTTCAAGTATACTTGCAAGTATGTATGTATTGCACATATGTGTACATGTGAATATATGTGTGTATATATATGTGTAGATGAATCTTACAAGGTGAAAATCAGCTTTGGAGCTCCAAAGCAATAGAACAGATCTCTTATGGTGTTGTTGTCAAGTGTCCAGTAAATATCTGAAAAAGACAATAATTGAATTATTTTATCTAAATTGACATATACCCCCCAAAAAGTATAAAAATTCCTCCCTAATAAGTCATGCTTGTGATGAAGAATGAACTTCCATGAAGCAAAATGAAATTAGATTATTTAGGACAATTCCAAGAATGCATAAACATATGAGTTTGGTTCAGTTCCCAAATTACTTGCCCTGATTCTGTGACAGAATGGGTTTAGCTGTAGAGAAGGGATGTAGTTTCTAAGAACCTACAAAAATAAGTTAAATATTTCAATTTTTTAAGTAATGAAGTCAATCAAAAGATTAATGTGCTAATATTTGAGAGAGTATAAGGATTTAAATATTGATAACAAGATAGCTTCTATCAAGTATAGAAAGGGTATTATGTTCATTTACTGCTGTCTAAGCAACTGTCACAGAACAAAACATTTTATTATATTACCCAGATTTATGGGCAAGGGATTCAGGCAGAAATTGGCTGGAAAATTCTTTAGCTAAAGATTGCCAGTAGGGTCTGAAACCACGTCACTCAACTACAGGTACTTTGGCAGGTTTGACTGGAAGTTTGGACTCAACTTAGGCACTTTTCTCTATCACGTCTTCTTAGGAATTCACCATGTAGTATCCCCATCAAGTTAGTTGAACTTACATGGTTTCCCACAGCTCCAAAATGGAGTTTTCTAGAGGCCCAGATAGTAGCTTCAAGTCTTCATGTGATTTAGCCTTGGAAGTCCTGGAATTCCCTCCAATCATTTATGATTGCTTAAGCAAAGCACTAAGCACCGAATAATAGGTAAGAGAATTAGACCTCACCTCTTGATAATTATGAAATAATTTGTGGCCAGAATCTACCAGAATGAGCACAAAATTACCATTGTTAGTGAATACTACATGATTTATTTGATTCATATTAATTTAAGAAGATGCACGTCAATGTCAGATAATTCCAAAAATCACTTGAGTTTTATTCATTTCCTAGAGGCCAACCATTCAGCAAATATATGGAGATAAGCAAACAATACAGGGGAGAAATAAAGACAGTAAATACAGAGAAAAATGCAATCATATTTTATGTTAGGCATAAAATAAGATTATTCTGGGGTGCTCTCAATGTAAGAATATACTTAGGGACTTTATCAATGAAAAAGAATGACTTCAAATACATAGCAACATGAAATTTTTGATTGGAGTTCTAAATCAATGGTAGTGATCTAGTGCTTTTGTTAAGTTCAAGGCAACTGTGGAAACAGAGTATCAGGCAGGTTAAACATGCATGAAAAACACAAGTGTACACAAACACAGTGCTTAGAGGCCTGGAAGCACAGAAATAGAATGAAAAGAAGTATTAAAAATGAGTGCATTAGGTGAAACTTATTAACATCATCACAGAATATTTCTTATATTAGTAAGACATATTAGAGTTGGAAGAAACAAAAATATCTGTTAGGGGAGATTGATTTATCAAAATTTCTACATTACTATGCATAGATTTTTCTAATTATTAGCTCATTAACATATTTTGTAGAGAAAACAGATCATTTACTCCATTTATTCATTTTTATGATCAGTGTTGAAAATAATGTCTATTGCCTATCCTCATTTTTCTACATCCTCTGATAAATGTCAAAATATTTCCATGATCTGATTGCTTATAACTGACAGAAAATGTGTTCCTTATGGGTCCTTGTGGATCATATATTAGACATTCGGTGCCCTCACCATCACCACCATCATTTCCCTACAACACATATTCTTGTCAACAAATAAGGTTTTGGGAAGAGACCTCCTGAGCCAGCAGTTTGGAGACCATCGGC
>VBSM01000272.1:95041038-95056444 GCA_008086735.1 Cheirogaleus medius | reverse complement strand
AATATATGTAACCGTAATATTTGTACCCCCATAATATGCTGAAATAAAATAAAAATAAGGTTTTATCTCTCACTGAAACCTCTCTCTTCAAATAGTTTATCATGAAATGTGTATTGTGCTTCTTTTTGGCTCTTTAACTTCTAATCAACACTATGAGGAAAAGGGTAGGCATGAATTAATTGCTTGCAATACAAATATTTTATCTTCTATATAAAAACAACATTTTATAAATGGAATAAAAAAATTTAATGCTTAGAGCTCAGTAACTATTGAAATATTAATCTGATGCATATATTCAAACAATATGTGTCATACCTGAACATTCAGGCATTTGTTTTTTAAGTTTATTCTGTTTTTAAATATGAGAAACTTATGAACTGCATTTCATAAAAGTCATTTTCATACATAGCCTCTTAATTTCCTTTTGCAAGGTGAAATAATCCTTGGTAAAATATTTAAAAATGTGCTCTTAAAAACATTTCAGAGCCAAATTAATTCAGTAGAAAGGAATGATATAGGTGAAAATATTTAACATCACCAAAATTTGTTCAGTTATAAATTAATCTTAATTCATTTTTCTCACTTATTGTTTTAGTACTAAGGAATCTAATTTTTATTTTTCCATTTTGAAAACGCAAGTTTTTTTTTGTGAATGATGGATTATAGTGAGAAACCATTCTGAATTACAGGTACAGAAAGCAAACAGAATAAAAAATAATGATACAAAATTTAATTCTATTGCTGCATATAACTTTGTAATTTGTAACAATTAGTGTTTGTACTGATAATTTATTTTGTTATATAATATAATTATTAAATTAAAAATGGATAATTAAATGCTAATTAGAAAGTATTCTCATATAAACTATAAATGTGATCAAATTTTTTGTTCTTTTGCATATGAGAATGTTTTTCCTTTACATAACAGATTATTGATCTGATTATGTGTTCCCATTAAAAATCAGTGGATATGATATATATTATATATGACATATAGTTGGTAAATAGGAGTAAAATTAAATTAACTATAAATATTCTCATTATAGTCTATTGACCCTGTGATATTTTGATTTGAAAGTCATTGTGTGTGATTTACACCTGGTTATATAAGAATTTGACTAGAGTAAACTCAAAGTTATAATCATAGCACCCACATTCTGCATTTGAGGTCAATTTTTATCAAATGATTTTGTGTTTCTTTTCATAAGACCCTAAGATAAGGAACTTTTCTATATTATTAAGTATAGCTATCAACTAGGGAAACACTACAAGGGTATTAAGAGTGTACAGATCAGCAATATTATTATTGCTTGCTACTATTTGTTTACCACAGGTAAGTCCTTGATGATTTTTATTAATTTGTAAAATAGGAACAATATCTACTCTATAGATTTACTATGAATTAACATATCACATAAAAATACCTATATTAAGACCTATGATATGGAGACTCAATAACAATTATAATTATTCTGCACTGTACCCATAATTAATTGACATAAATATAACTATTAATATTGATATAAGTGAGTCATTCTGGGGACACTCTTACTATTCTATATACTTTATAGATATTTGTTCATTAATCTCACAATTCCTCTCTAAGACAAGTAATATAATTCTTCACATTTCACAGATGGTTGGTGTTTATTTGTAGAGCTATGTTTAATGACATAATTTATAATGTAAGGTATTTATTACCAAATTTGTGGTTTTGCTCTGATGTTTTGTCTCGATGTATTCTTCATTTCACTAATGCAGTGTAAAAAGCCCCATCACAAGATAGTGTTAACACTATGTATGTGCTGTAACAGCCAGCTTTAAAAATAATAGGCCACTACCCTGAGTCAAGGTTAAAGACACAATTGGCATTTTAAAGCAACTGTCTTTCATATCCTAATTAGGTTAAGCTTGCAGGAGGTGTTTTCAGACTTAGTACTTAAAAGATAACCCTGATGTATAAACTGGAAATATCAATGACGTCAAAGGGGCAAATTAATGAAGCATTTTCAAGAAATTTATTTTTGTCACAGCTTGATCTCTTTTTTAAAGTCACATCAAAGATGGAATGCTATAACCTGCAATATGGCTTTATCAGAGGGATATCTTTATGTAAAATACTAATTTCATAAGATTAAAATATTCTGCTCCAGAAGAACTCTAATAAGATATTAATATCAAAAAAGGTTTATACTGAGTTTTCAATATATAAATATGAACAGAGTATATGCAGATGTAAATGTATTTTTGACAATTTATCAAAATTATAATTTCATTGTATAAATGTAAGAAATGGCTTAATGTTATGATACACATTGTTTCATAAACATAGCAAAAAAGTTATACAAATATTTAAAAAATACTCTTCAGGAATTCAGACAATGACCAGGCGCAGTGGCTCACACCTGTAATCCTAACACTTTGGCATAATTTTAATTAATATGTCCTTCACTAAAGCAGCTAGAAATCTGACATTATTTCTGTTTTTGAATAAGGTAACCAGTGCTAAGAGAGGATAGTTTGTCTCTAAGAGTAAACAGTAGATCAGCAAATCTGACAGATTCCAGTGGATATGCCTTATCATTACAGTGTTTTATCTCTGATTTCTATTTCAATGAAGTATTTAGCTTTATGGATTAAATATTAAATTATTTTATAAAGCAAATAGTTTTAAATACTACTTATTTAATAATTTACATTTGAAAAAATAGTAAAATTTTATATGTATCCAAAGAGTAGAAGGCAAAGTTAACAAAGTCTGCATTAATTTTTAGACAAGTACTTAGTATTGATGTCATAGGAAGTAGGTATAATTATAAAACTTTGAAAACTCCAGGCAAAACCAAAAAGCATTTCACAAATTATTATTTGGATTTATAAATCAGGACAAATTTTATATCTATTAACAGATTTATTACTAGACTAAATATCTAAAGAATCTTCCTATACTAAATTTCAAAAAGTACATAAAATATGAAAAAGCTTATATGTAACAATTCAAAAAGGGATTTTGAACATGAAAAGCATTGCAATGAATAAATGAGGAATTATAAGTGAAGAGATATAATTTTTACCTACATTAGACAAATAATGATGAGTGGGGTGGTATTCAGGGTTGTTTGTAGAAGTGTAAAATGAAAGATCTTCTAAAGGGTAGTTTTCATTTTTAATAGACATGAAAGACTTATTATGAAGAAAGTTCAACAATGAAAACATAAAAATGCTAATCATGGTGATCAAATTAAAGAATTTATGGTTTAGGCATATAATGGAAAGCTTTATGCTCTCCAAAAAGATAATATAAGGAATAGATAATGTCATGAGAAAAGTTTCTGACATGCTGAAAAATTCAGGTTACCAATTAGTGTACATCTATACATGTATATAATGGAGAGACAAGAGGGAGAGAGAGAGAGAAAAAAGAAGAGAGAGAGAGAAAGAGAGAGAGAGAGAGAGAAGGGAAGAGAGAGACAAAATGAGAGAGGGAGAGAGAGAATGAGAAAAAGAAAGAGGAAGTAAGAGAGGAAGAAGGAAACAGAAAGAGAGTCTGAGACAGAGATTGGTTGGCGGATTTACTGTGATAAGAGTATTATCTCTGAATAATGGGATTTTTATAGGATATTGTAAATTTCTTGTATGCTTTTGTACTTTCAAAATTCCATTCAAAATTTATATTCTTGAACATTATGGGTTTGAACTGCATAGGTCCACTTAGAGATATGCTTCTGCCTTTGCGATCCCTGAGATAGGAAGACCAACCCTTCCTCTTCCTCCTCCTCCGCCTACTCAAAGAGCTTAATTATATGCAGGTAATTTAATTTGTATAAATGATTTTGTGCTGTAGACTTTATTTTATTTCAGGCTTTTGAAACTAGCTATGTTTATCTGTGTTTACAGGCTATTGTACCTAAATTTTGCATAGTTCATAGAGTGCAACTACCATGTTACTTTTCCATTTCCCCAGTGATAGTCTTCAAAGTTGCTTCAGTTCTTCTCAAACACTAACAATATTTCAATTAATATCTATGCTCATGACTAATCATATACCTAATTTATCTAAGTTTATCATAATTTATCATAATTTATCTAAGTTACTCATGATAACATTATAAAATAACTATACCAGGTCATTCTGTCCTAGGATAATGATCACTTCTTTCCTCTAATTTTTAACACTTCACATAATCATATAATACATTTTATTAATCAGATCAACAAAAACTTTAATCTCACTGTTGTTTTAAAATGCCTTTCTTTGCTTTTTTAGCCAAGTTAAGTCTGCATATTCTTGTTAACTATTTAGTTTATCTTATCTGTGACCTGACCTATCATCTTTTGCCTATTTTTCTATAAGCTACCTGTTTTTGTGTTGCTGATTTTTATATGTACCTCATGTACTCTGTTGGGCTAATCTTGGGCTAAATTTTTTTTTATATTTTTACCATCTTTATAAAGACATAACTTATATACAATCAAATCCACCAATTTTCAATATTAATAATATTGTAGTATTATCAGAAATGTTTTGTTTTGTTTTCTATTTAAGAGTACTTGCTGTGGTGTCTTTTCGTCAATGTATAAATGCTGTGTTAAATTATTTAAAAGTAATGATGAGTGTTGATATGAGTCAATAGTGTTTTATTTCTCTTCAAAACTTTCATTTTTCCATCCTGAAGCAGCTGATGTTAGAGAAGAAAATGATATACAACATGAGAATATTCTAGGCATTTTTAAAACACTTTTTAAACAACTTTACTGAAGTATATGATCAATATTATACAATTAAATATTTCATGTGGACAAGTCAATATTTTTCAGTAACTTTACTGTGATTAAACCCTCATCATAAATCAGTTTAAGAACATTTTAATATCATAATGGCCATTTGTAATTAATATTAGTTTCTCTCCCAGAGCTAGGTAACAACTAATCTACTTTTTGTCTCAGCTTGCCTTTTGAGGAAATTTTGTATAAATACATTTATAGAATATTTGGTCTTGTGTCTATCTTCTTTCACTTAGCATAATGCATTTTGAGTTTCATCCATAAGGTAGCATGTGTCAGCAGTTCTTTTTATTTTGAATAATATTCTATGATACAAGTATACTATATCTTGTCTAATTATAATTAATAGACATTTAATTGTTTATAGTTTTTCTCTATTGAGAATAATGCTGCTGTGAAAATTCTATGCACCTTTTATTTCAGACTTACGTTTTCACTTATCCTTAAAAGATTCTTAGGAATGGCATTACTGATCACATGGTAGCTTTATTTTTAACTTTAAGGAAAATATTATGTTAGTTTCCATATGGTTGCACCATTCTATACTCCCATCAGCAAGGTATAAGGGTTCTGGTTTTTCCACATCCTTGACAATATGTACTAGTATTTGTCTTTTGGATTATTCCATCTTAGTGCCTATAAGTAGTATCTCATTGTGTTTCAGTTTGCATTTCCCTAATGACTAATGATGTTGAATAGCATTTTATTTTAAAATGTCATAATTAGCGGATTGTCATGTTTAATGCATAAAGTATACCATTTATTCAAAACCTATCTTGTTTAGTTGACAAAGATAATTATTTTGAGTCATAGCATGTGATGTATAAAGACAATGGTATCTCAAATATTAATATAAATCACTTCAAGGTACAAAGGATACTGATTAAAATGTTTTAAAATGAATAACTATAGCACAAATCTCTATATAAATATTAAGTATTATAGACATTTCAGAAAGTATAATACAATACTAAATTCAAAGAAGCAGGCTATATTAGCATCAAAAATAAAAAATAGTTTTTTTTGATAAAGACACGAAGTTAAATCATAAACTGTTCTGATGATATCAACTTATGTAAGTCAGAAAGACATTCCACAGAATCTTCTTTCCTTTACAGACCTTGGTTAGAATTGGCCAAAAAAGAAATTTTACATAATAATTGGAGAACAAAGTGAAGCATCAGCCATCACTTTTTGAAGGTTTCATGATTACACAAAACACTGATTTATAGGACCACAAAACATAACATTTTGGAATATCTGTTACACAAGAAAGAAATTGTTGGCATCTTCAATGGACAAAAATGTATGTCAGCCTTTACCCTTATAGCACAATAAACAGAAAGTCTAGATTGATATTGTCTTAAAAGAAAACCAGTGACCTCTTTACCTATTAATATTTCCCTAAAACAAATTCTAAATCAGTTTCTAAATATTCTCAGCAAATAAGAAAGCACACACTTTCTTTAGCACATACTTATTTTCTTTGGCTTCCATCCCCAGTAACTTGCCAATTGTTGGTGCAGTATGCTCTGGAATTTCTAATTTTATAGATAAATTCCCTCTCTCGCCCTTCTACATTCTCTGATAAGTCTTATCTAGGTAATCATACACCTCACTAAGAAACTTACTTTCCCTGACTTACCATATGACTTTTATTCCTTTTAGATTTATTTCTTGTTTTGCTTAAATAAATTTGTGAAGTCTACTAAAAATAGCCGTGTACATTTTCTAAGTATTTCTTCTAATTTGAAATTTAATTATTCACTGCCATATTTAATCGATAGTTTTATTACATACATGATAATAAGTTTATCTTCTGAAATATATTTAAAACATTATTTTGTTTCTGTATTCACCACTACTCTAGTTATTCTTCATACTTATTGTTTTTTAGGTAATAGTGTTTATCTCTCTGGAAACTTAACATTTTCTCTCTGTCATTAATGTTATAGAAATAACTATAATTTATGTAGCTCCCTATCGAGTTGTGACAGTTGACCATACCAGAAAAAGCTTTAAAGAAGTGGGAGGAATATTTGCAGAAATATTAATTATGATTTCCCCGATTAAACCATGATGCAAGAATTCAGATGAGAAAGTGTCAGTGAAGACAGATCAAATCATTTAGATAAGTAAACACATACACACTGACACACACTCTCACACACAACTTACACACAAGTCCATTTTTTGTCTTCAAGAATTTCTCTCCATTAAAAGAAATCCTGCCTCCCATTAAACTAATTAGTTAATCAATACCACTAGTGATAAGGAGAAATCACGGGGCCACAGAAATATGGCCTTGCAATTTTACATTTTATCACACTGCTTTTTTCTTTCCACAATGTCTTGGAACCGAATTAGTCAGGTAGCTATTTTTGTCTTTTTTAACATTCAATGATGTTATATTTATTAAAACATTCAATGATGACATGAGACAATTCGTAGCAGAAATTCCTAGGTAAAAGTGGAAGGTCCTTTAAACCTTGAGATGATTCCAATTTCAGTCAATCTCCTGGGTTTAATATTTGACAAGCTAAATTTAACAAATCTTTTCTCTTCCCAGTAATACCAAGTCTAGAGCTGTATAAATCATATGTTCTCCTCTCTTGTCCTGGGGGAATAATTGAGGTGAAGGCCACTGGGCTGAAATTGATTTAAACAGAAAAGCGAACACCTATCAATTTCATAATGGCAGAAATATTATTCTCATTGTACTCATTTCAAAAAGCCTCTAGTTTCCTGCTCATATTTCTCTAGAATCATGAAAAATCTCACTACTGGGCTAAAGTCCCACTATTGTGCTCTCAAAAATCTCAGTTCTGCCCCTAAGCTAGAACTCTAAGCTATGTAGCTTTACATTTTCTCTCTCCCTCCCTCCTCCTATAACTTTATGGTTATGGCTAAATTTGATTTTTTAATTAAACACTTCCTTTAAGTTTCCAGATTTTCAGTTATATTGCTCTCCACATATTTTCAAGCTTTTATTGCTAAAGCTCCAAAGATGCAGTATGATAAATAAAACATCTCTTAAACAGCTCTGATTGGGAGATATTTGTGGTAGGAAACATCGAGCAGGAGATAGATTCATTTTAGAAACCAAAATATGACTGAAAGTATATACATTAGGTAAATAAAGAATGGAAACTATATTTACCGTGAATATTTTTACAACATTATTGTATAACTATATTTACAACAGAATATTTTTATTCTGTTGTAGTTGTTTATAATTATTTGACAAATTTAGTTATTAGAATTTTTAAACTGGTGTTATAATCTCCAAAAAGAAAGGATTGTAATTGGCCAATTCAATATTAAATCTATAATCTCATTTTATAAGACAATTCCACATTTTACTAGGCAGGCTCTTGCAAAAAAAAATAAAATAGTTGGCATAAGCATTGTGAGATTAGATACAAATACAAAAGAAAATTTTATTAGATTCTCAACTGGTTAATCAGGCTTAATTGTGTTTATATATTAGAAAATTGAGCATCATATCAAGTTATATATTTGAAAACATGCAGGATTTAAAAAAATAATATGAAATATATAATTAGGAGGGATTAAATCTTTTGGTATAGTTAAAGTCAGAAGAAAATATGTAGAAAAGAATAATATATAGAATTAAAATAGTAACACAAAAAGGGTCTGTAAAAAGAAGAAAAGCATAGCTGAACTGCTACTATTAAACATTGTGGCTCTGCCTCGAGGGGGGAGGGGGGCATGGGGAATATACATAACCGTAATATTTGTACCCCCATAATATGCTGAAATAAAAAAAATATATATAAAAAAAAATAAAAAAAAATATAATTACAAAAAAAAAATAAACATTGTTTTTCTGTGTAAGTAGGTTGGACAGTTTAGAACTAGAACAGATTGGTGGCCATATTTATGCTTCTGAAGTCTTTGGTATTATTAATACTAATACATCATTCCTGACTCAGGAACACTTTTTTCTATAATAAGACTAATTACAACTTCAAAGTTCTTTGAAAATTTTTCCATAAGAACACCTAATTGAGATGAACACTTCTGTTCTAAGAATTCTTTACTGGGAGAAATCACAGTGAGTGGTATCTAGATAAACAAATTTTAATATTCAGTGAGAAAAACATAAAACATTGCCTTAATCAAAAGAGAGAAAAGAAAGAGAAACAATTCTCACTACATCCTCAGTCAGGAGCCTATACAGTCCACTGGTAAATGAAGCCTCAAGCCTAAGCCAAAGTAAATTTTTCTTTAATGTCATGGTGAATACAAATAACCATAAAGATTGTGATTTCACATCCCCTGAAATAATTTAAATGCATATCAAAGAAAAAGGTCCCTTGACATCCTAAAATCAATTCCCTGACGTTTCAGGCCTACTAAGGCAAATAAAGAGACATTGTATAAAATATAAAACTTCAAATAAACTCAACTTGTATATATATAGAGAGAGACAAAGAAAGAAAAAGGAAGAGAAAGGAAGAGAGAAACTCCAAATTTATACAAAGTCAGTCAGTATTTTTTTTAGGAAACAAAGAGGGATTTTGGTATAGGTAAAATATGAAATATAGCAGTTGTCAAAATGCCTGTATTTTTTGTTGAAATTATTCTGATGCAAAAAACACCAAAGTGAGGTATGACCAGATATATGGATTTCCTGTTTTAACTGCAGAACACCTACAGAAAGTGATTCAACATATACTAAGTCATGTGCCCTCTGAGAGAAATCATCGATGTATAATATTTAGTTTAGAATTTCTAAAATTGAGCTTACTCCATTTTTTAACAAATTCCTAAAAAAAATATTTTCACACACTAAATTTCGTATATGGTTGTGCCTATTTCTAATCTTTCTATTTTATCCCAATAAACCACCTGCAAATTGATGTGCCAGGTAACACTTTTTTTTTTTAATTTTTATAATAGCACAATTTTTCCCTCCTAGTTCTTCATTTTCAGAAGTATTCTAGCTATTTTTTGTTTTCATTATTCCTTAAAACATTCTTAATATCAGCTTTTCTAGTTCCAGAAAATGAAGCTTGGCAGTATTTTTATTAGGATCACATTAAATGTATAAAAACTAAGGGAGAGCTGACATAATTTTAATATGGCATTATGTATTATTGCTTATCCATTTGTTCAAATCTATTCTGGTGTTTTTAAGGAGGGTATCAAACTTTTCCTGATATGGGGCTTTGCAAATTTCTTTATAAATGTAGCTCCAAGTGTTTGATATTTTTCTAAGGTTTTATAAATAAGGATTTTATTCTCTGTTTAATCCAATTTTCATAAAATTAGAAGAATGAGTGCAATTCACTTTCTCTTTGAAATCTTTTCTAACACTGCTCTGTAAAGAGGAATTCCATTCAGGCTAGCATCACCTTCATTATTTGATACACTTTATAGTTTCAACTGCTTTGTAATTGAAAATACAAGACTTTTTGCATTAGATAGTTTCAAATGCCAGTTTGAAATGCTCCATGTCCACTTTCTCCATTCACAAACTGTTATTGCATTAGTGACCTCTTTTCTTCATTCCTCTGTAACTAGTTCATTTTCTAGTCAAGAGGAGTATTAGCTTAAAAAATTTAAAAACTTTATGAGAAATAAATTATTTTTAAAAAGTAGATGGTCTAAAATCCTTGGAACTTACTACTCAGGAATATTATTTTTATTCCTTTTCTATTTTTATCAAAGACATACAGAGATATGTTATTGATTATTCAACTACCCTCTTTCTCATGAGACCTCAGCACACATAAGAATTAAGATCATTAGAAGAGAAGGCAAATTTCTCCTTACCAACTCATGCTCCTATTATGAGAAATTTACTGGAAGAAGGCCAACATATAAGATTTGAAGGCTTTAATGATTAGAGCATGTCCATTCAAGAAATTGACTGTGGAGAGTCAGTATCATTCTCTGGCGGAAGCAACCTTTATCTCCCACCTGAGAGATGGAGGCAGGAAGTTAAAAATCATTTGTCTATATACTTTAAACTCCATGCCACCAAGGTAACTAGTTCCTTTGATAGGAATCTCAATATTCCTCGTCTCTTCTGTTAGATATTTTTTCTTTCTACTCAGAAAAACAACTGAATTATGGGAGATAGAAAGAATGTTCAATTAATTGCAAGATGATTATCTTTAGTAAAGAGAGATTTGTACTCTTTTATTAAATTAAATTAATTAATTAAATTAAAGGAAATTAATTTTAAATATTGACTCAAATTTTCAAGTTTTATGATCTTGAACCTACAGAACAGAAAATATTAAAAATCTGACAAAGCTTTGATCATTATATGTAAAATGAAAGGCACACAATAACTATTAACACTTGATACTTTTCTGTCTTCTCTGATTCCATTTCTCATCTGACATATGACATTTGTCATTTATCACTGGATATTTCTCATCTGACATGGGGCAACTATATATAAATTTCTCTTTCCCTCTCAGTCTTAAATAAACAAGGAAATGGAATTATATTAAATTCATTTTTTGATTCACTTATCTTCCCCTCATACCTGAAGTATTAAACACTCCATTATCCACCATGTTCCTTCCACTTGTTCAGAATGGAGTCATGTAATTGGAATGAAGTAATTTCAGAGGACCCTGTCACTCCCATCTCTTCAGACTTTCTTACTTTCCTTATTAATAAAATGTGGACAATGGATAGAAGCATTAGGTTATGACTTTCACCATATGTGAGAAAACCAGTATGCCTTCAAACAAGAACACATCTAAACTAGTTCTATGTTTTTACATATTCATCAAAGAGACTTCTAGTAAAAACCTAAAAGTTTATGATTATCATTTTGCTTGCCATCATCTATCTTTGGATCATATCATTTAGTTTGAAAAGGTTAATTGCCTATGAATCATCCATGATTTTAATATAGTGGATAATTTTAATCACCTGATTTTTCTGCTATACTTAGTTTTCTGAAATATATTACCTTTCAATTGTGTCAATCTGTGTAATTATAATTCTTCAGGATTAAACTGACCATAGGTAAGTTAACTTCAAAACACATAGCAGTTAACACTGGTTTTAATAATGTATTTATGCATTGACAAATCAAGCTTTAAAAAATATGTTTAAATATGTTCCTTAGTCAAACATTTTTATGTTACTAAAAATGAGTTTTTGTGAATAATTGTCTCAGGTTTTTAGCATTTACCTCTTTAATTATAAGAACATTTTATTATAAGGCTTTGTGCTAAAGTTATTCTAAAATATATTTGTACTACCCATTTTAATATTCTCAGAAATAACACAGAAGCCATACCATTTATTGTTAAATTTCTTTTTGATCATGTACTACACCAGAGTATACTTAGGGGTTTCTTTTCTTTTTCTACGAATAGAAAATTAAAAATTAATATCTACCTTTTGTAACAACCTGGATGGAACTGAAGACCATCCCTTTAAGTGAAGTATCACAAGAATGGAAATAAAAACACCACATGTACCCACTACTAAATTAGAACAATAGATCAGCATTCATGTGTACATATGGTAGTAAAATTCAATGGAAATCAAGCATGTGGGAGGGGGAGGGAGGGGATGGGTAAATTCACACCTAATGGGTATAATGCACACTATCTGGGTGATGGACACACTTACAACTTTGACTCAAACTGTACAAAAGCAACTCATGTAACCAAAATGTTTGTACTCCTATAATATTTTGAAATAAAAAAATAAATTCATTAGATCATCATTTCTTTTTCATCTTTGCTGTCCTTTCTTAAAATAACTGATGTTCATATTTGATATCTAGAACTTATAGTAAATCCTGACTGAGCAAAATAAAGCTCTAAAAATAAAAAAAAATAAACTATGTGTTACCATACAAAGCTTATTCTCTGATACAGGATAAACACTCCATATTGATGACTGGACTGAACAATTAATGCAGAAAGAAATTTTGAAGAATCCAGGGATTTTAATCATGAGACAAGTGAAGTGTTTTTATTTTTGTTGTTGTTGTTAACAATCTTTATAGCTGCACCCCATTTTAAATGAATAATCCAATGGGTTTTGGAAAATATAAGCACTTATATAAACCTTTCCCCAAAAGGTTTTCACCTGCCAAAGGAAGTCAGACAATCCCACCCTATGCATTAGGCAAATAACTTACCTGGTTTTTATTCTTTTCTCCAGTTTGGATCTTTTAGAATTTCATACAAATGAAGTTTGCCTTATGTCATTCAACATAATGTTTCTGAAATTGACCTATTCTTTTGAGTATATCAGCTATTTCTTCTTTTTTATTATAGAGTAGGATTTCATTGTATACATCTATTAAAATTTATTTTTAAAAGTTCAGATCTCTTGGCATCTTACCAGGTTCTTATGCCTTATTATTGAGTTTTAAGAACTATTTTTATGTTCTAAATAAAATTCCTGATATGTGTATTACAATTCATTTTATTCCTGTCTGTGGCTTGCCATTTTTTTTACTTAACAGTATCTTAAAAAATAATTTTGATAAAATCTAATTTTAGAATTGTTTTATTAGTTTGCTTGTTTGTTTATTATTTATTCCTGTCTGAAAAATCCTTGCCTATATCATTTGTAAAATTTGTTTTCCCATGTTTTTTCCTAAAAATCTTAGCATTTTATTTTTTTATGTTTAAGTCTATCATCCTTTTCAAGTTAATTTGTGTCTATATATCCTGCAGAAATAAAGATGAAAAAAGAAAATAAGAACAAAATGAAAATAAATAATTGTGTCTATAGCATGGTAGTTTGTTTCTATTTTTGTTTATTTATATGGATATCCAGTTGTTCTAACATTATTTTGGGAAAAGAATATTATTTTCTTCTTCTGGACTCTCTTTTTAGCTCCATAGACATATTTGTCTATTCTTCTCCAACATCGCACTACATTAATTGTTGTAAATTTCTACAAAATCATGAACCCTGGCAGTATAAATCCTGGTGCTTTTTTTCCTCTTTTTTCAACATAGTTTTGCTATCCTAGGTCATTTATATTTCCTTATAAATACTATAGTTAGTTTGAAAACTTCTACAAAATTCTATTAAAATTTTGGGTATGATTGCATTGAGTTTATAGGTCAATTGGGAAAGAACTTATATCATAAAAATATTATCTGTTCCAATCCACCAGTGTACTGTATTTCTCTATTTACATCTTTTAAAATTTATCTCAAAAATATTTGAAGCTTATAAGTAAAAGGACTTTTACAAGATACATCAAATTTCTCTCTGAAATGTTTATTTTTTATAAATACTATTTTAATTTTATTCTATTTTAGTTGTTCTCTACTGGTATGTCCGATTTCAATTTTTTGCCTTTCGTGTTAACTTCATCCTTCATTACTTCTCTTTGAAAATAGATCTGGTAAATTTACATATTTTCAATTTTCCATATCATATGACATTACACTTTGCCAGCAAAAGGTAGACATCAAACAAAGACATGATCTTGCTCCCTGATTCTTGTGTTCTCCGGCATGGGTCTCCTATTGTGCAGTTAGCTTCTACCACAGAGAAGTTGCAACATATAAAGAAGCTCCAGTTCCCAGAAACTGCAGCATGGACAACTTATTCAGCACCAGGCTTCTGCAGTGTATGCAGCTCCTCCTGCACCAGGGTCCTAAATCACAGGATTTATTTCCAACACCAAACTTCTATGACATATGCAGTTTCTGTTACATCAAAGTCCAATAGCAAGCATTGAATTTCCAGAATCAATCTCCTCTTATGTCAGAGTCCCATAGCATGGATGGTATTTCCAGCGTCAAGCCCAAATAGAATGTACAGATCCTCATACACTAGGGTCCTTCGCCAAAAGAGATGAGTTCCTAACATCAAGCCCCTAGCAGGTACAACTCACTTAGTGTCTGGGTCTTACAGCACAGGTAGTATTTTCAGAACCATGCTTTGACAACATCTGTAGCTACTCTTGCTCTATGGCTCTGCAGTGCTTGTTAGCTAGAAGCACCCATCTCCTGTCACCTGATAGGTTAGATAAGGTCTCCCGTGATCTCTCACTTCTAGTTTGACACCTCTATGCTTCCCTAGACTTTCTCTCATTGTCTCAAAATGTCTGAAACAACTCTAAATATCACTTCATCCCAGGCCATTATCCAAAGAAGGCAAGTAAATAATGGGAAAAAAAATTGACTTTGGTAACTAATGTGCTCATCCTTTAAAATCAAATTCTGTTATTAGGCCTTTATCAGAAGTGTAGAGGGCAAATATTTTCTCTCACTCTGTGGGTTGTCTATTTGCTCTAATGATAGTTTCCTTAGCTGTGCAGAAACTTTTTAATTTGATCAGATCCCATTTGTTTATTTTTGAGGCCTAATAACAAGAATCTATCTAGAACTTAAAAGAATTAACAAGAAAAAATCAAACAACCCCATTAAAAAATGGGCAACAGAAATGAACAGAAACTTCTCCAAAGAAGACAGAATAATGGCTTGCAAACATATAAAAAAAATTCTCAACATCTCTAATCATCAGAGAAATGCAAATCAAAACCACACTGAGATACCACCTAACCCCAGCAAGAGTGGTCTGTATCAAGAAATCCCAAAACAAAAAATGCTGGCGAGGATGTGGAGAGATAGGAACACTCTTA
>VBSM01000272.1:95021792-95040938 GCA_008086735.1 Cheirogaleus medius | reverse complement strand
CAAATTGGTACTGACTGATTTAAACTATGATACTCAAATAGTTGTAGTGTTTACTAAAGATTGGGGAGGGAGACCCACATCTTAGGGATGTGACATACATTGTCCAGGGGAAGGGATTACCTCTAACCCTCCTTAGGGAGAGGCAAAGATATACAATGTAACCAAAATGTCAAAAAAAAAAAAAGCTTTTATCGGGTGGTGGACTGGTGTGAGGGGGGAGGAGGGGAAAGGTGTATATGTACATAATGGGTGAGGTGTGCACCACCTGAGGATTGGACACACTTGAAGCTCTGGCACGGTGGGTTCGGGGAGGGATGGCAGGGGCAATATATGTATCCCTAACAATACTTGTACCCCCATAATAAGAGGAAATAAAAAAAAATCAAATTCTGAAAATCTTTGTCAAAAATCTCCCTCAACACATTCTTCATTAAGTCTCAGTGGTTAGAACTGGTCATGTGCGCACCACTGGATCTACTGCAAGGTAGAGGGGGAAAGTATTAGCAATGTTGTCTTAGATTAATAATGCTTCATTTTCTGGGACTGGGTACAAGGATGCCAGGTAGAATAAGATTTCTATTAAAAGAAAATGAGTTCACTGGTGGTCAAATAATAGTATCTACTATACCATAAGTGGGATCAAACTATTAACTACTGAAGATTAGTTAATTCTGAATCAACTAATTGAAGATCACTCACTCTAAAGTTTGAATGATTTTATTTTTTATTCATTGCTTTAGGCACTCATTTTTTAGTTTTGTGTGAAATACTAAGATATTGGGAAAGAAAACATAATAATTATATTTAATATTATAGAACAAAAGTCAGAAAAAGTATGAAGTATATTTTTATTTTTCCCATATTAACCATGTGGATAATTGCTCCATTTGGTTTTAGTTTTGTTCTACCCAAATTTGATCTTGTTTAGTTTAAGCATCCCTGCATGTGTGTGTACTTTTGTGCCTGTGAAAAATGAATTCCCAATGCATCTGTTATAAATGATATTCAGCAATAAAATATTATTTTCTTCTGTTTAGATAGATTTCTTTGGTATGTTCTTCATCTGGTTGTGGTAGAAAGATGTACTTTCTGAGACATAATTACAGAATTCCATGAGAGATTATTAGATGCAAAAATATGATTCAGTGTTTGCTTGCATTTTGCTATTCTACAAAACAATGAAAAATTATTTTTAAGAAATAGTCATAGTATACATAGCACATTTAGAGGAACTCTGATGTGATATCTACTTGATAATAAAATAAGAACGTTGCCATAAATTGAATATCTCCCATTGTTTAACAAATTAATAAAAATAAATTAATTAATAAATTAATAAAAATAATTTTTTTACTGGAGTGTTGTAGCTTTTATGACAAATTAATTCATGATGGCATCCACAACTATACTTAAAGATGATAATATCTATCAATACTTATTTCAAAGTTAGTACATTTTTCAAAACACCATTTTAACAGATCATTCATACTAAAATTACCTGAATACTTCATTATTGACCTACACATTTAGAAAATATCTGGTAAATATATAGTTAGTGTTTTAAATACCTTTAACCATAAAAAACCTGGTAAGCTACATTATCCAAGTATTTTCAAATCATTTGATACCTGAAAGCTAACTTATAATTCAGAATGCAAAGTAAATCAAACTGCTTTTAAAAGATTTAATGATGCTATAAATATTCCTTTTCAAGATTAAAGATATTTTCATAAATTGTTTCTTTAAAGCTGAATGCTAGAAATTACATTACTGAACTTACATTAAAATAAATTTTCTTTTAATTTAAACTATTTCATTCTTCAATATAAATATTTTTATTTTAAACTATATGATATATTACTTCATTTTCAATATTAAAAATGGGATATTAATTCCATTCCAATGCAAGTGAGGCTTCTAGGAAGGAACCTAAGGAAAGGGAGTTTATTGAAGAAAGGATACTGGGAACACATTGATTTGTGCAGTTAAATATGGAATATTGGTATAAAATCACTATTTGCATGTAGGACTGACGGTGTAGACATTATTCCTTTAAGAAACAAAATATTGCAAGAAGCTTAATAAATGTGGAACTACTGAGCTAAAACTAACAATGATGACAATAATAGGTATAACAGGCATAATAATAATCATGTATATTCACAACAATCTTATGGCATAGATAACATTAAAGCTGCATAATTATAAGTAGTTGGCTTAGTTTTGCTACTTTAGTCTTATCTTAAGCAGCGTGATTATATTATCACAAAATAATGAACACATGTAATGCATATGGCAATTACTTTGAATAGAAATTTGGGACAATGTTTAATTTTGGTTGGAGATATTAATGTAACATATTTCTTAAATCTACTCTAGTTGATAATACACATGCACTAAAAAAATCACAATATTTTATAGATATAGAAGAAAATGTATTCTGGATAAACTCTTCAGTACTGAAGAGCAAATTTCTAAAGCAGTTAGCTGAGGGCTCTTTAGTTCTCAGGGACCCCTTAGGAGAGGGAACTGTTTTGAACTATCAGTTCTAGTTAGCAAAATCATCTCCTTCAGTTTCAAACAAATCCTGAAATTCTGATGAGTTCTCTTCTATAATATCATATATATAGAAAATATTTTATTGTCTATATTTGACTGAATACTCCAAAACTGTATGATGATTCAAAATAAATCCTTTCAGGATAAAAATTTAAAAGTTCCCAAGATACCTCACTGCCATATTGACAGAATGATTCTGTCTCCTTGATCTTTAACCTTCCTCTCATATTCTGTGGAGCCAAGAGCTCTCAAGTTATATTTCCTACAGAGTAAGTGTCAGCAGAATTGGTGATGTTATTAAGAAAGTTGGCACTGAAAGCACAGCCTAGGGGACAGAGCTGTCTTCTTGTCTATACATTATCATTGAAAGTTTGAAGCATATTAGTTGTCCTAGTTTGAGATCTTCCAAATGCAGAACCTGTCACAAGGATTTGTGTTTAAGAGTTTTAGTTGGGAGGTCATGTCAAGCAGTATGTAGGGAATAGGAAAATGATTCAGGAAGTGAGAAAAATAGAGTTTCATAATTGGCAGGTTGCCTATATAAGAAACTGGCACTTGATACCACTAACATACTATTTAGAATAAACGAAGATTTGTTAGGTAAGGGGCAAAGAAGCTGGACTGTTTATCTACCAGCTCACAGACCATATTGCTTAAAAGATAAAAAACAAAGACGTGGAGTAGATACTTGCTTTGCCAAAATAAAACTATTTTTTAAAATATCACACTTATTTTTAAAACTTAAATTTAGAACAGGCATTGAAAAACAAGTATTAGACTAACAAAAATAAAAACCTGACTATATATACAGGGATTTATTCATATAATAGGATCCAACTGCTACTTTAGACTATTGAGGAAATTACATGTCATTCAATATACAGGTGGATATTTGACTAAAATTTGAAGAAAACATTAGAATTATAATACAATATATTCCTCATTATTTAATTAATATAGAAACTGAAACACATGAAATTAGAATACATATCAATATTTTACTTTTGCCAAATAAAGAAATTTTTTGAGATATAAACAAAGGAAGAAATCACAATTTTTACTCATCAATACAGAAAACTGACAATGGAAAACACAGGAAACAATTTAAATGATGGAGACTTAATGATTTCATTATTTTCAATTACTTTCTGATTTGTATGTTTTTACGTGTATTAATTATAAAATGCATCAATATTACTCTTTAAATATGAAGAAAATACAAAGCAATGACAATTTTTTAGAGTAATCAGGACTTATTAAAAGAAAATTTGTAAGAAAGTATGAACATGTGAAGAAGTGTCTAAGTTAGCGAATAATTTAGGAAAGCAAAAACTTTAAAATTAAGTAATGACAGTTCAAATTTTTGTTCTGACACTAAATAGCATTTGTGTTCTGGCAAGTCACTTAAGTATTTCCAGAACATACTTTTCCCATCTTAAATGAGACAACTGAATTGCATTGTGGTGAATTTAAGGTGCAGTAAAAACAATTTTAATGAAACCATGGCATCTAATAGAAAAAGAAGCTGATATTTGGTAACAAAAATAGAATAGAGGATCTTACTTAACAACTATCAAGAGCTTTGTATGAACTAGTATAAATGGGGCATTTTGCAGTTTCTTCTAAATTGCATATTTAGAAAGTTGTACTCAAGCATTAAAATACTAAAGGAAATTACTGTCATAGAGAAAAGGACCTTTTTAATAATTATAATTTTTGCTTTATTTTCTCTATTATAACCACATTATAAATTATGATATAATAGCCATTTTATTTTTATGTTCCAAACTATTAGTTTCTCATATGAATTTTTGTTTCATATAAATTTATATTTCCTTTTTTTTAATTCAAACTATCACTTAAAAATATATTTAGGAAACTTTAGGAATGTTTTACCACTTTCCTCTGAAGGAAGGGCCAGAAGAAGTCACATTTTAAACATTTCATGTAGTCAGCAGTTTCGTGTTTATTTACTTTTTAATTCACAATTAAAGAAAGAGCAAAATCAGCAGTACAAAAACAAATGAGTGCAAATAAAAAGTAAAAGCAAAAAATATTCAGAGCTATTTAGATTGATTTTTACACATCTTTTTTTAATAGGCTGTACATTTGATTGTTTTGTCCTGAATATTATTGTTCTAACAGTTATTATAATATTTTCTGTTACCATTTAAAAAGATATTTTGAATTTTTACATGTTCTATAAGACTAAGAATACCTCTGTCTTAGAGTGGTAACTGCTGTTTCGAAGTAAGGTAATTTGGAAGAACAAAAACAAAGTTGAACAAGTCATATATCGCTGCATAGCAAACTACTGTAAAACGTTGTAGTGTAAAAGGGCAAATGTTTATTATCTCACCCAGTTTCTGATAGTCAAGAATCTAGCACCAGCTGAGCTGGGTGGTTTTAGCTCAGGGTTTGTAAGAAAGTCACAGTTCTTAGCTGGGGCAGCACTGATCTCAAGATCCAACTGCTGCTTTAGAATCTGCTTCCAAAATCATTCACCTGATTGTTGGCCAAACTCAGTTTTTTGCTGACTCTGCCTGAAAGTTTCTTCATCACCCCATGGGACTCTTCATATAGCTGCTCAGAAAATGACAGCTCAAATCCAGAATCTTGTTTCTAAATCAGTAGTTAATGAGACTCCTTGGCTGTGGTTCCTTAAGTACAGCCCCTTGAATACAATTCTTCTTGACCTGTAAAACTAAAGTGGTAAGTTATCTGCCTCTAATGTATCATGAGAGAACTGGCATAGATAGCCTGCTCAAAAAAGGGAGAAAATGGAAGGAAAAGGTAGCATTTGTCCAATGCTATTCTAAAATTCAGCCAGGCAAATGCTGAGCATTCTGTGATTATGTCTCAAGGCCAGCAAATAATTTCCCTGGCTTCTCAGTTCCACCTCTGAATTTTCCTTCCTTTCCCAAGAAAGGTAGCATGGATTCCTTTTCAGTCTGCTTACTGCCAGTAGAATTTTGTGGGTCAAAAATATTCTTTTCATTTTGTATTATCTATGCCCTTTTCAGTTCAATATGGTAACATTTTTGAATACCAAATTCTTTTTAAAAGTTTGTAATTCTTATTGAGAATTATAATATATTATTGTACTATTATATAATACTATTATATAAAAGCCTCCTTCACAATATCATGGCGATGAACCCTTCTTTACTTCGCATTTCATCTGGGAAGGCTGAAAGACAATAATCTTATGCTTCTTAAAAACTCTAATGTTTGAGTATAGAGGGAAATATGAGCAACATGTTTCATCTCTCTAGAAGGCCTTTTGTCTGACATAATTTTTGATTTTTTTGAGGTCTAAAAAATAGAAGTTTTAGTCACATCTTCAGCTTTCTCTTGGGTTTGTGTTTTCCTTGGAGTGTCTAAGATTTGATCTTTCCTTGGCCAAATGAAAAGGACTGAGAATTTTCAAAATCACCAAGTGTTAGTATTTTGTTTAACAGTTCTTATGTTTTAAGATCTCATTCCTTTCACATATTACAATGAGCAAGAAGAAAAAATCAGACAGCACTTTCAGCACTATGATTGGAAATCTCATTGAGAGATGACTGTCCATAATCTCTAGTGTTTCTTCATCTAGACATATTTCTAAGTATATTTCCATGACAAACTTGGAAAACAGAGATAATATCACCTTCCAGAATTTGTAGCCCAGGATAATAAAGATTATGTTTCCTTTGTGGGTTTGTAGGGTTCTGTATTAGTTTTCCATTGCTGCTATTAAAAACTTGGTTGCTAACATTTATATATGTATATATAATTTTAAAATTTATTTTTAAATTTTATAATAAAAGTATATTATATAAAAGTAATTATATATGTTACTGTGTGTATATATGTACATATTACATATCTGCAGTTCATAAGTCAGAAATGTGTCTCACTGGGTGTCAGAATAGCTGAATTTCTTTCTGAAGGCTCTATGGGAGAATCTGGTATCTGGACTTTTCCAGCTTCTAGAGGCTACTTGTATTCACTGGCCCATAGCTCTATTCCATCTTCAAAGTCATAAATATTAATAGTTGGTCCAGTCTTTCTCATGGTACCTCACTCTACCATTGACTGCCCTGGCTCCGTCTTTTACTTATAAGGACCCTTGTAATTACAATATAATCTCTCCATTTTAAGATCTGTAATTTAGTCACATCTGAAAAGTTACTTTTGCCATGTAAGATAACATATTCACAGGTTTCAGGGATTAGGAGATGGACACATTTGAGAGGTCATTATTCTGCCTACTATAGTCCACCCTTTGGACCCCAATGTCACCCCATAGAAATATGTCCAAATTTTCAACATCAATCCAAGTCCAAAATCTCATCTATGTTCCATTAGCTCAAAGTCTTAATTCTCATCATCTAAGTCATCTAAATCAGGTATGAATGTGGTTCTAGGTATAATCCATGCTAGGAGAAAAGTCTATCCCATCTGTCAGCCTGCGACACTGGAAAAGTAGTTTCTATTCCCAAAATACAATGGTGGGAAGGGATAAAATAGCAAGTTACAGACTTTCCCACTCAAAATGGGAGAAAATGGAAGGAAAAAAAGTCATCAACATCCCAAACAATTTTGAAGTCCAACTGGGTATACAACATTAGATTTCAATGTTCTTTGGTTCTTGGTTTTTCTCTCTCAGCTTATGGCTCTTCTGGACTTGGAGCTTTCCTTTGTTTTAAAGTAATTTAGCACATGTTGGCAGCTGAGTAATTTTATCTGTCTTTTTCCTGCTTGTGGAATTTTAGGAGGTCAGTATCCTTCTATTATTTCATCCTCTCTCTGTCCCTTTCTAGCTGAGCTGTCAGAGTTTCAGCTGGTAAAAATTTTTGAAGACCCATGTGAGTCTCCCATGTATGTCATGTGTATTGACTCTATTAGACAAGAGGCTATTCCACAGATATTTCCTGAATTAATTTATATTCTTGGCTTTTGTCCAAATGGCTGAGCAATTCCCTGATTCTCATGCCTAATCAATGAGAAGGCTCCTCAAAGAGCCTTCTGTGTGAATGAGCACTGTAACCATTAGTTCCTTCTTAGGCACTAATAAAAAGGTTTCCAATCACATACTTCTTTCTGGAGTTTGCTTTCCTGACAGTGACTCTCTTAATTTAGCATCTTTGGCAATCTGGATAGGCTGAGAATTTCTGCAATCATGAAGTTCTGGTTTCTTCTACTTCACAGTTCTTACTCTATATATCTCTTTCCTCCCACATTTTATTATAAGGTCCAAGAAATGACGGGGTCACATCTTTACCACTTCCTTTGGAAATTTCCTCAAACTATCCAAGTTCATCTTTTACAAAGTTTGCTTTCCACATAATTGCAGGGAACTACTCAACTAAATCTTCTGTCACTATGTAACAAGTATCTCTTTTCCTCCAGTTTCCAATAACACATTTCTGATTTTTATCTGAGCCCTCACTTGCAACACCTTTAATGCCCTTATTTCTAACCAGAGTCTTTATACAATATTTTAGCTGTTCTCTAAAGTGATATATGATTTCTAACACTACAATCATCACTTTTTTCTGAGTTTTCACCTGCAGAGACTTAAATGTTCAGATTTCTACTAAAAGTCAATATAAGCCTATCTAAACTTTTTCTGGTATAATCATCAAAATTTCCAGCCTCTGACCATTTTCCAATTCCAAAGCCACAGTCACATTTTTAGATATTTGTTGCAGTAGCACACAACTTCTAGGTACCAAAATCTCTAATAGTTTTCTAGGGCTGCTACAGCAAGCCCCACAAATCTGTGAAATAAATCAACGTAAGATTATGATCTGACAGTTCTGGAGGGCAGAAGCCCAAAATGCGTCTCACTGGACTAAACTCAAAGCGTGAGCAGGGCTGCACCCACGCTTTGGTGGTTTTAGGTAAGAATTTGTTTTCTTGCCCTTTTCAGCTCCATCTTCCATCCTCAAAGCAGTGTGGGCAAGTGTTTCTCATGATGCATCACCCTAACATCGGCTCTTCTGCTTCTCTCTCTTATTTATCAGGGCCCTCCTGATTACATTGTACCCACTTGAATGTTTCAGGATAATCTCCCCATCTCAATATTCTTATCATAACTACACCTGCACAATCCTATTTGCCATGTAAAGTTCTACACATTAGCACACAGACATCTTTGGGGGGAGACATTGCTTTGCTCACCACAGTTTGCTAGCAGCTCTCTCATAAGATCATGGCTTTTTAAGCACTCCCTCAGCTGTGACAAAATTCCTTTCATGTGCAACATCTTTGTGAGCCACTCCGCATTACCACTGGGACTTGATTAACAAGCGAAGTTGAAACAAACACGAAACTTGTTCTGCATGACATATTTTGAGTAAAAGTTTCTCTGTCTCTGACCTAGGAGTTTGATGTCTTTTGCTAGCATCAGTGAAATTGTAGCAACCTCACTTGCTAGCTGGTAAAATAGGGCAAAATTTTGAATGCTTCACGGTATATGACTGCCTTAGCTGGATCACCCCTTAAATACTATAGCTACATATAGTACTGCTAAACTTCCTGCCACTGCATTACAATGATCCCCTTTCTCTAATTTCTAAAAACATTTATCGTACTTTTCTGTAACCCTTCATGCACAGCCATGTCAAAGAGCGTAAGGCTTCTGTTAGCAGCTTCCTCAGAGCACGTTAGGCTTCCAGTATAATTCTTCTCAAGGTTTATTTTTTAGTTTCAAATTTACTCCAACATTTCAAGTTTTTTTCCTAGCATCTCACTTCCACTTCCAAAGAGAAAATTAGTTTTTTGTTTTTTTGTTTTTGTTTCTTGCTACATAACAACATATGTTGCTATATCTTAACATGTAGCAGACTAAACCAACAAATATTTATTTTCTCAGACAATTTTTGAGGATCAAGATTGCGATGCTGGGCGTGTCTTAGTTGAGCAATTCTGGCTCTGGATCTTTCATGAGACAGCAGCCAAACTGTTGGCTGGTGATACAGTCACCTCAAGTCTCCTTCAGATGGGTTTTGGCAGGCATCATTTCCTTGGTGGCTCTTGGCTGCCAGAGTGAGTGATGAGAGCAAGAATGAGAGCAAGACCAAGAGAGAGAGGAGAACACTCAATAAGAAAATATTAGTATTTTATAAGTTAATCTTAGCAATGTTATATTTTACTTTTGCCATGCACTACTTGCCATACAGACCAAGCAATATACACTGTAGGGAGAAATTACCAGGTATTAAGATCACTGAAGGCTCTCTTAAGGGTGGGTACTATAAGTTCTATTTTTTGATATCATTACAACAAAACTAGTCTTAACTATTTCTATACTGAAATGTTGATTTTTAAAATAATACTATTATACAAAAAACATCTAAATCTATCAAATGTCTTTTATTATGTATCTAAGATAGAAGAAATTATGACATATACGAAGAAAACCAGGTAATTTTTTTTTTAATTTTGGGATCATAACTGAAAGAAAATTTTTATAAAATATTTAATTATCTGTACTAGTATGTTTGTGAATGGAATTGTCTAAAAATAAATACATTTCATAGTATTAGATGGAAAAACCTGATTGAAAGTCTGAGTAATATGACTCATATGAGAATATTCAATATTTGTCTCTGGCTCGATGACATACCTTCATCTCCATGATCATGATCATCTCTCTGACCTCATCTATTCTCATCTCCTGTTCACTCTGTCCTCCTTGATAATCTCTAAACCCATTAAATGCATTCCTGTCTCTGGTCTTATACTCTGACTAGTCCTTCTACATATAATGCTCTTTCCCAAACATTCCTGTAACTCCTCCCTGCACCTTTTCAAATCGTTGATCAAAAGCCCTTTTCTCAGTGATCAGAATCCCTTAGAATTCACATTAACCCAACACGGACAGCTAATTCCGAATTCCTGCTTCAACTTCTTTTTGGACATACTTATAACCCTCTAAAATACTATATAACTTGTTTCTTTCTTTTATTGTCTGTCTCCCATATTAACATGCAGTTTCCATAAGGCAAAGTTTTTATCTATCTTCTTCACTCAGATATCTCTGGCACTTATGAGTACTGACTGAAACTTAGTGAGAACTCAAAGAATAATTAATGAATGAAGGAATATATGGAGCTTATTGAGGTAACAGCCAACCAAATTAATCTACAGATCGGGTAGTGCATACTGGCTGTTTCCTAATGAGTAATTGTTATATTGAAATATACGGAATTCGTTAGAAGCTTAGATAATCATTGTATATTTATTTGAAAATGCTGATTATCTTCTTGGTTGTTGTCACATTGGGAGCTATTACAAAATATAGGACTGTTTTAGATTATCATTGTAGCACCAATATTCTTATTATCAATTAATATCAAATGACTGTTGCTGAACTATAAAAAATCATTGATGATTTTCAGTTATTTAAAAGTTAAATAACTTTTAAAAGTTATTCCATGAGTTATTTTTAGCACAACTTTAAAGCAATGGACAGAAGTTATATTCTATAGTGACTTGAAAAACTGTATAATCTAGTTGATTTTTTGTTTCCCATAGAGCTTGAATTGTTATTAAGGTTATATGATAATAAACTCTATTTTTCCTATTGAGCATCATGCCAATATATGATTTTTTTCAGTTAATGGGATTTCTATTGTATTTTATAGTAACATTTGCCAATTCTATATCTCCTTTACTCAAAGGAAGATCAAAGGGCTTTTTGCTCTCTGATCTCTAGTTCTTCAAACATTCTTGAATGACATTTCTCATTACTTTCTGAAAATACCCAAGGTAAAGCAGAATGTCTGCAATAAAATATAGAATCACTTCATGCCAGAAAAGACAGAGTAGCTAAAATTGTTAATTTTATGTTTGCCAGAACTGTTGTCAGCAATTTTGTTACCACTTTAAAAGAAATGCTTAGTTCATATGATATTTTAGAACTATTTTCTCTTCCTCTCTCAGATTCTGCTAAACATAAAACCAATTCACAAACCACTTTTCAAGCAAAGCTCTTGTATCTTCTGGAGACTGTTTCAATCTACAGCCATAATTTTTGTTAATTATCATCAAATTATTCCTTCTTTGGCCAGTGGAAGCCTCTTCAAATTGCCTCCTGAGTGCTTCGGTCATGGCACTGTTATTGGTATGAAAAATCTTCCAGGCACATATTGGACACTTTCTGCCCTGGACTTGGATCAACTATACTTTAAGAAGCGTTGCTTTGTATTAGTGGGAAATGGCATTTCAAGGTGGCAGTGTAGGCACTAGGGATGCTTACTGCTAATGTTTTTTTGATTGTTTCTAGGTGTTTTCAGTTACAGCAATATATGGAAAAATATTAATTCCTCTCTGACACTGCCAACTGCAAATTAGGACTAGAAATTTTTACTTACTCTCTTCTACCGTATAAATATATATCCTTTTAATTATTTTGATGATATTTAAATTACCCATCTTTTGTTCATGTTTTTCCCATTTACAGTTGTATGAGCTCATCACTAGATATGTATCCATCTATGTATGTCTTCTGTTGAAGAACTTACCACCTGTAAATTAGACTTGCAAAAAAATTGAACTTGATTCTGATTTCTCAACTCAATTATCCATTTATTAATATAAAGAATCACACTAACCTATTGCGTGTAGATACACTGATGAAATATAGAATTTGAGACACTCTACAAAACCAGCATGGTAGTTTTTCAACAGGTTAATTACAAAGTAATCTATAAACACTTTCTTTAGACAGTTAAATTATATTTTAGTGGAATACAGAATTAAAGAGCTAAACTGTACTGTTAAGTGGTACACAATTGGGTGGTAAAATTAGAAAGAGAAAAAGGGAATTATTTACTGTAAAATCAAGCTAGTTGTTGCTTTTAGTGAGAGAGGAGTTGTGACTGGGAAGGGGCATGTGGAAGGCTTCTAGAGAGACTCTCAGGGCTCTATCTCCTGTTCTGGCTTTTTTGTTTGTTTGTTTGTTTGTTTGATTTTTGATTGGCTTAAATAACAGAAATTAATTGTCTCACAGTTCTGGAGGCTGGAAGTTCAAACCCAAGGTGTCAGCAAGGTTGGTTGCCTCTCAAGGCTCTGAGAGAGTATCTGTTCCATGCTTCTCGCCTAGCCTCAGGCATTCCTGGGCTTGTAGATGGTGTTCTCTCTGTGTCTTCACATTGTCTTCCCTCCATGTGTGTCTCCTGTCCTGACTTTTTACATTACAAAATTTCATCAAATTATGGATTCCTATTATTGATTTGCCATATTGTAATGATACTTACAAGTAAAAATTTAAAATAAGAAAAAATATAATATGTTAAATCTAGTAAACTGTTCTTTATTGTATTAAGTGATACCACATGTCATTTATCTTTTATTATGGAAGGTGAGAAAATAAAGATACAGTCATGCACTGCTGGTAATAATAACACTAAAAATAATTTTCTGTGAGTCAATGTGGCGAGATGTATCAAAATATTTAAATGATCATATGCCTTGATCCAATCATATACAATATAGGTACTTAGAACTTGGAAATTTATTGCATTCTTAAAATTACATTAGGCAATAAATCTTTCAACAAATTTAGAAAATGAAATGAATTACTAGAAATATCATTTTCAGTGGAAAACTCTAAAACATGCTGTATGTGAAGTATGATTTTCATTTTGTAAAGTGTTGTGAATATCTGGAAGTATGAATATGTAATATTTAAGAGATGTAATGAGAGTGTACACACTGGTTGATCATGAATGAAGCAAAATAAAAGATTCTGAAAGATTTCTTCCTCATCATTTCTGTATGTTTTGAACTTCCTGCTATGGAACTTCATACAGGCCTACTCCTGACCAGTTATATCCTCTTTCCTCCTTTATTTGTTCTCTTTAGCAATTAATGTTTATCTTATTAGTATTTGATTACCTATTTTTCTTTCTTATAGTCTCTTTGCAAATTCCATGAGGGTAAGAATTTTTCTCTATTTGATTCACTCTCCAAGGGCCGCAATAGTGTCTGCCACACATTAGAAGCCTAACAAATGTTTGTTGAACTATAAATACATGATTAAGCCTATATTATTTTTATAATTTGAAAAGAGGAAATATTATTTTCCTCCCAGAGTGAAAGAAAACTTGTGGACATTACAAATAAACTTATATTAAACATTATTACATTGATCACAGAAATGACCATGTATTGCTCTTCCCTCAACTTTTTACAGAAATTTTAACTTTTTTCTTATTTCAACATTAAAAGCAATACATTAAAAAGATTAGACTGAGATTTGTACTTAAGAATTGTCCTTTTCTAACCTAGTTATATTTCTCAAATGAACTCCACTTTCTGACCACCTGGTTTTCAAACATTACCCTCGTATGAAAAAATTGTCATTGACATAGTTTTTGCATTTATTTTCTACTGCAGCTGAATTGTATCAAAGAAAGTCTCATGTTTCTAGTTTATGGCAGGAATGTAACAGACTAAATACCACTTGTCTAAAATGTTCTCTGGTTTTGTTGTTTCACTAAATACATTTATGTTGAAATCACAACACCTTTTAACAGAGAAAATAAGAACTGTGCATTTTGTATTATTTGACAAGGACATGACATTATGTGTTCAGAGTAAGTTTGTGAACTGCATATTCTAAAATGGGTTTATTTTATAATGATTAAGTTTTCCTTTCAAATGTATCTTTGCTGCTTGAATAATGTAACTACTAATATAGGAAATCACAGTTATTTCAGAAAAGAAAACTCAGCTATTGTGAAAGTATAGAGAAGCTCACTCCATTAACCTTTCTGTCCTTGGAAATCAGACTGACTTATTGTGCAACTTCAATTAGCTTGTCAAATAAATGCACTGCCACTACAATTCTTTTCTTAGTTCGGTTTTAGGAAACAGGGTGTGCCAAGAACTGAATAAGCATTATAATTTTCTTCTCTGGGAGAAATATTGGGCAATGCATATTGAAGTAATATTTAAAACTGAGGATATTTTTTAACTAAATGCAACATGAATGATAATAGCCTTGGCTTTTGATTTAACATTTCATTCTATTTTTCTTTTAAGTATGAAGACTATGCAGCCCATTTAAAATTGAATAGAGATGGTATTTTCTTGTTGCTGGCTACATATGAAGTAAAAAATTGACTAGCTTTTGTTTCACGTAGCTAAATCACATATATTATTGGCCATGCATATATGGTATAACAAAAGCATAAAAAAGAGATGGGAAGTGGAATTATTGATAAATATAAACATGGGAGGAAGAGAGTCAATTAGATATCTGATTGTTTAAATGACCACCAGGTATTTAATTGACTGGCCACCTTTAAAAAGGTTATCCCATTCTATGAGGTGAATGATTTTATCTTTATTATCAATTTACACAAAATACAAATAATAGCAAACATCTTTACCTTTTTTTGTAACAGGTTTGAAACATACCTAACTACTGTTCACTTTCAGCTACATATTTGAAAATTATTTAGAGATACTTCTCAGAAAGAAGAATCACAATTAGTATAATAAATATTCCTTAATATACATTTATTTACAGCAAACAACAAAATTGGTTCCTATCTTTTATTCCCATACCCAGATATGATAGCAAAAAAATATATATTCCAATTGAAAATGTGTAGGAATGAGCAATACTGTTTAGAATATGATCAACAAGATCTGCATATTTTAAAAAATAAAGATTATGCAAGGTCAGATTTTAAGACATAATCATTATCTCTACATTTGTTTCTTTTGTTATAAATGCCCACTTCTAAAATTCAAAGAAATATCTCATTCTCTAATAGAACAGAGTAGAATTTATTTTCTAACATTTCTTAGTACACCAATAATTTAAGTCACTTTCTTTCCAACCTTATCTGTCCCAACATCACACTATAAACCACCTCTTTCTACATAATTTAATGCTTTTGTATTGTTCTCAATTCTTAGTCTGATAGTAGTTCACTTCATATTCTGCAGAGGAAAAAAATAATAAGGTTGAAGTGGAATCTAGTCTGAATACATGTTAGGAAATGATATCTTCATGTTGATATCATGTAGAAATATTATAAGCATATATTAATTTTTCTGTAATGATAAGGTTAAATCTATATTTTATGTGTATAAATCTCCATATTTTCGCTTACACTTATTTTTTATAGACATAAAGTCAATAAAGTAAATAGAATCCTTGTGTGATTAGACATATATTTGCTAAACGATATATGTATTTTGTTCTATTGTGTGGCTATTGTGTTTCTATTACAGAAAAAATACAGATTTCTAAATGACTTCAGAAAGTCTGGAAATTGAGAACAATTTTAAAAAACACATTTTCCTTAATTTCAATTCTGCAAACTCTCAAAAAAAAGCAAATAATATTTTTAGCATAGTGATTTATGACTGCACAAGTATTATCATAGCCTGAGTCATCCAGAAAGCAGGGCCTCAGGCAATGACTCATAAGCTACTATTTTATTAGGGAGTACAATTTCTGAGCCAGTAGTAAGGGATGAGGGGAATGAAGTGGAGAAGTTGAGACAGTCATTATTATTTTAGAATTCTGATCAGTGATACTGATTACCTAATCCCTCTGACAATCCAAGAAACCAGATAAACTGCATGTCTAAATCATGCATGAGTGAGAAAAGGGGACATTTTTATATTTTAGCTTAAAGTTCCCAGTAGACAAATGTTTTCATTAACTCCCCCACATTCCAAAATTGCACATGGAGGCACTGAGTAGGGTTCCATTGTGGTATTGAATGGTTAAGCATTGGGAAAAGAAGAAAAAGCACAAGGGATATGCAAGAGGATGAGCATCTATCAGGTTGTGCTCCCATGAAGCCAACTAGAGCCCATGCACTATAACACCAGGACAAGAGAATGGTGATGTCAATAGACTGGTAGTTAATAATGAAGGAATGTCTGATAAAGGGAGTTGCCTTAGCCCAGACTCATAATATTCACTTATTGTCAGGGCAAGAATGTCTGATTGTACTTTTTCATTAATAAGAACAAAAAAAGAAATTATTGTACTTGAGATTATGTATAGCTCTCTTTGTTCTAATAATACCTATTTGACATGTTCGAAAATGTCAAATAGAACAAATTAAGATATTATTATACATATTTTGACTTTAGTTTGAATATAAAACATGAAGAGACACCAAAGCAGCTGTGCTTCTCTGCGGTCAAGTTTAAATATTCTTTTCAATATTGATTTCTGTTTGTTCTTCAGAACAGGGAAGACCCAGAAAGGTTTTAAACTAAATATCAAGAAAAGAAAGGTGAAAATATATAAAAGTGTCAGATCATGTAAATTGGGAAGAAGAAAGGAAAAAAAACCTGACAACTGTTGATATATTTAAAAACTATAGAAAAGAAATAACATTTGCCTATGTTCACTCTGAAAATGCATCAGGGTGCATATTTCTTCGGAAAAAGGAAGTTCATCTGTAAATGCTTACACTACCTAAATGTGGTTTTGCGCTAACACAATGACCTTGTCTTGCAGCGTCAGACCAGGTTGTTTTTCTGCATTGTCAAGTAAAGAAGTCAAGCATGATATGAAAAATCTTAGTGAAACATGTCTGGTAACTGCCAAGTCTTTTTCAAACATTTTGAAAGAGGGAAAATTTTTTTTCCAAGCAACGTATTACTGAAAGGTCTGTGTACACAATGCACAAATGGAGCATGTATAATGTTTGACAATACAACTGCCTTTCCTACTTTAGAAAAGAATATCTTTATTATTATTGTGTGACTTTATGTTTTATGTCTTATTTTTTTGCCAGCAAGCACTTTACAAACATTACTAGAAAAGAAAAGAAAAAAAAAAACCTTTGTCTATTTTCACAAAAATTGCCCATCACATTTAATAAAGGCAAGGCTTAGAATCATTTGGAATTATTTAGAAGCTTAAATATGTGTTAAGATATAGAACAGAATAGGAAATTATTTTTAGTTTCTTTACACAGAAGTAGCAAGAGTGTCTGGAGGATGCACTAAGAAGCATTTGATTTAAAAGGAGTTTCCATTCATTAAAAAACAAACCCAGAAGATTTGTTCGTGCAATGACTGTTGAGCCAATACTTTTAACAATGTAATTAGGTGAAAATTTGATTTAGGGATTTACGGTTACTATTATATATGTTGATAAAAATGCTTTTGTGTAATGAGCTCTAAAAATAAGACTTGATCAGCGGTACAATGTTTAAAATTTTTTAAATTCTTCTTTAGACATTCATCAGAAAATTGTTTGGGCTTCTATATTAAGCAGAATCCTTAACATGCTAAAAATTCTTCTGAAATGTTGAATTCTATGGTTTGCAAAGAGAGCATTACACTTAAAATATGAATTTATAATCTTTTTCTTGCTGTTACAGATAGCAATAATAAAGTATAAATGGTTAAATATAGTTTTATTTCCCTAAGGGCAAAGAAAATGAATAATATTAATTCAAAATTATAACTCAAAATAGCCTGATGCTATATAAATAGCATAATTATTTTCTCGTGATAGAACAAACTAATACTTTGCTAATTAGGGTTCTTAGCACTTTTTTCTTTTTCTTTTTACAATTAGCATAAAGAGTCGAAATATATTCAATGTCAATTATATCATTTTTCATACTAAAGGCTATTTCAAATTTTGGCATTGAAAAATGATTGATAGAAAAATATCATCTTCAGTACAAGTTTCCATTGAAAACAATTTAGGAGATTAGGACTAATTTCTTTTTTTCTATTGTCTATAATGTTTTGGTACATAATAAAGTAAAAAATATATTACTTGTTTTTATATTTGATCATAAAAAGGACTAAAGGAGAATGCCATAAAATATATTTCATTAAAAAACTTGCTTGTATGAGTTTGTATGAAGTTCATAAAGGATATCATGATCAGATTTTCAAAAGAATAAAGATAGTACAGTGATCATATATATTTTCATATATATCTATATCTACCTATCTACCTACTCATCCATCCGTCTATCTGTCTGATGAACATACAATCTGTCTCCTTATGGAAGTTAGGGAACATGCAGAGGCACAGTATCTCTGAATCAGTGCAAATGCTTGATCATCAGGCATTAAGAGTCAAGAGACACATAGGAACTACATTAATGGGGTATTGGGCGGATGGGAGGGGGAAGGAGGGGCGGGTATATACATACACAATGAGCGAGACATGCACCGTCTGAGGGATGGTCACACTTGAAGCTCAGATTTGTGGGAGGAGGGGGTGCAAGGGCATTATTTGAAACCTTAAAATTTGTACCCCCATAATTTGCTGAAATAAAAAATAAATAAATTTTAAAAAAGAGTCAAGTGAGCATGGCCTTTCCCAAAGTTAGATTTCGGTTTTATGTTTTTCCGAACTTGGACATGCATTTGACACGTCTTTTGTTATTCTAGCTCCTGTTCAGTCATGACTGCAGCTGTAGCTATAGCATGATGGTGACAGTCTAAGAGCAGAAAAGAATCCTTCCACAGTTCTTTCCATATAGATATTGTAAGAAAGGAAGACACTGCAAGCTATGCATGTGGCTCTCAGTTATCATGTTTATAAATTCCAACTAGATTTTAGCCTTAAATATTTGCCCA
>VBSM01000272.1:95011464-95021692 GCA_008086735.1 Cheirogaleus medius | reverse complement strand
TTTTAAAAATTAGATTAAATACATAAACTTACCAAAATATAATAATGGTATTAAATATGAAACTATATATCTATATTTAACTATGTTGTCAATCTATGTATATTTCTATACCTTACCATCTCATGGTGGTTCAGTTGCACATATTTCCTCAATTATAACAGTGTTTTAGGAAAATTTCTTTAAATTTATAAAATAAATATCACAAATCACTTTTCAAAATATTAATAACATATGCTCTAGACCAATTAAGAGGAACATGCAACTCTGCATTTTAATATTCAGTATGAATGTTATATTATATAAATATTTAAATGAATCAGCATAGAATAGGATGAATTGTATACATAAAAATATTCAGAAAACCCCAAAAATATAATCAAAAACAAGTCAATGTTTCATATGTTGTATTATCAGCAATAACGTATTTGTAGGCAAAGCATTAAATATAGTACTGTTTTTTCATTTCGTTCAATTGCTTTGTTATTAGGCAGATAGACAATATGCATTTTCTAGAATATTGTAACTTTTTTATTGAACAAAAGATTAATATTATGTAATATGTACATAATGCATTTATCAAAAATTTTGTATTGTAACTTTTTTTGTTATTTGAAAAACATTCTGGACAATATATAACCTTTCATGTACACCAAGCACACTTCTCCCTAAGGACCTTTCCACTTGCTATTAGTTAGACATGAAATATTTTTTGTCCAGATTTTTTAGGGCTCATTCCTAAACTATAACCAAGCCTTTTCAAATATTGCCTTCTGATCCCAAATTGAAGCACATAGAAATATGAGTATTTCTAGGTCGAATCTTGAGAACCCTGTTTGAAATCATAGGCCCTATCACTTTTGGTCTCTTTATCAGAGTTTATTTTTTCATAGAGCGCATAAAATGTTGTCAATACATTACGTATATATTTCTATTTATGGTTTATTTCCACACTATGACACAGGAATCTTAACAGTAGTCAATGCCAGTGACTTTGATAAATAGGAGAAAAAGAAGTTCTTTTTCAAAAAAAGAAGAAAAATATCAGCTCAAAGAATTGTTTGTAAGGTTCGGTAACCAGCAGCCTCAGACCTCAAAAACATGATGAAGAAAAAATTGCCCACGAGGGAAGCATCATGATTGCCACTGCCTCACTGAGCCCTAGAGGCAACTGCTGCTACTAATGACACTGCCAGCTTCCTTGATGCTTCTGTGCCCAAAACTCAAATCACAGCTGCTCCTGAAATTTAGATGCCTGCTGAATTAGCCAGAAATTAATTCTCTTGTCCTTAGAGGTTCCATCCTTAATTTTCTCACTTCCAAGTCTAAGTCTTACATAAATAAGTCTGATTGGTAGAGATTTGGCTCAATAAAGGTTGAATGCATTTTATAGACTGTGATTTTCTTGAGTATTGTCTTAGTCTGCTTAGTTTGCCATACCAAAATGCCACAGACTGGGTGGCTTAAATAATAGAAATTTATTTGCTCACGGTACTGGAATCTGGAAGTCCCAGATCACGGTGCAGGCGTGGCTTGTTTCTGGTAAGGGCCTTCTTCCTGATTTGGAGAGGAGCAGATTTTCACTGTGTCTTCACAGGATGCAGAAGTCAGGGGCTGAAGGGGAAAAGGTATTAGAGAGAGCAAGCTGTTTGTATCTCTTCCTATAAGGGCACTAATCACCCATGGGGGGTCCCGCTCTCATAACCTCTTTTAACCTTAATTATACTTCAAAGACCCCATCTCCAACTACCATCACACTGAGAGTTAGAGCTTCAACATAAAAATTTGTAGGGGGGACACATATATTTAGTCCATACCAAGTATTATGTCATTTGGGAAAGAAGTTTTATGATGTTATATTTTTAAATGTCTATCACTAAATTTTATAGAATAGTCATAATTTTTATGGATAATAATTGCAGAGACATTCCAAAAGAGGAAAAAATATTGTTATTTTAATTATGGTTTGAAAACAAAAATAAAAGAGTGGTTTAAAACATACAGGTTGATTTAATTAAGGCATGGTCATTTGAAGTTTTGAGAAAGTATGTCATGATTTGTTCAAGATAAACAGTTGAGATTTAAAACATATGCTAAAATTATGTACAGCTCCACTCTTTCTCAAAAGGAAGAATCACCCCTAAATAATTTATTCAACTCTCCAAATCATTTACGTAGATTCAGAATTAATATCTATAAATGTATGTGCTAATATATAGAGAAAATATTTTCGTAATAACGTATCACATTAAAAGTTCACTGAACACTTGTGAAATTAAGAACTCCACCTCAAAGATTGAATCAATCCATGATTTAAGAAATGTGTGCTTTTTGATACAGTGGGTAATTGGGACAGATGTTGATGGATAACAAAACAGATGCTAAATGATTCTCTTTTTACAAGACATTTATAAAAGAGAAACAAAATTAAATGTCAAAATGATAGAACTACTCTCAGTTCAAAGATATAAACCTCCCCAAACTCATTAAACTGGAAACAACAGTCAGAACAGGTGTTTAGGTAAGCGGGAATTTAAAACTTATGTGGTATGTGGCAAAATATATTCTTACTAAAATAAGATACCTGTGCCAATTTTCCTTTTCATATTTAAAATACTTTACAGGGACATTATTATAGAGGCTACTTTATGATCTTTGTCTGTGAGTGAATTTAAATGAATACAATTTCAACATCACAAATGTAAAACTAAAGAAAAGATACACATGTGAATAAAGCAAAGATGGAAAAACAGCTGTCAAAAATGAAAAGGTAAATGCATTATCATTTGAAAAATAACACTGCATTCACTACATTCACTAAATTAGGAAAAATACATATATTTAATTTTGATATTTAAAAAACAAGCTTAGAGGAAATCACTCACACATGTGCATACACATGATTTTGTGCAGGTGATATTAAAATAATATAAAAATTACCACCATGAATGCTAATGAATAAATGTTTGTGTCTAGTTCTGTATCTGTTACTTAGAACTCTTGGGATGCTTATATTCTATAATTGAAATGGGCAATAGATTGACTTTTTCACGTGTGTTTAGAATAAACCACAGAGAGAAAAATGAATTCTCCTTTGGACTAACAAATGTCAAATGCTGTCCAATAACTATCTGATTCATGATCACTGCTATATTTTAGCTGCTGAACTGAGATGTTTCTAATCAGGGATTAAACAATAAAATAACAAGTGAGTATATTTAATATATTTAAAATATGGTGCTACTTGCAATCTAAATTTGTTGACATAAATTATTCCAATTGTGCTATAGGCCAATTGTTTCTGTCCATGGAGGTTGGCTAAATAAAAAGATAGAAAAATTGACTGTATTCATCATACACCTATATTTATATCCATTTAAATTTAATAGAAATTTTGTATTAAGAAGATTTTCTAAAAGGTAAAATTTTTATTAGCCAATTTAAATTTAAATATTTATATAACTGGAAAAAAGAACTATTCTAAGTATTAGAGATACAATTGTTTTATCTACTTTTCAAAAAAATAGCATTAAACTTTGGACTGAATTTTGCATTAATGTTAATCTGGTCAGCTTTTTGCTTATGAAAGGTGCTAACAAAATGCATATGTTACTTATGGTTATTTATTATAAATTCATATTTAATGCTGAGATTCAGGGAAATTTTATTTTAATACCTCTTCTAGTCAGTAAGTAGACTGACATCCTTAACATTCAGGTAGAATAAACTAAGTAGAATGTAGTTCTCTCATTGTCAATTGGTGTTCATGATTAGCAAATTGAAGATAAGTAACATTATTCTAATATGTTAATTGAATTCATTTATTCAGTAAATAGTTACTAAATGCTGACAATGTGTAAGGCATTGCCCTGGAACCTACAGATACACTGGAGAAAAAAGTAAATATTACTCTTAGATTCCTGGAATTTAGAGTACAGTGTGGATAAAAAAATATTAAACCAATATTCACAAAAATCCTAATGCAAATGCTTATTCAACTAAGTTCCAAATTGTTTTCTTCTGGTTCTAAAGAACCAGAAAATGGTTCTTTCTTTTGCTTATAATGATTTGTTAAATAAGCAGAGTAATTGTGAAAAGATTCTGAAAAATATTAGAGTGCTGTTTACATGTATAATAGAGAGGCTGTGGGGCTTGGTGAAGTTTTCCTTGGGCATATGACATAAACTCAAATATTTACAGTGGGACCTGAATAATCACTATAAAGGATAGAAAAGAAAAAAAGATACCTATTGTAGGTTAAGAAAGCAATAAGCTCAAAATCCTAAAGCAGGCAGGAGAACAGCAAGTTCAATGATTCTAAGGGTCAGTCTTAAAGCTATGCTTTAGCAAACATAGGAGGGTTCTGAACATATTATCAAATGCCTTTTAAGTTATATTTAAAAAATTAGAGTTTAGCCTTGAAATAATGGAAAAATCATTGAGAAGAAAGGTAATATCGCTCTTGTTTACATGATTGAAAATCTCTATTTGTTTATAAGTTGATATTAAGTCTCATTACACACAGTTTGATTCAATTGGCATTAATTTTACTGCTGTGAAAACAATTTTCCATAGAAAAAAGTATATTGTTATGAGATAATGTTATTATTAGGGAAGTTAAACATTAAAAAGATAGACTATTTCACTTTCAGGGACTTTTCTCAGGTACAGTCATTAGGCTATTTTGGTAGAAATTACCATGGTTTTGTTTTGTTTTGTTTTGTTTTGTTTTGTTTTCTTTATTGAGACAGAGTCTCACTCTGTTGCCCTGGCTAGAGTGCCCAGGCATTAGCCTAGCTCACAGCAACCTCAAACTCCTGAACTCCTGGGCTCACGCAATCCTCCTGCCTCAGTCTCCTGTGTAGCTGGGACTACAGGCATGCACCACCATGCCAAGCTAATTTTTTAAATATATTTTTAGTTGACCAATTAACTTGTTTCTATTTTTAGTAGAGACTGGGTCTCATTCTTGCTCATGCTGGTTTCGAACTCCTGACCTCAAGTGATCTGCCCGCCTCTGCCTCCCAGAGTGCTAGGATTACAGGAGTAATTACCATGGTTTGAAGTTGCCTTGTAAAAAGCTCAATTTTTTTAACTTACACTTCTACTGACTCAGTATGTGGCAGGAAAGTCAAGTGACCTCAGTTTAGCAATTTCTTCATCAAAATGTCAATAAAAGAATATTTTTAAAGAAAGCCCATCACGTTTAGTTTCTATGTATAGTCTTTCAAGAGAAACTTTTGTTCAGCATCAATTATCTTCATGATCAACTGTCTTATGTCGAGTGATGAGTATTAATGACCCTCAGTTTCTCTAAGAGGCAGTCAGTATGAGCATAGACGTGTGCTGATACTTGGGCAATGTGTGAGGTGTATTGGTTTATAAATGACTTTCCATGTATTTAGAGTGATTCTTTAAGACCCTGTAAACACAAAGAGATCAAGTGACTTGCTCAAGTTATAGACCCATTGAAATATGGGGCCCGATGTCATCTGTGATATTTTTAGGCTTTTCATATTATATCTCACTGTCTCTATTTGACCCTAGGCACATTTACTTTTAGTACCCTATGGGTGAGATGGCATCAAAACAGTGGCTTTATAACTCAAGTAATACGGGTGGGATTAATTTTTATTAACAAAACCTAATCCTTAAAATTCTCTCAATTCCCTGACATAATGACAACCAATAAAGCATGTTGCTCAGAAATTGATTATATTTGGGGAATCTAGTGCTTATCAGTGATGAAAAATTACCCAGCTTAAGCCTATAATGGTCTCAGCAACAGCATGATGCTTTAAGTAAAAAATAAGTTCAAAATGCAATAATTGAGTCTCAATAACCGTCACAACCTCGTGAAGTCAAAGCCCTTAAGTAAAGAAATCAATAGCAGCATTTAAAAGAAGGAGTGTAATAAGAAAATGGATATTCTGATTTCATGCCATTATAGTAGGCTTGTAGTCTGACTACACACAATAGTGGTATAGCTGCAGGTTCCATCTAACTTTAAAATATAAGTTACAGCACCAAAGTGTCCAGGTACATGATGAATAATAAGTATACAAAATGTAAAAGTATGAAACATTTGGCCTATTAGATATCAAGAAACCATTAAACATTCACAAATATTAGGATAAAAATGTTTTCTTAGAGGCAAATAATAATACGGGGCTATTACCTGACAGCATGGCTTTAATACTAAGATTGCACAAGCCAAATAACACTTATTTAGAAAAAAAATCTAGTGAAGTTAGGGGCAGGATACTATGTGTAAATAAAAATTATACATTTCAGCATCCCAAATAAACCTTTAAAGAGGTTAGCACAGTCAAAATGTATTCCCTAAAACTTATGCAGTAAATTTAAAAAATTGTTTTGAACCATATATTCTGTAAACAATAAAGAATTTTTGTTTTTTGTTTTCTCAAATAAAATAGAATTAAAATTAGCCTTTTGTAGACTAACACTTGTTCTGTTATTTAAGTGAATGTTTAGAACTGTCCAAATGGGCCCTAGAATGCCCTCCATGAGGTAACCTTAGCCTTTCCTTGGAATCACTCATGAAAGCCTTTTCATTCTAACATTGAGAATCATGGTGGCTGGAGAATGAAGCCAACACCCCCTCAAACTACAGATGAAATAGAACCTGCTGACATTGTGCTGCACTGATAACTCACTGCCGTGTGATGTCTTCTTTTAAATATTCTGATATACTGCCTAAAAACCTAATCACACACTGTTCTCTACCCTCATGTAAATACAGAGGAAAACAGTGTGCAAGACACATAACCCCCACATGCTATCCCATATTTTCTGTGTTCCTTTTAAACTCCCTAGACACCATAGACCTATGTGTGTGTATGCGCTTGTGTATGTGTTCATGCAGGAAATCTTTTTCTACTTTTTGTAGCAAATCTGTCAACCTTAATTTTTTTTCAAAATTGTCTATTATCTTTGAGTATGGCATTCTTACTCTTCCCATTCTGAAAATTGAGTCTACACAACAAAAAAATGACTTTTTAGTCAAATGCAATGTTAGTTGCATTGGAGTTGGGGTAAATTCTTTCAGCTTTCATAAAACAATTATCTTATTATTAACAATAGCCAATAACATTTTATAATTTTATCTCTTTTATTGTAATGACCCCTGGGAAGGAAAAAATCTTAGATTAACAGTTCACTTTAAAAATGTGCTCACTTCTCTGGAATTTTAGTTCATCACCCCTTGTTGCTTTCATAGCTCTCTGGTACATTTAAAATTGCCATGCTAGTAAGTTTTCTATCTTTTTCTACACAGGCATGCAAGTCTTTAATAATCATTAAGGAATATATGGGTGTTTAAGTATTAGAGTTAAATATGCAGACAGGTTGATTTCATGGAGAAAGCTATTTACTGTGGTCAACCTTTAAGTACCAAATTTTAGAATGACAGCAAATTGAAAATCTATTTAGATAACTCTCAATATTTCATGACTAAGCAACATGATGCCACTTCAAAGCCATCCTTTGGGTCATTTCCACTAATCACCTATCTGGAAAGCTTTCTTATCCAAGGAAAAGTAGCTATGTTTTCGAATCCCAATTCTAACACAAATTAGTTCTATAATGTTAAGAAAAAAATCAATGTATCAGATCATTAGTTTGGTCATATTAAAAAAAATTTATAACAATCACCTCTTTTCTACCTGGATTAGTTTTATATTGCTATGCAATAAATTACCTGAACACTTAGTGGTTAAAAAAAGTAAAACAAAATATTAATAATATTTCAGAGTTTCTATGTGTCAGGAATTAGGGAACAGCTTAGCTAGTTAGTTTTGGATCAATATTTTTCCAAGGGTTGCAGTCAAGATGTTGTATGTGAGTGAAGCACTTATAAAATGGGTCATGCACATGGCCTGGCAACTTGATATTGGCTGTTGCCAGAAGGACTCAATTCATAATTACTAACCTATGTGTTTTCATTAGGCTACTTAAGTGTCCTTGTGCCATGATAGCTGACTTTTCTGAGAGTGAATGATTCAAGAAAAATCAAAATAGAAGACTCAACATGTTTTTATACCCTGGAGTTGAAAGTCACATGATATCATTTCCAAAATACCTTATTGCTCATATGACCCAATTCTGTCTCTTTTAAAGTTGAAAGTAACAAAAACAGGGATTGTTTTCAGCTTCAATGTCCAAATTACATAATGTTATGAGCTTCAAAAATATGAGGAATATAAAACACTCTGAAAATGATAACTTTTCCATGCCAATTAAGACTAAGGTATCACAAAGAAGGATTGTTTTACATCATTCCAGTTCAACTTTTTTCTCAGAACCTACTTCCATTCCCATGGAAATGGTAGAGGTAGCCAGAAAAAAACTAGAGTTTTGTGTGTGTATTTGTATGTTCTTGATCATGTCTACACTTGTCACAGATCTATACAATCAAGATTATCAGAATTATTATAATTTTTACAAATAGAAAATTAAGAAATAAAGAAATACATTAACTGCTGAAAGAAAAAATATATCTGTGAGCCAAGAATACTATATCCAGCAAATTTGCCCTTTGGCAATGAAAGAGAAATAGTCTTTCTTGGACAAACAAAAGCTGAAGGAATTTATCACCATTAGATCTTCCCTATAAGAAATGCTTAAAGGGGTACTTTAATTATAAATGAAAAGATAATATTACTATATTGCATGAATACTTATTGTAATGGTAAATAAATACTGAAAGCTGGAATAGTCCAATAATATAATGGTGGTGTGTAAATCATATACATCTTTAGTATGAAGGTTAAAAGTCAAAACTGTCAAAAGTAACTAAAACTACAGTAAGTTATTAAGGAATGCACAAATAAAATTTGTGGAATATGATATCAAAAGCATAAATTGTATATGGGAGGAGCAAAAATCTAGAGTATTTGTATGTGACAGAAATTAAGTGAAAAATAATTGATTATAACTATAAGATGTTTTTATGTGAGCCTCATTGTAAACAGAATGCAAAAACTACAGCAGATATACAAATGATAAATAAAAAAGAACCAAATCTTAGCATTACAGAAAATTATCAAATCACAAAGGAATTAGACCACAAGAGAAGAAGAAAAAAACAAAGACGTCACAAAATAATCAGAAAACATATAACAAAATGGCAGTAATAAGAACCTACATATCATTAATAACCTTGAATGTAAATGGAGTAAATTCTCCAAGCCAAAGACATACAATAGCTGAAGAGACTTTAAAAACAAGATACAACAATACATTTTCTACAAGAGACTCACTTAAGAGCTAAAGACACACATAAGCTGAAAGTGAAGGAATAGAAGAAGATATTCCAGGTGACAAGGAAATGCTGGATTTTAACTGCACTTTTAATCACATGGACCTAACATATACAGAAAGTTCCATCCAATAGAAACAGAATGCATATTTTTCCCTAGTGTACACAGACATTCTCCAGGATAAACTACATAATAGGCCACAAAACACATCTTAACAAATTTAAAAAGATTGAAATCATATCTAACATCACTTCAGACAATAATGGTATAAAACTAGAAATCAATAACAGGAAGAATCTTAGAAAATATACGTATGTGGAAAGTAAAAAAAATATGCTCCTAAATAACCAATAAGTCACAGAAGAAATAAAAACAGAAATATCTTGAGACAAACAACAACAGAAAAGCAATACACCAAAACCTATGGGATGGGACAAAAACAGTTCTAAGGGTAGTGAAGGAGGGGGCAGAGCAAGATGGCTGAATAGAAACCTCCAGCAATCCTTCCTCTGCACAAACTCCATATTCAACAACTATCCATACAAGGAAGCACCTTCAGAAGAACAAAAATGAGATGAGCAATCATAATACCTGGTTTTAATATTATATTAAGGAAAGAGACTCTGAAGAGGGCAGAAAAGACAGTCTTGCATTGCCTATACCACCGCATCCCCACACTCCATCAGTGCAGCACCAGGGAGAATCTGTGTGCCTGAGGGAGGGAAAGTGCAGTGATTGTGGGACATTGCATTGCAACTAAGAGCCACCCTATTATGCAGGAACACAGCACAAGGACAGAATTCTGCCAGCACCCATGAAGGGATCATTTAGACCAACCTGGTCAGAGGGAAATCCTCCACCTTACAAAATCTGAGTTCTAGCTAGCCCCACTACCAGCTGAAAAAGAAAACAAAAACAAAAACAAAAAACAAACCAAAAAAAAAAAAAAA
>VBSM01000272.1:94981962-95011364 GCA_008086735.1 Cheirogaleus medius | reverse complement strand
ATAAAGTACCAAGCAGACTCCTGAAGCCCCCGAGTCCAGGCCTTAGTTCCTGGAAGACATTTCATGACCCAAACTGGGCCAGAAGGAAACTATTCTGGTAGGAGTCACCACCTGCTGATTGAGAGCCCTTAAGCTTTGAATAAACATCAGAGGTAGCCAGGCAACAGTCACCTTGGGCTTTCAATGAGACTAGGCTGGCTTCAGGTGTGACCTATCACAGTCTTAGTTGCAATAGCAATGAGGGAACGACCACATCATTCCTCCCCCAACTCTAGCAGCCCAGCAGAGATAGTAATAGAAGAAAGTAAGAGACTTTACCTGGTAATTGAGGGAATTCTCCTGTATCTTATACAAGTCCACCAAGGTGGTACCACCAGGAGTCTGTAAGAGTCACAGCATTATTGGGTTTGGGACATTCCCAGTGCTGATATAGCTGTAGTGACCAAAGATTTGGATCACAACAGCCAATTCTCTCTGATCTTTCTCAAGAAGGATGGGTTTAAATAAACCTAGACTGCAAAGATTAATAAAATAAGTAAATAACTCTTCCATGCCCAGACATCAATGAATATCCGCAAGGGTCAAGAACATCCAGGAAAACATGACCTCACCAAATGAACTAAATAAGGTACCAGTGACCAATCCTGGGGTGAAGGAGATAGGTGACCTTTCAGACAATTCAATGTAGCTGTTCTGAAGAAGCTCAATGAACTTCAAGACAAAACAGAGAAGAAATTCAGAAGCCTTCTGAATTAATAAAATAACTAAGAAATTTTGCCACAATGTGTATGAGCTTGGAGGAAATTATACTAAATGAAATAAACTACACATAGAATGAAAAATATTACAAGATCTCGTTTTATGTGTAATTAAAAAAATCAAATATACAGAAACAGGGAACAAAACAGTGGTTACCAGGGGTGAGGGTGAAGGGATGGGAGAAAATGGGGAAATGTAGATCAGAGGATATGAAGTAGCAAATATGTAGGATGAACAAATCTATAAATCTAATATACAATATGAAGACTATAGGTAATAAAATGTTACTGTAGATGGGATTCATACTAAATGAGTAGATTTTAGCTTCTCCTGCCAAAAAGAAACAAAAACAAAAAAAGAGGGTAATAGGCGAGATAGTGGAAATTTTAATTTGCTTTACTATAGTAACCTTTTTACTATCTATATTTATCCAATAAATCATGTCATAAACATAAATATACACAGTAACATTTAATTTTTAAAAAGATGTATTGTACACCAGAATGACTATAGTAAATAACAATATACCGTATACTTGAAATGGCTAAGAGAGTAGATTTTAAGTGTTCCCACCAAAATAAAATGACAAGTATGTGAGATAATGCATATGTTAAATACCCTGCTTTACCCATCTTATAATGTCTGTACATATCAATACATCATGTTGTATGCATAAATTTATAAAATTTTTACTTGTCAACTATAAAACAAAAGAAGGAGAAGAACAGCCTCTAAGTACTCAAGAATATGGTTTGGACCTTGAGCCTCATCTCTTCAGTGCGATATGTATTGATAATCATATCAAGAGCATTAGTAGGATTGTGATGTAGCACACATAGGTGGGCAAAATGACTATTTAAAAAAATCTTTATATTCTTTAGATCTTCACATAAAATAACTTGTATGCATGTGCCACAAAAACAAATTTGCAGCAGCATTCTAACTTCACCAAGGATAATCTATTTGTTTTTGCATACAATATATAGTATATACACAAAAAAGCAAATAGATTTATCCCTGATGAAGTTAGAATGCTGCTACAAATTTGATATATATACATATATGTATATATATCATATGTAAGTATATATGCATTATATAACATAATATAGTATATATTCTCTCTATATACACTCTATAAATAATATATATGGTATTATATATATTTATACACTACATGTTACTATAATAAAATAAATGTCATTTTTAATCATCTTCTAAAATTTTTAAAATATAGGAAATTATTTAAAATGTTGATTGGCCAAAACTAAAAGTATCTTGATACAAAAATCATGATGCAAGAAGTGGCATGACTTAAATCAACTAGAATGGAAGGTATCCTAAAAGTAATTTTCCACAGAAAATTTTTGAGGTTCAATCATGGACATTCAATTTAAGTTTTCTCTCTCAATTTATCTGTGCTATGATACTAGATGCACAATTATTTTCAGAAACATATATACAAAATATATGCATGTTTTATAAATATAGCTATATTAATAGATTCACATGAACGCGCTGTTACTTATAAAATATCACAGGGTAGCTGGTCTTGTGCAACACATCTAAACAGCCCCCTTCCCAGTACAAATCAACACACAAATAAAATCTAGAAAGTTATAATATTTGGTGATAAATGCCTAAGATATTAATAAAATAATAATTGCTAAAATTAATAAAATTAATAAAATAATAATTACTTAAAATCATTGAATGCTATATAAAAGTCCACTTGCTTTGTGTTTTATTTTGTTAACATATAACAATAAATTTATTTTGTTAATAATCACAGTCTGAAGGGCAAGCTTTACAACTAGACTCTTAAAGAAGATACCACTTTCTTTAGGAAGTAGAAATGATTTGCTTGTGGCCTGTAATTATTTATTAATAATCATAGGAATTAATGCATTAGCATCATAACACAAAGCCATTTATTTTTAAAATATTTTTAATTCCAAGGCTTTGTTCTAGGATGTTGAAAAGAAATTAATTACTCCTATTTAAAAGGTTTTAAAGATTTACTTGCATTTAAGGAATTTTTTTGAATTCAAAGTTTTAAAATATCAAATCATGAACCCTGGAAGCATAGAGATCCACTAGATAATTACAACCACCTTCAATAAGACACAGTGAAGGCCTGACCTAGAACAGTGAGATGGAGATAAGAACACTAGCACTAGCACGAGCTGTAAGTTATGTACTTAGTATACTCCAGGCACTGTTCTAAGTGCTTTGCACTTATCATTTTATCTATCCTTCATAATGAGGTAAAATGGGTATTATCACTGTTCTGATTTGTATGTGTCTATGTGCATGCATAAGGAGCCAGAAGCACAGAGTGGTTGAGTGGCGTGACTAATCTCTTAAGGTAGATATTCAAGCTCTTTCAACAGTAGACTATGGCCCACCTGAATAAATAAATAAATGTGACTTTCAAGAAAAGAGGCATAGATCAAGACACTGTTGGATATATGAACAGTTTAGTAATGGTATGAGGCCTGATATAAAATTTTCCGAAATGGTTTATTCACTCCAAAATAAAGACTACCCAGTGTAAAAGTAGATTTTATTTTGACATAGAAAAAGACACTACTTCATTTTTAAGATATATCTATCTATCAAATACTGAAACTGTGGATTTCCACAAATCATAATTATTTTCTCTGACTCAATAACAAAATCAAAACTATAGGGAATCAAGAAATGTTGATTGAAATCCTCATATTTTTAAATATTTCATTGATTGTATGGTATTTATTACCGACAAAATAAGCAAGCTGTGAAAATATGGCAGTAATATTCAAACATATCTTACTGACATATTATAAATACCTACAATTATAAATCCACCAAAAACAATGTAAACACTTTTTGTGACATCTTTTTTGGCTTTACATAACACTTTAGATCAAAACATCCAAGGTGTTTTACATAAATGACTCTTTAAACAAATGTCTGTGTAATAAATATCCAGATTTTATTTAAAGGTTTGAGAAAGTCACATGCAAAAATATCCAAATTCTATTCAAAAGTTTAATAAAATAATTTTTTAAGGGAAAAAACTAAATAAAACCTTCCAGCAGTAGCATTTTATCTTACATATGGAACATCCAAATCATTATCATGACTACAGGTTCAACCCAATTCAAGCCAATTTGATTTGATCCAACTCATATTTATCCTGCTGACACATAACATTTGCTTCTTTGTAATCTGCTTGTCTGACTTACATGAAGATAGTACTTACAGAATGAAACACTGATGCTTTAATTGCGGGAAACTAGAATAACACCATTTAAGAGCTCTAAATTATTACCCAAAGGAAAAAAAAGAAAGCAACCTTAATGTTTGAGAAAATCTTGTTTCAATGTGTTGACTTTCATTTATTGCCACTTATTTCCTATTACAGCTAATACCCTTTCGTTCATTCATTCATTTACTTATGTACAACTCTTTTGAGTGTCAATTATGTTTTTGAAATTGTACTTGATGTTAATGTGTAATGTTATAGAAGAGACTTTGTCTAGATCTCCAAAATATTTACTGTCCATCAGTCATTCAATATTATATACTGGAGATTTAGAATGATTAATTTCAAGAAGTTTAAAATTATCTTTAAATTAGCATGACATTTTTATTATATATAAAATGTATACATATTATATGATATATAATAAAGTAAACTACCTTATTTTACCTTTAACCACTTACTTTTACTCATAAGAATAAATTGACATTATTTTCATAAAGTAAGAATTCTGATTGATTGCATCAGATTCTCAAAAAACCTAGACACAGATCTGATCATTTTCTTGCTAAAACAGATGATGTAAATCATTGATGTTAATGGAGTGTTAATAAAAACAAAAAGTAAAATGCAGGGAACTTTCTTTTTTCATCTCCTTCCATTTGCTAAATTCCTAGGTGTGAGTGGTAGGTTTCCAAACAATTTAGAAGCTGTCACAAAGTTAAAATATTAATGAGTTAATAGAACTGCATGTGACTTCCCAAAGGTGAGGAATGATACCTCTATGTGAGGCCTTTGGTCCTTGGGCCTCAGAGAATATCCTGAGAAAGCAGGCAGGAATCTGCAAGGGCACGCTCATGCTATCCAAGTGAATCTGATGAGTGAAAAAACATATCAAGACTGAATTTATAAGAAAAGTTGATAGTATTATATGCCATCTACTTATAACGTTTTTTCTGTAAATATTTTTTAGTTCTTGCATTTAAAAAAAACAGCAAAAAAGTTAAGATTGTCGACTTTGTTCCAAATTTTATACATCCTCAGGTGTACTGAGAGAGGCAATTATTCCAATGAAGAATAGTCTACAAAATCTATTACCTGGGACACATATGTATGGAGTGCAATGAAATGAATATTATACCACAAATGGTATGTTGCAGGGTCAAATAGAAGAAAAGAAACAAAATGAAAGATTAAAAGCAAAAAATAAAAATTTACAGACACTGACCTACCAAGATACTAGAATCCTGGTGATTCATGAGACTTTTGATGATGTATCATGGAGAGATAGATGATCAGGCAGATAAAATATGCTCTGCTCTCAGAGAAAAACATCAACTTCTTTCCACCTTACCTAGAGAGTGAATGCCAATAAATAGACCATGTCACAAAACACTGAGCTTTGCAGTTAGGGTTACAATCTTGATAAAGCAAAGCTGTTTTTAGATGCTAAATTCCTGGCAAATTTAAATACCGGCATTGTGTTTTCCCAGATGCTAAGAAGCTCAAGCTGGAGAAGCACTTCATTGTTAGGCTACTTGAGGGAAAGCAGCTAGGGACATCCAGAGAAAACAAGACTTAATCATGATAGTGGTTCTAATGTAATATTTTTTCCAGACCTTAACCAATTTTCCCCCAATCATTTATGTATGTTTAGATTCAGCACCTTTCTCTTGAAATGTGATTTAAAACCATTTGCACTGTATATATATCTACACCCTTATGAGTGTTAAAATATTTTTAGAGTGGACTTCCAACTAATATGTTATATCTGATCCATACTACCGTGGTAAGGTGTTAACGGGGAGACCATCTATCAAGTTTTCTCATCTTGCAACGTTACAGCAGTTTTACGAGTTAGAGTTGAGAACCACTGGAAAATACAGATTTTTGTCTTGATGATTACAACATGAAAGGATAGATTAAGGATAGATGAGTTCACAGGGGAAAGTTAGAATTCCATAGTCATAGGGAATCCAGTTCAGAATAACAGACTGAGTAAATCTGCTTATATTAGTTTCCTTGAAGAACCCCACTGATATTCTGGAAACAGGAAATGGTATTAACAGTGGACCAAAAAATAATTCTAAAATCTTTATCATCAATGATAGATCAGATTTATAAAATAAGTGGATGTTAACTTAATGTAGGCAAATAAGGGGGCTGCTATAGAAATGCTGATGGTCTGATGGTATTTCAAATAGAATGCTGGAAAAATCATAAGCCTCGTAATCTGATACTGAGAATAATAATATCAGAAATAGACCAAGGGTTTACTAGTGGGATTATTTATTGAAGCACAGAGTGATGTGTGTTATAGTCAAAATTAGTGAACAAGGGTGATTAAAAGAAGAATTTTCCCTATAGATGAACTGATTGGGAGAAAGTGGGAAGTTCCCTGCTTAAATAAATAATATATTACACTATGAGATAATATTAAAAAGAATACAAAATGATCATCCCCCAAATGTTGCACATCTCACTCATTATGTTTGTATATACCCATCATGCTTGAGGCTCTGCCTCGAGGGGGGAGGGGGGCATGGGCAATATACATAACCATAATATTTGTACCCCCATAATATGCTGAAATAATAATAAAACAAAAGAATACAAAATGACTTCTGGCTTCTGCTCTGTGAGGTAGAGAGTTAGAACATTGTTCCCAAACTGACAATGAAAAAGAGGCAGATTAACTACTATTTAAAATCTAACACAACTTACATTTTTCTTACCACTTTAAAAAAAGTTTATTTGTAAAAATATATGGGGTACATGTGAAATTTTCTTACATGCATATAATGCTTAGTGACCAAATCAGCACATTTATCCATCACTTGAGTACAATATATTTTGGTTAACTATACTCACCATACTCTGCTATTAAACATTGGATTTATTCCTTCTATCTAACTGTATATTTGTACACTTTAACCCACTTCTTTTCATTCTCTCCCCTCATCCCCACACGTTTTCCTGTCTCTGTTAGCTATCTTTCCACTCCTTGCCTCCATGTGATCAATTTTTTTTAGCTCTAACATATAAGTGAGAGCATGCAATATTTGTCTTTTTGTTCCTGGCTTATTTTACTTAAGATAGTGACCTTCAGTTCCATCCATGTTGCTAAAGATGACATGATTTCGTTCTTTTTTATGTCCAAATAGTATTCCATTGTGTATATATACCAACATTTTCTGTATCCATTCATCCACTGATAGGGTGTTAGGTTAATTCCATGTCTTTGCTATTGTGGATAGTACTAAAATAGAAATGCAAATACGGGTATTCCTTTGATATACTGATGAATATTTCTTTGGGTAGATACCTAGTAATAGAATTTCTAGATAGGGTAGCAATTCTATTTTTAGTTATTTGAGTAATCATTGTACTGTTTTCTATAATGGTGTGCTAATTTACATTCCCACCAACAGTGTATAAGAGTTCCATTTACTATACATCATTGCAAATATCTGCAGATTTTTTTTGATCTTTTTAATAATAGGGATTCTAACTAGAGTAAGATCTTATCTCATCTTGTAATGACATAGATTTCTCTAATGATTAGTGATGCTGAGCGTTTTTTCATATACATGTTGACCCTTTGTACGTCTTCTTTTGAGAAATATCTATTCACGTCCTTGCTTACTTTTTAATGAGATTATTTGTTCATACTTTTTCCTGTTGAGTTATTTGAGTTGCTTTTATATTCTAGATATTAGTCCACTGTTGGATGATTAGTTTGAAAATATTTTCTCTGGTCATAGTCATAAATTCCTTGTAAAGACCAATGTACAGGTCAGGTCTCCCTGGATTTTTTTCTGGAATTTTTATAGTTTTGGGTCTTACATTTATATCTTTAACCCATTTTGAGTTGATTTTGGTATTTGATGAGATATAGGGGCCCTGTGTCATTCTTCTGCATGTGGCTATCCAATTTTCTCAGCATTACTTAGTGAACAGATTCCTTTCCCCAGTGGAAGTTCTTGTTGACTTTGTTGATGGTAAATTGACTATAAATACATGTCTTTATGGCTGGGTTCTTGAATCTGTTCCATTGGTCTATATGTCTATTTGCATAACAATGCCATCTTGTTTGGGTTAGTGCAGCCTTGTAACATAATATATTTTAAAATTAGGTAATGTAGTGCCTCAGGTAATGGGATGTCTCCAGCTTTGTTCTCTTTGCTTTGGCTATTCAGATTCTTTTTTCCTTCCATATACATTTTAGAAATTTTTTTTCTAATTTTGTGAAAAATGACATTGGTATTTTGATAAGGATTACACTGAATCTGTAGATTACTTTAGTCAATATGGTCATTTTAATAATGCTAATTCTTCCAACCCATTAGCATGGGTTGTTTTTCTTTTGTTTGTGTCATTTTCAATTTCTTTCATCAGTGTTTTGTAATTTTCCTTGAAGAGATATTTCATCTCCTTGAAAAAATGTATTCCAGTCATTTTTCTGATATCTACTGTAAATGGAATTTCCTTCTTGATTGCTTTATCTGCTAGATCACTATTGGTTGTATAGAAATGCTATCAACTTCTGTAGGTTGGGCCGTGTGCAGTGACTCATGCCTGTAATCCTAGCACTCTGGGAGGCCCAGGTGGGTGGACCGTTTGAGCTCAGGAGTTCGAAACCAGCCTGAGCAAGAGTGAGACCCCATCTCTACTAAAAATAGAAAGAAATTAATTGGCCAACGAAAATCTATAGAAAAAATTAGCCGGGCATGGTGGTGCATGCCTGTAGTCCCAGCTACTTGGGAGGCTGAGGCAGAAGGATCGCTTGAGCCCAGAAGTTTGAGGTTGCTGTGAGCTAGGCTGACGCCATGGCACTCTAGCTTGGGCAACCAAGTGAGAATCTGTCTCAAAAAAAAAAAAATAAAAAAAAACCCTTCTGTAGGTTGATGTTGTATCCTAAAGCTTCTGAATTTTTTTTATCAAATCTAAGAGTTTTTGGGTAAAGTCTAGATTTTTCTTAATATAGGATCATATCACCAGCAAAGAGGGACAATTTGACTTTATCCATTCCAATTTGAATGTCTTTTATTTCTTTCTCTTGCCTGATTTCTCTAGACAAAACTTACAGTGATATGTTGAATAAGAATGGTGAATATGGACATCATTTTCTTGTTCTTAGAGAAAGGGCTTTCAAATTTTCCCCATTCACTATATGATGTTAGCTTTGGGTTTATCATATATGGTCTTTATTATTTTGAGGTGTTTTTAGGTTTCTTCTATGTCTTTTTTTATTATTTTCATGAAAGGATGTTGAATTTTATCATTTTTTTTCTGCATCTATTGAGATGATCATATGGTTTTTGTCTTTATTCTGTTGATGTGATGTATCATGTTTATTTATTTGCATATGATGAACTATTCTTGCATCCCTGGTATGAATCCTACTTGATCAGAGTGTATTATCTTTTTGATGTCCTGATAGATTTGGTTTACTAGTATTTTGTTGATGACGTTTGTATCTGTGTTCATCAGGGATATTAACTGGTAGTTTATTTTTGTTGTTGTTGTATCTTTGTCTGGTTTTGGCATCAGAGTAATGCTAGTTTTATAGAATGAGTTAGGGAGAATTTCTTCCCCTTTTATTTTTGAAATAGTTTCAGGAAAATTGGTATTGCTTCTTCTTTTTGGTAGAATTTGTCTGTGAATCAATTTTGTTCTGGGCTTTCTTTGTTAAGAGACATTTTATTACTGTCTTCAATCTTGCTACTTATTATTTGCTCACTTTTTATGTTTCTTCATGATTCATTCTTGATACCTCATATATTTCCAGGGATTTATTCCCCTAGGTTTTTTGTTTGCCAGTGTACAGTCATTCATAATTGTCTCTGATAGCTTTTGTATTCTGTGGTATCAATTGTAATGTCTCCTTTTTCATTTCTTATTTCTTCACTTCAGCCTTCTCTTTTATTTCTTGCTTAGTATAGCTTGATGTTTATCAATTTTGTTTATCTTTTCAAAGAACCATTTCTCCTTTTTTGATGTAGACATATATTACTTCAAAATTCCCTCTTGACAATGGTTTTGCTATATTTCACTGAGGTTGGTATGCTGTGTTTCCATCTTCATTGGTTTTCAGAAAAATTTTTGAGTTCCATCTTAATATCCTCATTTATCCAGTGGTCACTGAGGAGCATGTTGTTTAATTTTTATATATTTGTATAATTTCTAGAGATCCTCTGGTTTTGATTTCTATTTCATTGTGCCCTAAGAAGATACTTGGTATGATTTTGATTTTTTTAAATTTGTTGAGACTTGTTTTGTGCCCTAACATATGCTCTATCTTGAAGAATGTTTCATATGCTGACGAAAAGAATATTTGGTCTTTATTGTCAGATAGAATTTTCTATAAACATCTGTTAGATTCATTTGGTTTGAAGTCCAGTTTAGATCCAATATCCAGTTTAGATCCATTGTTTTCTGTTGTTGTTGATTTTCTGTCTAAATTATCTGTGTCAAGCTGAGAGTGTGTTGTTTATGACCCTTACTATTATTCTACTGGAGTCTATCTTTCTTCTTAGATCTAGTAAATTTGCTTTATAAATCTGGGTGTCCAGTGTTGTGTACATATACATTTAGATTTGTTATATCCTCTTGCTTGAATGATCACTTGGTCATTGTGTAATGACTTTCTTTCTCTTTTATTTTATTCTATTTTTGACTTAAAATCTATTTTATCTGATATAAGGATAGCTACTCATGTTTGCTTTTCATTTCCGTTTGCATGGAATATCTTTTATCATGCCTTTCAGTCTGTACGTGTCTTTACAGTTTAGGTGAGTTTCTTGTAAGCAGCAAATAGTTGAATCATTTAAAAAATTCATTGAGCCATTGCATATCCTTTGGGTGGAAATTTTAATCCTTTTGCATTCAAAACTGTTACTTATTTGTGAGGTTTTGTTCCTGTCATGTTAATTGTATTATTATTGTTTTATATGTTCTTTGTTTCTTCCATTTCCTCTTATAGTTTATTGTTGTGGTTTTCTTTATTTCTCTAGTGGTATCAATTAAGTCTTTTCTCTTCCTCCTTTGTATGATTGCTTTACTAGTGATTTCTATACTTTTGTGTGTTTTCATGATGGTAAATGTTTTCTTTTCATTTGCAGGTTTAGAACTCTCCTGACCAATTCTTATAGGGCCAGTCTAGTGTTAACAAATTCCCTCAGTATTTTCTTACATGGGAAAGGTCTTATTTCTTCTTTATTTATGAAGGGTAAATTTGCTGGAAATGGTATTTGTTGCTGGTATTTTTTATTATTTTTTCTTTCAATACTTAGAATATATCATTCCATTGTCTTCTGCATTATAAGGTTTCTGCTGAGAAATCTGATGTTAGTCTGATGTTCCCTTTATGGGTTAATAGATGCTTTTATCTTATTGTTTTTGGGATTCACTCTTTATTTTTTACTTTAGCTAGTCTGACTATAATGTGCCATAAAGAAGACTTTTTGCATTGTATCTTCTTAGGCATCCCTGAGGTTCCTATATCTGAATGTCTAAATCTCTTGTTAGACTTTAGAAGTTTTTATTTATTATTTTGTTAAATAGGTTTTCTAAGCCTTTATTGTCTCTCATGCTTTCACTTATAAGTGGGAGCTAAACATTGAGTATGCAGGGTCATATAGAGTGGTAAAATGGACACTGGAGACTAAGAAGGGGGTGTGGGAGAGGGATGAGAGATAAAAAAATTTCCTATTGGGTACAATATACACTATTCAGGTAATGAATACCCTAAAAGTACTGACTTTACCACTATACAATTCATATATGTAACCAAAAACCACTTGTACCCTTAAAACTATTGAAATAAAAAAAAAATAAAGAAAATATAAAGTTGTGAAGAGAGATGTGCAAGGCATATAAAAATGTGCTAAATTCATATAGTAGTAACATTCACCAGGTGTCTAGCAGGTAGTAGAGAGGGGATGGGTATATTTACACCTAATGGGTGTGGTGAGCACTCTCTGGGAGATGGGCATGCTTGTAGCACTGACTCAGGTGGGGCAAAGGCAATATATGTAACTTAAACATCTTTACCCCCATAATATTTGGAAATAAAAAATGTGCTAAATTATTTTAGATAAAAGTTATCAAACATTTTTTCTTGATGTGAATAAGTTGAGAAAATGAAGTGTTTAAAATTTAAAAATCTAAATATTCATAAAATAAGAAATGGGATAAATATTTTCTAAAGCAATGAATTTGAAAAATAGACAAAGCATTTATGTATAGAGAAAAGATTAAAGAGAAGGATCAAGTAAAACATTAATAAATAAATAACCCCTATCTCAAAATCTGCTTACTGAGAAGTCTGACCTCTGATACCTGCTAAAAGTCTTAACAGATTAACTATGGCTGCTTTGTTGAAATAAAGAGGAGGATGGAATTAGGAAACATATTTAGAAAACTATCAAAGTAACACAGAGATTTTGGTGTCTTGAACCTGGGTGATAGCAGATGAAGGGAAAAAATGTGTACAACTTCCAGATGTATTATCAAATATAAGATGTGAGAGTCAATTATGACTCAAAAGTTTTGAGGAACAAGGAAATAAAGAATTACTATTAAAGAAGATAGGGAAGACTTTAGAAGAAGTAGGTTTTGAGGAAAGTTCATAAGTATAGTTTTATCATTTTAGGTTAAAATGTCTATTAGACATTGAGGTGCAAATGCACAAGAAGCAATTGGATATGCTGGCGTGGAGTTCTGAGCTACAGGAATGAGATTTATGTTTTGAAATCATCTAGATTTATATTAAAGCTATGCAGCTGGTTGGTATAACAAAAAGTATACACAAAACCATAAAGGATCAAAGAACTCAGCTCTGGAGCCCTGTAATGTAAAGAGGTCAAAGGTATAATAAGAAATTATACGAAAGAGTGACTGCAAGGGAATTTCTGATGAAAGAGAACAGTGATTCTCATGACATAAGTGAAGATAGTATATGAATGAGGATCAACTGATCATTTGTGTTAAATTCTGCTGATGAGATAAAGATGAAGAGGACTAAGGTTTTACTATCAGAGATTAGAAAACAAGGGTCCTTGGTGACATTGGCAAGAAACAGTTTCAGTGAAGTGGTGTGGCCAGAAGCCTAAACAGAGTTAGTTCTGGAAAGAACTGAAGAAAATAATTGTTAACAGCAAGTAAACAAAACATTTTTAGAGGATATTTCTGTAAAATAATGTAAAGAAATGGATTAGTGATCAGTGGGAAAAGTTAACATGGCAGAAATAACACCATGTTTGCCTACTGCTCGAAAAAAGCAGTAGAGAGAGGAAAGTTGATGCTATAGCATTAAAGAAACAAATTGCTGTCATAGTGACCTTAAGGATATGAGAATGTCTGAGATCTAACCTCTGAGTAGAGAAATAGGAATAGTCAAGCCAAAGTAACAGAAGAAAATATACATATAGGAATAACATTTATCGGGCGTCGGGCAGATGGTGGGGGAGGGAATGGGTACATACATACATAATGAGTGTGGTGCACACTGTCTGGGGGATGGACATGCTTAAAGCTCTGACTCAGGGGGGAAGTGGGGGACAAGGGCAATATATGTGACCTAAACATTTGTACCCCCATAATATACTGAAATAAAAAAAGAAAGAAAATGTAAAGTATACGGGTACAGATATGGATGAATAGGTAAATGGACTAATGTGAATTTATACAAATTCTCTTCTCATCAGTTCTATCTTCATAATGAGATAGAACATAAGGTTGTTTGGCAGGAACAAAGAGAGATAAATATATGTTAGAGGTCCAAGAACATAGACAATATAAAGTACAGTTGTTGTGAGGTATTCATTTTTACCTTTTAAGAGCTGTCAAATTATATTCACAGTGTGGCTTAATGTTGTATTCTATAAGATAATTCATACCAATATAAATAATAGATTTATAGAAACTGTTCTATGTAATCATTAGAGAAGAAAATTGATTGTATGTTGTCATCATAATTTTAGAGAAGATAAAAAGATGTTTCACCTTCCTACCAGCTTTCTTTTAAATTTGATTTTAGGCTGGAGGCAAAGCACTGTATTGATTTCCTCAAGCAAAATGCTTGCACAAAACCCTGATGGCAACACTTCTGGCAGACCTTAGATCAATGATAACTAATAAACAGTGTCTGTGTCTTTTTGAATTATTTGTTTGCAAGCTACAAAAATAGATTATACTACCTTTAGCAAAATAAAGTAATTTATTGGAAAGATATGGGACAACCCATAGAATCAAAGCAAAAGCTACAAAATACAATACTTGAAAAGGACTAAATCAGGAGAACCCCCTGTAATTTTTACAAATCAGTGGGCAATCCCCTTAGAAAACAAAGATAGGATGGATTAACCTAAACAAATGGCCTGGCATATTCATATCTTTTATGGGAACCATAAAAACAGTGGAGCAGTTCCTCCATTTTTCTCCCTCCACTTAAGGCCACTGCTCTGTAATAACTCATTACCTCAAGGGTTGTGAAAATTCAAAACAATAAAAAGTTGTTTTGAATTTAAGGCTAGAATTGAGCTGCATCTTTTTTATTTAATCCATATTACACATTATGATAATTTCAGTCATGTAGATTACTCATTAGGATCATCGCTGGAATTTAATATTATAAACATTTTATCTTTGTGTCTATGTCTATCATTTTCCTTACTCAATAGTAAAAGGTTACTACGTCAAGTAGCTTGCAATCACTCATTCTTTCAAAACAACTGATATATCAAAAATAGATACCATGTTTGTCTTATTTCTCTACCTACCTTCTGCTTATTACTTACACTAAGTTTAGTATATTACTTTAGATCCTCATGGGAAGTGTAAATTCTTAAACACAAAAATTGGGCCTCTGCCAACAGAATTTCAATATTGATTTATTTTCAAATATTTATCACATATAGTATATTTAACTATACTGGTGGTGTACTTGTATGTGTAGTGTATGCATACCATTTTCTCATTTCAATATCAATAGAACTTTCTATTCACTGATATATTTAATTATATCATTCAAAATTTATAGCATAATACTGTAACTATACTATAACTTCTCTAACTCTGTTTTGAATTAAATAGTCCCAATCCCTAAATCTCTTAATAATTAACCATATCAATATAAACCAGGAGAGTATTATCTAGTCAACAAATTTGACATGATTGGTTATCATAATCTTAGTATATCATCTTGTTCTAGGTTTCCTCATAGTTCAAATTCAATGCTCGTTCTTCAGTTAATTGGAAAGGAAAATAATTAAATCAGAACATGAAAAAATAGAAAGAATTAAAGCTAGAGCACAACTAAGAAGTAGACAAAGAATGAGAAAGAAGCAGAAGAGACAAATGCATAGATAATTGAAATGTTTCATCTTTTTAAAGTCAGAGTATAATGAAAATGATCAGCGTTATTTATACTATGCATCAAGATCACTTTTTTGTGAAAATCAGAAGTTTCTGGTAAAGTGACTATGAATTGAAGAACTCATAAAACTAGAAATTCTATCAGTCTCCTTCCAATAATTTAAGTTTTCTATGACAATTTCTTTTTTGTCATATTTGGGTTTTTTTTGTTATTGCTTTTCTTTAACTTCCAGATTTTTTTGCCATACTGTTTAACACTTTATAATATATCATTTAACAATTTTAGAAATATAGTCCACCCAAAATTATGACTTGTTTTCCTTATATACATATTAGTTTTCTGCCTTTCCATTTACTTTTAGGTTTCTCCTCTAACACTCCCTATTTTGCATTCTCTCTCCTCTCTCTCTCATTATTTAAAAGAGATTCTCATATGGGCAGAAGAGAGACGTCTTTCCAATTCATTCCTCACCCAAGATGTGAAATATGTCTTTAGATGACACTAGATTGTTGCAGCAAAATAATCTGGAGAGAAGATGAAGAATCACATTTCCTACTGTCACTGTTTATGATGATGGCCTTGCCACAGTAGTTTACTGTAGCTGCTATCTGAGGCAAACTACACACAGGCAAGGCCATTTTTATTTTAACATCATAGTGCAGGATGGGTAAGACTTCAATCTTCAGGTTTGTTCTGGAAATTTATTTCTTTTAAAGTTCCACTCACTCCTCTTTGATTAATGGTTAGGAAAGTAAACTCACTCTTCCATTTAAAAATAAGTGCATCAGGGTCAATAATGTAATTTCTCCCACTGGACTTTTTATAGGTACAAAATGGTCAAATAGTTTCTAGCTGAAAATAAATTGTGTGTAACTTACAGCCTGATTTTTTTCCAGTATATGTATAACTTCTCTTTCTATACTATTTTTTTGTTTCAGTGGAGTGAGATTGCTGCATTAGATGGCATGTGCATTGTAACTTGGCCAGTGTTTGTCTCAATGATTCACAGGTTAAATATAAGATTTTATTTATTTGACAATATTGCTGTTAATTTGCATAAGATAAGATGGTCCATGTATAGTAAACACAAAGTAGTAAAATTAACAAACCCCTTAGAGGGCAGAATTTTGAGACAACAGAAATCCACGTATTTCTCTAACAAGAAAAAAAATCTGCTAATATGTCTCAACTTAGTTTTTGTCAATTATTTTCATCCTTTTTTCTGATTTCTTTTTTGAAAACACAACATGGTGGATTAAAAATATTTAATTACATTGTGACCTCATCATAACCATCATAAATTATGTAAATGAAGTAAATACTCATAAGATCTTACTTTACTTTTCTCTCTTTCCTGAACCTTACTATCCTGACAAGATTATCCACCTGTTCTTACTATTTGTATTCTTGGTAACAGGCTCCTTGTTCCTATCTTTTCCAAGCCTAGAAAAACTTTTCATTTCATTGTGTTTTGGTTTCATTTACTCAGAGCAGACTTTCAAAGTGTTGAAGGGTAAAATGATATCCAGGAAGGAGTAAACACCTCCCTAACATGTACCTTGGGAAACCTTGGAAATAAATTTTCGGTAAAGGAGCAAATGTTCTTCAGAAAACGTGCAAAGCAACCTCCTGAACTTGGTGTGACCAGAATGTTAATATTCTTCATTCAAGATCTTACTGACCCTTTTGCAGGCTTCTTAGAGTCTTATGGTACTAGTTTTACATGAAAACATTAAGATACACCAATACAAGTGAGTCCAAGTACAGAGAAAATTCAAATAGCAGTGAGTATTAGGAATAGAATATTCGGCCATTAAGGCTCAGCTATACAGTCTGAAGCCTCATGGGACAGAAAGAAAATCCTTGTTCTCATGCAAATAAAAGTACCTCACTCCCAATCCCAAATAAATATTGAATTTCTTCTTCTGGTCATTAACCTAAGACTTCATGTTTCTTATTATCAAAAGTCCTCTGTTGTTGCAAATATTTTTATTGGATTATTATTTGTAAGAAATTAAAATTTCCTTTTACTTCTCAAGAGCCATATTTCTCTTGTTAAATGTTCATTTTCTAATTTTTAACACGGTTCCTGACATAATTTTGGTGATCAAAAGTATTTATTGAATCAAGTAATTAAGAAAAGATTAAAATCTCCTTGAAGACATGAACTACCATTTATAATTTCATATTGATAGAAAAAGAAAACAATGCTTGGTACATCATAAATTTTCAAATTGTTATATGAATTAACAACTGGGCCTATGTTAAATATTCAGTCTAAAGTATAAAGTAAGTGTTATATTTTAAGTGTGTCTCTGCTCTAAAGGGAATTTCTATTTTCAGAGCATCAATTCCTTAAAATCTAGAGTGGAGTTAAAGTATCAGTAACATAACTATAATTATAATAATTTTAAAAGTGAGAGATGCATGGTGATGGGCATTGTGATTAATGATCCAATATCTACAGATCCTCAAATAAATAGTAGAAAAATTGTGAAAATTAAATTTTCCTTGCCTGGAGCTATTTTAAAAATGCAAATGTTAAAACTTTTTAGCTACAGGAACCTGAGGCAGTTTCTAGGAAAATGTTTCATTTCTTCAGTAAAATAACCAGCAGGAAGGACTGTTCTTTTTCTTTGTCTGGATTTGTAATGTTAGAATGAGATAATCAGAATTACTGTAGTCATCTTGCTGCCTGTATTAGAGTAAAACTAAACCCAAGAGTGGCACAATTAAAATATATGGAGAACATCGATACTTGAAAATATTGTTAAACTGATTATTAAAACAACCTGGAATTTACCCCAGCCCTGGACTTGAAGAAAACACTATGTTTTTTTTTTTATTATTTCTGAAAATAATTGAATCAAATTTTTGTCATTTACAGTATCCTAAGAGATTGAAAAATCTTTATATTATTTTCTATGGTGATTTTTTTATTTTATTTATTTATTGTTATACAAATTTAGTGCCCAGAATAGTTAAGTGTATAACACAAATGAATGGAACGAAATAGAATTGAAAATAAAGATAAGTACAAATGAGGAGAAATAAACATATAATGGCAAGTTAAAGACAAATAAATTGAATTCACTGATGAGAATATCACTATCTTTTTTTTATAGTTGGCAGTGGTATATGCTGAAAATCTTGTTCTGAGATTCCTATCAGTCAAAATGAAAAATAAAATTATACCGGTTTAAAATTTTCATTCAATAAGTTCAAAACAAGCACTTATACAGAAAAGAAACATCCTGTTCATTTTTGTTTTTATAATTTGTTTTCATTTATGGCATGAAGCGTTAATGTATGTCATCATAAGGAGAACACATTAAGACGAAGTGCTCCATACCTATAATTCAGTATCACTTCTAGTTCAACCTGGAGAAGTAGCTTTATACTGCAAAGTGAGAGACCCAACACAATGTATTTTTGTGCTCATCTGTCTCTCATTGGAACCTGTGTTCCCAGTAACAAATATAAGCCAAACTGCTTTAAACAATGAAGAATATGTTTAGTATATTTTGCTAACATAAAAGTTAAAGGAGGAGACAAAGGTTGATTTAACAATCTCTTCAGCAGAGTCACTGAAGACCCAGCTTCTGTTTATCATAGTGTTTATTGTTTCTCTCTGCACCTACCTTCTGGGTGCCTATGAGTTCCTCTCAGGCAGCATCAGGTGTTCTTCTCAGAATCACATAGAAGGGTCAACCTCTTTACATCGTTGTTCTTCAGAGGGCGAGAGGACGTCACTCTCTGAGCAGCCAAGAAACATTACTGAGTCTAGTTTTCAGTGGCTCCCAATTTGTGAAACTCTTTCCTGAAGCAAAGGAATACATTTTAGCTAATTTCATTAAAATTTCCACTTAGTTTATGTACAGGTGAGGGTGTGATCTATAGTACCAAATTGTATTGAGAGGTTTTCAGAATGTTGTCAAAATAATATGAAAGTGTGCTAGAAAGTATAAACAACAGAAGACCAATACACTCTGTGCTTATTTACATAGATGTATGTTTACTTTTCCTCCTTGTTTCAGAAATCTGCCTAAACAGAATACAAACAAGTAAGTTAGGCTAAAGGGAACCTAAAGGAATAGTTAAAAAAAAAAAAAGGTGGAGAAGACTTATGTACCAAAGTCTCCTGTTCTATATTTTTGGGGTTTTCCCCAAAGGAATTAATACTGAGTGAATTAATTACTTATAGCTATACTATTATTTTTATTTATTTATTTTTAATTTACAAGACAACTATATTAGCCAAGATTATCCAGAGAGACAGAACCAATAGTGTGTGTGTGTATATATATATATATATGTGTGTGTATGTGTGTATAAACACATATATAAACACACATATATGTGTATGTGTAAATATAGATGTAGATATATATTTATTAGGAGAAATGGCTTACATGATTATGGAAGTAGAAAAGTCTTATAACAATCTGTTTGCAAGCTGGAGACCCTGAGATGCTAGAAATGTGGCTCAGTACAAGTGTAAAAGCCTCCGAATAGGGAAGTTGATGATGTAACTCTCAGTCCAAGGCCGAAGATCTAAGAACCTGGAGCTCATAGGTGTAAGTCCTGGAGTCTAAAAGCCAGAAAGCCTGGAGTTCTGATGTCCAAAGGCAAAAGAAGAAAGCTGTCTCAGTTACAGGAGCAGAGAGAGAGACAGAGAGACAGAGAGAGAGAGAGAGAATTCTCTTTTCTTCTCTTACTGCCTTTTTTCCTATCCAGGCCTTTAGCTGATTGGATGGTGCCCACCCACATCGAGGGGGGATTTTTCCCATTCAGTTTACCTGCTGGTCTCCTCTGGAAAAACCCTCACAGACATACCCAGAAATAATGTTTAGCTGTTTTCTAGGTATTCCTTGATCCAGTTAGGTTGAGATCTAAAATTTAGCACCACAATAACCAATACATAATTATGAGTTAATTATGCACTTCTGTTCAAAGCATACTGTTCATCCCTCAACATAAACAAATATGTAACAAAAAGTTGCTCCTTTCATCTCCATAAGATGTGACTAGACCTAAAAAGGACAAACCAGTTAGAGAATTACATGGTTTTTACTTTTGTGTATTCTACCTAAAGCGGTATAGGAGATGGGATGTCTTTGAGCATAGTAAATCATGGGAAATATAACTAATTTGTCAAAAGGTATAGCAAACTGACACACTTAAGCATCTAATACCATTGTTTTTCATTATCTTTAGAGAATGAAGGCAATGATAAAGGTAATATTGTAGAACTTGAATTTTTTCTTTCTTTAAGTTTGTGTGACAATTTTTTAAAACTCCACAGATTAAACATAGTGGTCTACATTAAAAAACATAATTGATGTTGTATATAATTGATGTTTGATTAATTCTATACATAGCCTCAGCCAGATGGTTGCATAAATAGAGTTTGACACAATTTCAAGTCCCCTAAATCTGGATATTCTTCCCTTTGTCAAGATTATTGACTTTGTCTTTGAAAAAAACTAAGGCCCCAGTGTTTCCTCTTGGTACTTTTTCACCCAATCTATTTGATATGAAACATAGATTTATTAAATGGTATAAGAGAGCATCAATACCATTAAGCCAAGCCTAATTCTTATTTTAGTTATGGGTTGAAATTTGTGTTTTTTTTACTTCAATTTATTATATGAAGTGGTATTCTAAACTTGGGAGAGTTATAAATACATAATTTTTTCATGCCTTTGTTTGCAAATTCTATTGCTTTCTCTATGATAGAAACTCAGTTTAAAAAAATTATATGCAGTTGTTCACTATAAACCACTACACTATGCACAATTCATAGATCAAGGATGCTGTAAAATATCTTTCATTTACAGCCAGTAAATACTCAGAGATTAGTAAAACTTCCAATCTGAGACAAATTCATATAAAATTTCCTAAACTTGAAAATACACAAAAGTAGCTCAAAGTTTTAATATAAATGTCAACAAGTAGCTATGTAGGTATAGGGAGTTATGAAGTCATTTTACATTCTTAGATATGTTATGTACTTTTGGGTTTTTTAAATTTGTTTACTGTGTGGCACTTATTCCTATATGCAAAATATTCATTCTAACCAGGATTGACAATGGAATCCAAGAATCCTGAAGTTGACCTGGCTTTGTCTGGCTTTTTTTTTTTTTTTCTCAAGAGGCAGACAAAGTAGGCAACCATTAGCATTTACACAATAATTTTCACCTTAAGAAATGTTTATGCATATAGAACTCTCCCTTCAGGGGTCAGTCTTCTCAGTGCTATACACAAAAACATATTTTAAAAACTCACAGTTATCCTTGGGTCAGTGAAAAACATCCTACATCTTAATTGGACTCGTTACTCGGAGAGCTTCTGCTATACAAAATGGATAATAAAAACAGAAAACTTCATAGCTAAAGTGATCAGGGAAGTTAAAATAAAGAATCAAAAATAATAGAAGCTTAATTCAAAAATGTTATTTTATTTTAACCTAAAATTTGCATATATTATTTTTCTAATTAATGTTTAATGTTCAGACTCAAACATAAAATATTGTATATTGAGTGGTAGAAATAAGTTTTTTAAACTAATCAATATCTTATCTAGTTCTGATATATTTTATTTAATTATATAAAGAAAACTCCTTTTGGAAATATAGATTCAATTAATAGGAGTTCAAATTCATATCGCTTCTATAATTCTCACCAGTAATGCATTTTCTATAAATTTGCAACTTTCAGTTCCTTTAAAGTAGCCTGAAAACATCAATGTGACAGAAATCTTAAGGCAGTATTTTATCAAAATTTCACAATTTATTTGCAATCTTTGCACTTTTCTTTCCTATAACTACTGTAAAAACTTTTTATTTCTAATCTACTTTCTAAGATACTCATTCAACTTAGCTTCCACATTTATATTCAAATTTAATTTGATGATGTGGCATTTGGCTAAATTAGCTAATTAAAATATCAATTGAACATGGCACAGTCAGGTGTGGGGACAAGTGCAAACTAATTTTGGTGAGTCCAGAATGGAAATATGAGGAGAAGCCCCAGCCTGATGAGTGCTTGTTTGGAGTGCTGGGCACAAGAAGAGGGAACAGAGCACCTGGCTACACCAGAATTAGGTTACGTGGAGCCCTCTTATGGGACTTTCTGCTATATGTTTGCCAACTTTAAAAATATGTATGCCACTGATATGTACACTTCACATCGTGTTATTACTTTTAGTACGACTGTTCTAATTATTGTCATGCTGCTGTCAAATAATTTTGTGTTTTATAAAGATTAGTGTTGAGGCCATGCCACAACTCCATTAAACAAACAAAATGCAGAAAGTAAAAACGGAGCTTCCATCAAGTCTCTACTTTCCCATCTATATTATTCTGAAAAAATATGGTCAAGTATATCAGGAATTATGCACCTGTTGAGACAAGATCAAGACATCTCAAAATAATAAGCAAATATTGAACAAGTTCAAAATCCTACAAGAAAACTATGACAAATGGAAAGTATTTGATAGGATTTGGTACGATGAACATTCTAATCAGTCTTTCTAGTTTAGGTTTATGGTGAGCACGTTTTAGGAGTAGAACCATTCAGAGAAAGAAAGATGTTTATATGAAGGTGTTTTTTCTTATTTAAAGTGAATACAGCTATACTGAGATGGTGGGGGGGAAGATATATTTTCTGAGCTTATATTGTTCAGTGTTATGTAATTGGAAAATTACCTCTAAATTCTATAAAGATGTTTTCACAATTATTAATTTAATCTTATTGTAGTTCAAATATCTACCTTTATTTAATTCTCGGCTCAATAATGATGAAGACAGTTAATTCTATCCAACAATGAATAATTTTTCTCTTTTTGCAATATATGCAACTTTCACTTGCCACTTCTCTTTCATCTGAGCTACACTGAGAGAGCAATCTTAGTGAACAGTTGGGTGCAGTGGTTTGTATGTGAACTCTAGAAGCAAACAGCCTGGTTGTGAATCCCACTCTACCACCTGGCGACTTTGTAAATTTTGGCCAACTGTTAATAGTTAAACTCTCTGTACCCCAGTTTTCTCAACTGTAAATTGAGATAATAATACTATTTGTTTCGACAGAATTTTGGGAAAGTTAAATAAGTTAACATATTTAAAATGGGGCTTACACTAATAAATGCTGTGTTGGTTATTATTATTATTCAGCTGGACTTTATTTAGAAATTGAATAATTATTTGATTTACTATAATGTAGTTATATAAACTCTGATAAATTAGAGTATAATTTAAATGAAATATTAATTTTATGAATGCATAGTCAAACTATTATTATTTTCCTAAATTTCAAACTCTTTCAATTGTTAATACACAATACTTATATGTGTTTCTCTACAAATAATACAGTCCAGAAGAAATAGCAACCTACAATTTCAAGCAGTTCAGAATTGGGGGTAATAAAATTATTTTGATTATCTGTAACATTTCTTTTTACTTTAGGTGTTATTTAATCCCAATTATCATTTTATGTGTTCTTGATTCCTATTAAACACAAATAAATGAACCAAGATACAGAAAATACTAGAAACAAGAAATGTTCATTTTCCTATAAGTCATCTACTATGTTTCTTTGCATCCAAAGGAAAGGAAAGGAAAGATTCCATCAAGTTGTAACTTTGAAAGTTACTTACTGAGCCCTTTACTCATTAAAATATTAAATGATAGTTATAAAAATCTAAGGAGCCAAAATTTATATACACTCTATAAAGTTACTAAATTCCTAGGCAAACACAGGTGTTAAATAATTACTAACCTCTATCATAATTTGATTAAGCATTTTTTTGGTGGAGCTATCAATGCCCAAGTATAAGGTAACCTCTCAGAAAAAGTATGATGATGGCTATGTCATTTAAAACAGATAAACTAGTAATTTAAAGAGCAGAATCATCTATTGGAAAGGACACAAGATTATAATTTATAAGAACTGCTAACACTTCCTGGTTTTCCACATTCAACTTTGAAATATTTGGAAAATTCATTTAATCAGTTCAATCTTAACTATAAAATGTATCTAAAAGTAAACCTATCCCTTCAGTTATTCTGAGAAGTAAATACAATAAAAGCTATTTATAAAAAGTGCTCTATTATTTTATACCCATTAATTCAATATTTATGCATTGGCATAACATATTATACACCAACATTACCTATACACTTTAAAATGTATCAGAGTACCATCTCTACACACCACAATGTATGTTTGTTAATAATGGTGGCCACCTGCGGAAGAAACACATTTGCTCACATCACATAATGAAAAAGTATTTGATGATAGGCACATCCATTTACCAAGTCCTGGAAGAGTTGATTATTTTTTAGGGGTCTCATATGATAAATCCAGAATTTCCACTAGAAAAATCATGCTGATTCCACCACGAATCCCCATATTAATTCTTGAAACCAAATTCTTTGACTTTAAATATCTTTATACATCATTAAATTTGAAAAAGATTTGTAACTAGTTTTAAGCAAAATTCATCAGATGCTTCTCATCTTCATAAGAAAATTTATTAACTAATAAAAATTAAGTATTATCAGCTATGCTTTATGAGCTTGAGAAACTACCAATAGGTATATTTATTTTTATAGTTAACATATCTTTTTGGAGTCTCTTAAATCTTTGCTCTGCTACACAGTACTTCCAGCTTTTTCTAACAATCATTACTAGCTCTGTGCAAATGAGTACATAGTTTTACTCGAGAAGAGCATCATTAATAATTATATTTTGTGAGTTGGATGAATACTGTTTAAAACATACTATTTGGGATTATTCTGAATAATCACTTGGAGAAGCATAAAATGTATATCCTTGTAAATTGAAATCATTTAAATATGTAAATATATAATTAGTAAAGGTGTTTAAATCCTCATGTTATTATTTATTTGAATAATCATAACAACATTGATTTAAACTAAGATGAATTAATTACTTACCTTTATTTAAGGTTTTTTTTCTTTTCCCTCCAAATGTCACACTGCTATCTGGTTGGACAGACAGAACTTGAGCCATGGTGTGTTTCTGACTTCAAAAACTCTGTATTTTTACCATAGTCCCTGGTGCCCTTATTGAGATCAAATCATTTATAATCAGAATTGAAATTTTGATATTGTTAATGTGCAAAATAATTTCAGGATTCCAGATTCTTATGACTTTGGTTGAACATACTATCAGTCATAGTATAATGAAGTTTTATATGAAGGTTTGTTTCTTTAAAACAAATTTTTCTGCATCTATCGAGAGGATCACATGGTTTTTGTTTTTCTTTTATTTATATGGTGAATTACATTTATAGATTTGCATATGTTGAACTATCCTTGCATCTCTGGGATGAAGCCTGCCTGGTCATGATGAATTACTTTTTGGATGTGCAATTGAAGTCAGTTTGCTAAATTTCTTTGAGAATTTTTACATCTGTATTCATAAGGGATATTGGTCTGTAGTTTTATTTTTTTGTTGTACCTTTCCTGACTTTGGTATCAAGGTGAGATTGGCTTCATCAAATGAGTGGGAGGATTCCATTCTTCTCAATGTTGTGGAATAATTTCTTCAGTATAGATCCCAGTTCTTCTTTGTAGGTTTGGTAAAATTCGGACGTGAACCCATGTGGTCTGGGAATTGTGGAGATTGCTTTTGTTGAAAGATTTTTTTTCGTTGCTTCAATTTCAGTGCTGGATAGTTGTCTCCTCAAGAATTCTATTTCTTCCTGATTGAGCCTAGAGAGGTTGTGTGTTTCTAAGAATTTGTCCATTTCCTCAACATTTTCAAGTTTCTGGGCATAGAGAATTTTATAATATCCAAAGTTATCTACAGATTCTATGCAATCTATCTTGAAATACCATGATGTTTCACAGATCTAGAAAAAATAATCCTACGCTCCATATGGAAACAGAGAAGACCCATATAACCAAAGAAACCTTAAGCAAAAAGAACAAATTGGGAGGCATCAACCTACCGGACTGCAAGCTATACTAAAAGACTATAGTAACTAAAACAACATGAGACCCACACAAGAACAGGAGCAGGACTGATAATCCAGATATAAAACCATCCTCATATCGTCATCTGATCTTTGACAAAGCAAACAAAAACATACACTGGGGAAAAGAATTCCTATTCAATAAATGGTGCTGGGAAAATTGGATTGCCACATGTAGAAGGGTATGCACCAGTCACTTCTCACAAAAACCAACACATGATGGATAAAAGACTTAAACCTAAGGCATGAATCTATTAGAATTTTGGAAGAAATTGTTGGAATAACTTTTATAGACATTGGCTTAGGGAAATAATTTATGAAGAAGATCCCAAAGCCAATCACAGCAAGAACAAAAATAAATAAATAGGATCTGATCAAACTAAAAAGCTTCTGCACAGTCAATGAAACTATCATTAGAGTCAGTCAACCTATAAAATGGGAGAAAATATTCATATGCTACACATCTGATAAAGGGCTGATAACTAGAATCTATATAGAACTCAGGAAAATCAGCAAGAAAAAAAATATCAAATAACCCTATTAAAAAGTGGGCAAGGGACTTGAACAGAAAGTTTTCAAAAGAAGACAGACCAATGGCCAACAAACATATGAGAAATTGCTCAACATCTATAATCATGAGGGAAATGCAAATCAAAACCACAATGAGACATCACTTAACCCCAGTAAGATTGACTTTTAATAAAAATTCCCAGAACAACAAATGTTGGCCTTTGTTGTAGAGAGGTAGGAACACACACACACTTCTGATGGGACTGCAAATTAGTAAAAACTCTCTGGAAAGTAATATGGAGATAACCTCAAAGAGCTAAAAACAGTGCTACCATTTGATCCAGCAATCCCAATACTGGATATTTACTCAATGAAAAAACAAAGACATTCTATAATAAAGATATCTGCACTCAAATGTTTATGGCAGCACAATTCACAATTGCAAAGATGTGGAAACAACCCAAGTGCCCATCAATACATTAGTGGATGAATAAAATGGAGTATATGTGTACCATGGAGTACTACTCAGTCATAAAATACAATGACGAACTAATGCCTCTTCTATTATCCTGGATTGAGCTGGAGCCCATTATTCTAAGTGAAGTATCACAATAATGGAAAAACAAGCACGTGTATTCACCATTAAATTGATACTAATTGATCAACACTTATGTGCACATATGGAAGTAACATTTAAGGGGTGTGAGGAAGGTAGGAGGATGGAGAAGGGGATGGGTAAATCTTTTCTAATGGGTGCAGTGCTCACTGTCTGGGGATTGGGCACACTTGTATCTCTGACTTGGTTGGTGCAAAGGCAATATATGTAACCAAAGTGTTTGTACCCTGTATTATTCTGAAATTAAATAAAAGAAATAGAAAAACATTTGTATTCAAGCATATAATCTCAATAACAATCATATTTTGGATTTGAAAATTAATGTGAAGACATATGAAACAAAATATTTTTATGTGTATACATGCACCTTTGTGGAGGTTTGCAAAGGTTCTGATGGAGAGATACATTTTCATCAAATAATGAGATATGTTCATCCTAGTCAGTGCTGGAGACCCACAGATTTCTCTTTATAGTTTTTCATTTTGGGGATTGCTTCGTTCATTTAATCTTCATTTATTCACTTATTAATTCATTTTTATTTGGGGATAAACAATGTATTGGTTAATATGGACAAAAAGATGATGAAAGAGCGAGGTACCCAGTCAGGAGATGTCATCAGGAGCTCTTGGTAAGGCATGGTGTATTGTGAGGAGAGGTGGTAAATCAGAAAATGAGGCAAGTGAAACAGAAGCAACACCTAAGCCTGGTCAGCTAGGATAAGGATTTTGGTAACCACGGTTAGAGCAATGGGAATTTACTAAAATGCTAAAAGCAATGGATAACATGATCAGGTTTTGAAAAACTCCATTTCGATTGCTAAAAATAAAAGTTAAATTACCAATTTGCCAAGACTTTCATCTGTCAAATAATACCACAGTGTACTCTGGCTACTTACACCACATGCTTCTTATTATCTTTGCTTTTTGGGGCAATTTAATAAACTCTCAAAGTCTCATTTTCTCATTGGTAAAATGGAGTTAATACTAAAAACACATGTCACTCAGTGTGATGATAACTAAACAATGTTAGATATGTAAAGCACTTAACAAAGTGATTGATACATAATTAACACATAAAGTTTTACTAAGTAAAACAAAATAGATTATTTAATTTATTATTTCTATAATTTTTATTTATATTATTTTATGAATAATATTATAAGCAATATTATTATTTTCTAAATTAGGTTCTTCATCCATGTGTTGCAGTCTGCTATAGTTTGTATGTTTGACCTCCTAAATCTCATTTTGAAACTTGATACTCAATGTTAGAGGTGGGGCCTAATGGGATCGTGGGGGTGGATCCCTCAAGAATGGCTTGGTGCCATCCTCACAGTAATTGTGTTCTTGCTTCATTAGTTCCCATGAAAACTAGTTATTTAAAAGAGCCTGACACCTCCACCCTTCTCTCTTGATTTCTCTCTTGCCATGTGATCTTGGCACATGACAGCTCACCTTCGCCTTCCACCATGAACATAAGGAGCCTTAAAGGCCTTTTACCAGATGCCCGGTCTTCTAGCCAGCAGAATCATGAGTAAACATTTTTTTCTTTATAAATCATAAATAAACGTTTTCTTTAAAAATCATAAATAAACGTTTTTTCTTTATAAATTAGCCAGACTCACATACTCCTTTCTAGTAACACTAATTGGACTAAGACACACTCTTATCTAGTTTCAATAAAATCTCATTGGGTAATCATAGACTGAGCATTTTCAGCTATTGTTAATCACTCATGGAGTGAGGACATTACAATTCTAGAGGAAAACATTGGAAACACTCTTCTAGACATTGGCGTAGGCAAAAAAGTTATGAAGAAGACTCAAAAAGCCTTGCAAAAATAAACAAATGGGATCTTATCAAATTAAAAAGTTTCTGCACAGCCAGGGA
>VBSM01000272.1:94947045-94967648 GCA_008086735.1 Cheirogaleus medius | reverse complement strand
AAAAAGGATAGTAGTTACAGAGGAATGTGGGGTTAAAAAGTGCTTTGCTATATTTTTATTTTTAAGTCTGTTTTTTAGGTTTCTTATTTGCAAGCATTGAAAATTACCCTGGGTAACTTAAGCATTTGAGTATATAATTAACCAAATAAATACATATGCAAAATTAGTACAAATTATGACAAGAATTTTCATAATATATATGCCACTAAGGAAATATGAAAATTTTAAAATATTTTCTTAGCATTATTTTTCCATCTCTAAGATAAAGGTTGTTTACTAAATGACCTGGTCTTTCCACTGTAAGATTTCATAATTCTATTTATTTTTTTTTATTTATTTTTTTTTTTTAGAGACGGGGTCTCACTCTTGGTCAGGCTGGTTTCGAACTCCTGACCTTGAGCTATCCACCCGCCTCGGCCTCCCAGAGTGCTAGGATTACAGGCGTGAGCCACCGCGCCCGGCCTAAGATTTCATAATTCTAAAAGAGTATCTGAGGTCACTTTTGAAAACAATTTGTTAGGATCGAATATATATGAGATTTCTATTTTTTTCATCAGAAGTTGAATTAGAGACTATACAAGAGTTTATACTATTTTATTTTACACTTTATCTTTTGACATTCAGAAAGTTTTAAAAGATATTTTCTTAGAACATACCTTATCATGTGGACAAAATTCTTCTAATTACAAGCATTCCCTATATTTATTTATTTACGATATTATTATTTGAAATATTACTATAATTTAATACATAGCTCTATTATTCTCATGTGTTTGTTAAATTACCATTTCAATAGTGTGAGGCTGAGAGTTATGCACTCATGTGGATTTGATCATCTACTACAAAGACAAATCTCTACTGTTTAATCTAGGTGAATGTCTGTTTTGTCTACTATCATAAATGTTACTGGCTTGTTTACCTCTAGTGTCATATTCTATTCTGCTCTGCTGAAGTGGGACTCCTTATCCTACATAACATTTAGAGATGGAGAAAGATTAATTCTGAAAAAAAAAACCACAGAAGTAGGGAAATCTATGAGAAATAAATGTTCTATTCTCATCATGGAATGTTTTTGAAACAGAACCTTAAAGGGGAAAAAGATCAAGATAAACAGAAAAATATAATCAGTTCTACAATGTACAAAATTCTATTCAGTGAGTGGTAAGTGCTTTCTCTCACTTGAGGAAATCTATACTACCATAAAACTCTCAATTTGGCCATACTGAGGATGAAATAGTACAAATATACATTATAAATCAAATATTGATATTATTTCTTGAAGGCATATATTAGAAAACATTAAAACAGAAGCAGATTTTTTCTTGTTGATTTTTTTTAAGTTCTAGATAGAATCTTGTTATCAGCCCTTTATCCTATGTGTAAGAGAGCAAATATTTTCTCCCATTCTGTAGGCTGTCTATTCACTCTAATGATAGTTTTCTTGGCTGTGCAAAAGCTTTTTAATTTAATCAGATCTCATTTATTAATTTTTGTTGCTACTGTGATTGCTTTGGGGTCTTTTTCAAAAATTCTTTGCCTAGGCCGATGTCTGAAAGGGTCTTCCCAACATCTTCTTCTAGAATTCTTGAGGTTTCATGCCTTAGGTTTAAGTCTGTTATCTATCTTGAATTCATTTTTGTGAGAGGTGAGAGGTGGAGATCCAGTTTCAATCTTCTGCATGTAGCTATCCAGTTTTCTCAGCACCAATTATTGAAAAGAGATATTTTTCTCCAGTGTGTATTTTGGTCTGCTTTGTCAAAGATTAGATTACCGTATGTGGATGGTTTCATCTTTGGATTCTCAGTCCTGTCCCATAGGTCTATGTCTCTGTTCTTGTGTCAGTTCCATGCTGTTTTAGTTACTATAGCCTTGTAATACAGCTTGAAGTCTGGTAGACTGATAATTCCCAGTTTGTTCTTTTTACTTAAGATTGCTTTGGCTATAGGAGGTCTTCTCTGGTTTCATACAAAGCATAGAATTATATTTTCCAGATCTGTAAAGAATGATGATGGTACTTTGATAGGGATTGCATTAATTCTGTAGATCACTTTAGGTAGTATGGACATTTTAATGATGTTGATTCTACCAATCCCTGAGCAAGATAGATTTTTCCATCTGTTTACATCTTCTACAATTTATTTTCTTAGTGTCTCATAGTTCTCCCTGTATATGTCTCTCACATCTTTCATTAAATATATTCCTAGATATTTAATTTTCTTTGAGGCTATTCTAAAAGGTATTGCATTTTTTTATTTGAATTTTGGCTTGAATGTTATTGGTGTATATGAATGCCTCTGATTTGTGTGTATTGATTTCATACCCTCATAATATTCTGAAATAAAAATAAAGAAAAAAACTGAAGCAGAAAAACAAAGTGATGAGGGTTAGCTTTGGCTAAAGTCATTTAATGTTTAAAACTAATTAAGCAATTTCCAGTCACATAGTTTTTCTTTACTTCAAACTTTGCTGTATATGTTATTGCTCAATAAGTGTGTACAACATTAGTATTCAATGATTAATCAGCTCCTATATTTATATTGAATTTCTTCCTATAAAAACTGTATTTTGATTTGGTGATACACTACAATGTGCTTCTATTTTCTCTTAATTATTATCCTATTTGAGAGGCTAAGCTTGTAAATCCATAAAATATTACCCGATTGCTGACATAGTATTTCTCAAGAAATAAGCAGCTCCAAGAGGAGTAGTTGTGCAAAATCCAATCTTAATTAAGCATGGGCAGGCACCTCACAGGAACCATCAAAAGCATCCTGTGATTATGGAAAAGCACTGTTCCAAATGGAAAGCAGCCAGCGACTGATGATGTGCGAAGATCTCAAGAGGGCTGAGTTGCCATAGATATGCCCATTTCCTGTAAAAATAAACCCCCATTTTTCCAAAAATAAACAATATTGTTATGTATGGCTATTTATTTCAAGGATACCTTAGGATATTTGAAATTTGGTGAAACAGTGTTTCAGATTCAGTTAAAATGTAGTTTAAAACATACCTCTTGTATACACTCTCAAATGCATACAATGAATGTCATTGTATATAACAGAAAAAATGTTAAACAGTAAAAGTGCTATTATCTGGGATATAATCTTGCATTATTTAGTTCTCCTAAATCAGAATATCTAATATCACTGTGTTACAAATGTCTGTTCCATGTTCCTTTGATAGATATCTGAGCTGTACTCATTATTCTCTACACCAATTCCATAACACTTGTTCAAGCCATCTCTTTCAGTGTGGAATGTCTATAGTTGTCTCAGAGCCTGTCTCTTTGATCAGAATTTCCATTCTCAAAATCATCATATAAAATGCTACCTCTTTAAAAATCAGGCAAATTTTGCACTGTCAATACACAAGAATATATTTTAAAATTTTACATTATACTTATTTTCAAATTGTAAAAATTATTTCATAGTAATTCTATTTCTGCAAATGTCAAATTCAAATACTCTAGTATTAAAATTAAAACAGTTGATAGTTTTCTGTATTCGAATTATGTGGTGATTTTCCCCACACTATGACAAAGTGGCCTAACAGACTATTGTTCTTGCTCTGTAATTATTGTCTGGACACAAGGATTATCATTGATTATTCAAAAAACAAAAGCATCCTCTTTGTCAATTGTTTGTCAGCATTCCATGGCATATGTTTAGCAATCCAATATAATAGCTATGTTAAAGTCCGATTTACAACTTTTCTATCCAGGATTTTAGTATAACCGCATTGCTTAAATTAAACTACTGCGAGAGTTTACTTGATTTAAAAAACATATTAAGTCATTGATTTGAATATTTTCAAAACTAAAAATTACTATATCTAATCCCCATGACATAGAACTTTGGGACCCTATTCATAAGCATTCTTAGAACAGATGACAAAGATTGATTAGTTTTCTGAGGAAGGCAAGACCCTACACTTAGGTATACTTCCTGTCTGCCTTGATAACTATAAAGAGTCTTTTGTTAGGGTCTAAATTTTTCTGAAAGGACTTAACCCTTCCCTCTACCTCACTGATTATTCAAGCATGTTTGCCTGTCCTCAATAGGCATTACAAAATATTCTCACTTCAATTTCTTGAGGAGCATAAATTTTTTGGTCACACAATGAAAGTTTGTCTTGCCATATAAAATGACCGAACACTTTTTAATGTTCCCATTATTAGTTTTGTCTAATATTTGACATAATTATTGAACATTTATGAAGGATTTATCAAAGAACATATGATTCATTCTTTTATCTGAATATGCTAAATTTTATATTGGATTAAGCATGAGAAGCATAAAAGCAGGTATATCAACTCTACCAATAGCTTGACTGTTTTTATTAATAGTGTTTCAATAATATTACAACTATTAGCATAAGGCATATGCAATGGACTAAATTTTTTTACATGTTTATTTTTAACCAAGAAAATAACACATGGACTGAATGTTTTAATGCACACAAAAGTCATATATTGAAATCCTGAGCCCCAATGTGATGGTGTTAAGAGGTAGGGCCTGTGAGAAGTAATTAGTTCAAAAGTATGGAGCCTTCATGAATGGGATTAGTGTCCTCACAAAGGGGACCCCAGAGAGCTCTCTTGCCCTCTTTCTGAAAGGTGACAACAAAAAGATGGCATCTGTAAATGAAAGAGGGCCCTCAACAGAACTCAAGGATACTGGCACTCTGATCTCAGACTTTTAACCTCCAGAACTGTGAGATATAAATCTCTGTTGTTTATAAGCCACTCAGTCTATCATACTTTGTTATAGAAGCCCACATGACTGAAATAGAATTTTACATATTATTTTTTAAAACTTCAAAACATTTTTTTTCTTGTCACTTATAGAGATAACTTGGAGGACACTTTTTAATATTTCCATCAGCTTCTTATTAAAAAAAAAGCATGCGGAAGACTTTTTTTCTAAATTTTCAGTATCAGAAAATATGCTTTTCTTTACGAATTAGCTTAGTTTCTTTGTGCTTAATATTTCTGTTTTTGTTTTGCAGGCCATGAATCTTTTAATTGATAATGTATACATTTTTGGTTTGGCTGTTAGAACCAAATTTGTAGCACATCTCCAGCAGTATAAGCATATGGCATACAAACCTTCCCTCGGCTTTATAATTTTCCTCTCTGATTCTCTGAAGTTATCATCATTTTACAGAGTGCAAATTTATTAACCCCTGCAAAATCTCTTGCAGAAAAGGCAGGACCTTGGCAAAAAGCAAACCTGATGAACCAATATAACCAACTTCTGACCAGGCACAATGCTCCCCTAACAACGATGATCGATGATCTCAGTAACAGCCAGGTGGAGCCACTGTCTCCTCACACCTGCCAGGTATTTGAGTCTTGTTGACAGCCTTGACTATACCAACTCAGGAAAAGTAATGCCCTGTTCTGTACAATAAATTCTGCACTGTCCCTAGTAGGCTATTGCTGAATTTCATTAGATCTAAAAGTTCTATCTGTTCTGTAAGAAAACATCAAGACTAAATCAACTGCACTGATTTTCTTGGTGAATGCTCAACATGTAAGTTCCTTAGAACATCAGTCTTGCAGGTTGTTCTTTCTCTAGTAATCCTTTTAATTTCTTTTACCCTGAGGGAGTTTCTTCTCCATTCTCCCTCCCCTTCTAGCACTGCTGTTTTGGATACTGTTATCTTCTGCTCTACTTTCAATATTGCATATTGTGCTCTCAACTTTTTTTTCTCCTCAAAGTTTCTTCTAGCTCTGTTTCTTAACAGAGCACACTGTTTCCTCCTGAGTCTACTCGGATAGAGGCTCTTTATTCTTTCATGTTTCATAAGCCTCACATTGGGAAGTAGGATCACTCTGTTCTTTATTTCAAAACTATTTCTCCTTCATCTTCTTGTAAAACCCACTGTTCTTTGAGGATTGTGCCATTTTGATATATTATTTTCTATTATATAATCCTGCTCTTTTATGGATATTATTTTCATTCCTCTAAGATCTTCATATCTGATATGCAGAATCCCTCTCCAACTCACTAGGATGCCTACATATGCCTGAAAAAAAAAATAACATCTTCTATAAATAACTTTCTCCATTTCATTTTTGCCACCCATCCTATGGTCAATGCTGGATCATTGGGGACTAAAACATCCTGAAGTTAATATCTTAAATATCCTCATCTCTAATCATACACTTTTATTATCATGGGCTATATCAATTTTTATGTACAACTGGGATTCATGGACCATTATTTAGTTGTTTCTTCGGTTCTTTTAACTCCCATCCTTCTATAACTTCCCAGGCAATATCTATTTATTTACAAAATATTTGTATGCAAATTATGAAGACCTGTCTCCATGCAATAAATACTGATGAATAAATTAAATAGATACTGCTTAAGTATACATTCATAGTTGCTTGCTAATGACAGCTAGTTCTTCATTCTTTATCACAGATCTTTTTAATGATCTTTAAGGAACTTTAATCATTATTCACTTTTTATGATTACTTTAAGTCACTCTAGGACAGATTTTTTTTTATTCTTTACTTCCTTTTCTATAAATTAATAAACTTGTTTTTATATGAAAATGAGCAAATAAAAGCCATAGATAGTAAATCTCCACAATTTTTACACTAAAATTGACCATTTCTACTTTCTGCCTTCCCTTCAGCAACAATGAGACATACATCTCTCTTATTAAAACACAACATTTGCAAATAAGAATAGTCGATTATTTTCCTTGGAATTATTTAGTGCTTAAGTAAGCAAATCCAAGATATAGTAACTTAAAAATTATTTTTTAAAAAATTACATATATTTTTTCAGATACTAAATAAATCTATAAATTGAAATATCAAAAAACACCACAGTATATTTCCATCTGCACTCTGATTTTTCTCTTCTACCTCTTTTATAAAACATTCACTGTCCTTTTTCTATGCTTTCCTAGAACATAAAATATTTTCCTACTGTATTTAAAACAAATTCTTAAAAACACTTCTGCTTTTCAAATGAAATAATAAAGAAAATTTGAAATCTTTAAAAAATTTTAAATATTAAGGGGGTGCAAAATTTTTAGGTTACATGGATCATTTCTGTAATGTTTGAGTCCTGGTTATAGGTGTGCCTGCCACTCAAATAGTGTTCATAGTGCCCATCAGGTAGGTTGATTCTGCTCCCCTTCACCCCCTCCCATGTGGTTGCTTTCCACTGAGTTTTACTTCCCTCTGTGCACATGAGAGCTCATCAGTTAGTTCCAATTTAATAGTGAATACATGTGTTTGTTTTTCCATTTTTGAGATACTTCACTTAGGAGAATGATCTCCAGTTCCATCCAGATTGTTGCAAAAGGTATTAATTAATCTTTTTTATGGCTGAGTACTATTCCATGGTGTACATATACTACATTTTATTAATCCACTTATAAAATGATGGGCACTTGTGTTGCTTCCAGATCTTTGCAATTGTGAATTGTGCTACAATAAACATTTGAGTGAAGGTGCCTTTTTGATAAAAACGACTGATTTTCCTTTGGGTAATACTCGGTAGTGGGATTGCTGGATAGAATGGTAGGTCTACTTTTAGTTCTTTGAGGAATCTCCATACTGTTTTTCATAGAGGTTGTACTAATTTGCAGTTGTGCCAACAGTGTGTAAGCATTTCTTTCTCTCTACATCCACAGCAGCATCTATTGTTTTTAGATTTTTAAATAATTGCCATTCTAACTGGGGTGAGGTGATATCTCATTGTGGTTTTAATTTGCATTTCTCTGATGATTAGTGGAGTTGGGCATTTTTTCATATGTTGATAGGCCATTTATCTATGTTCTTTTGAGAAACTTCTGTTCATGTCTTTTGCCCACTTTTTAATAGAGTTGTTTGTTTTTTTCTTGCTGCTTTGCTTGAATTCTTTGTAAATTCTGCTTATTAGCCCTTTATTGGATATATAGCTTGTGAATATTTTCTCCCATTCTGTAGGTTGGCTATTTTCCCTGTTGATTGTTTTCTTAGCTGTGCAGAAGCCTTTTGGTAATCAAATCCCGCTTGTTAATTTTTGTTGTTGACATAGTTTCCATTGGGGTCTTAACCTCCAGTTTCACCTTTAGTTCAATATCTAAAAACCAAATTGAAATCATATATATATACATAATTTTCTAACATGTGGCTGTAAAAATGGGCCTCACATGCTGTTCTACAATTGTGAAATTTTACAGTGAAAAAATTAAGTTACTTAGTATCCAATCCTTATTTTAATAGTGAATATTTTTAAAATTATTTAATTCTATAATGGCAGATCTATGATTATCTACCAGCTTTGCTGTCTTTTTGTTCTTTTTATTTTCACTCCATTATTAATTCAAAATTCTATTACCCAGATTGGAAGTCATTTATAATTTTCCCAGCCTATGTAGTGGTTAAAACATGACCTTTCAAATCACACAGCCCTGAGACTGAGCCCCAGCTCATCTTCTTATGAGTGAGATACTGCACAATTTGCTTAACATCTCGAAGTCTTACCATGCTAATAAGCATATTGGAATAAAATATTGTGTAACCCATAGGCTCATTGTGAATGTTAAATGTAATAATGCATATAAAAACTTCCTTATTATATATATCCATAGGTAATACTAGGTAAATATCAGATATTCTTGTAATAATTATTACCACAAAATATTCTAACTTATTTAACTAATTATTCACCAAATGCACTTGTCTAGCAGGTCAGTTTTATTACTTTCTAATTCTTATACCACCAATTTTCCATCACTTTATAATTATTTATAAAATTCATTGAAAATCTAATCACTCAGCAAATTGATAAGAATTTAAGGATAAAAAATAAAATCTATAAGAGTTTGGGATCAGGGGGCAAAAAATTTTATTTTTATCTCTGTGTCACTCAGCTCTCTCCCTAGAATTTATGATTTCTTATTAAAGTATCATATTTACTTCTATTTTCTAAGAATGTAGACAACACCTATTCTATTATTTTAAAGGCCATCTTTTCTATGCAACTCTCTTTGCCTTTGTAATCTACATAGATCCCTTCATTACCTGCATTTTTTAATTAATTTAATAGTATTAAATTATTATTATTATTATTATTGAATTGCGGCAAACCAAATTGCCACACACTTGGTGGCTTACATCAACACACACTTGTTATTTCAGTTTTTAAGGGTCAGGAATCCAGGCATGAATTATCTTGTTACTCTGCTTCAGGATCTCTGATCCATCTGCAATCAATGTGTCAGCCAGGGCTGGTGCTTTATCTCAGGCTTAACTAAGAGAGGATCAGATTCCAACCCCACAAAGTTGTTAGTAAGATTCAGTTCCTTGCAATATTCTGGAGTGAGAGAATCACTTTTTGTTGTATATCAGCCAGAGCACTTCTCCCACACACACTGCCTTGCTGGTTCTTGGACAGCAGCAATTCTCAATTTCTTACCAGTGGGCCTCTGTTCCATGGTCATCTTCTTCCTCAAAGCATGAAAAACAGAAAGGCAATATACTGAGTCTACTAGCAAGACAGAAGTTACAATGTCATGCAATGCACTAGTGGAAGTAATAAGACACTGCCTTTGCCATATTCAATTGGTTAGAATAAGTCCCTGGTCCCACCGTACTCAAAGAGAGAGGATTATATAAGATTATAGATAGCAGGATTTGGAAATGACTGGAGGGGGGCATTTTAGGAAAGTCTGCCACACATACTGCTATGCATTCATTTATTCTTTTATAAAAATATTTTTGGTTGGTTGGACAAAGTTGAATGTAAGCAATTAGAGAGCACACATTTTTTAGTGTGTCTTATGATTTTTCTTTGATACTTCATTTATCATTAGATGACTAATATATGCCGGTATAATATTTGAATTTAGCTTATTAGGGGGAAAATAACTGGTAGAATAGTCTAATATTAATAATATACTGATTTTATAAAATTAATAAATAATTAGGTTAGTTTAATGAAAACGTGAGGGCTGTTTGGGGATAAATTTACAAACTAATCATTCTATTTAAAAAGAATATATTAAGTGTAACTTACCCATAATTCCCACTCACTTTATGAGAAATTGAAGCCTTATTATTTTTTTGGCTATCACAGTTAATCATTTTATTTATTTCAGATTCAGGGCAACTTTTATGTCACTGAGTTCTATTGATTGTAATATAAAATGTTCAGCCTGCATGAAGTTAGAGCATTAATAGATTATGAAAAATAGACAGCTATCCCTCTTAATATTATTTGTGGAAACTCTGGGCAGGCTGCTGTTTGACCTTCTTAAGTGAGCAGCTTGCCTTTGACACCCACAACCGATGTACATACATGATCACTTGGCTGTCAATACTCGTAACCATCTGTTATGATGGCAACCTGCCTGCTTTCAAAATCGTGTTCCAGTTTAAACTACAGGTGCCAACTAAGTAGATTGGCAGCCTGAAATTCTGAAAATGCTTTTTCTTCTGCTGGAGGAAACGTTGCCACATTAACACCCACATAACTTCTTACCGCAACACCACCTGTTCATTATTTTTAAGCCAAAAATATCCATGAAAAAGCCAATAGTGAGCAGTTGACAAAACAACATTGGGTACCAATGGGATATTTCAAAGTTCAGTGTGTTGTTCTGTTTCCAAAAAAGTGATCTTATGTATTGAGAAGCCACAAATATGTGGGTGTGAAAAAGTGTAGCACTGAAAAATCATTGTATTCAACATAATAGCATCTTAATATTTAATAGGTTAATATCTTTATTATTGGTCCCTGTTGATGGGGAAGAGCTGGCTGCTCATCTCTTCATAAAATCACTAGAATTATGGAAAGTCCCTTGCTTGCGTGCAGTGGTCTTACATTGTTTGTATGTGTGTGCGTGCATTCTTGTGCTGCAGAATTCCAAAACTGGAGAAAAGATAAAATAAGACAGAAGCTGCTATATTATACTTCAATGATTTTAGCATTAGTTGGCTTTGTGAAAAAGGGTATATATCTGAAGTTATCTCCCACTTTCTCTTCAATTCCATCCTTTTTCTACAACATACTGAAGCCAAAATAATAATGGGCTGTTATTAATATCTGAAATGTAAAATCTCAGGATTTAGCAAAGCCAAAGGAAAAAACAAAATTACTCTGTGCAGCTATTTTGTGTATCTTCTCTACAGAAATTTCCAAATTTACCCTTGTCTGCAGTTCATGAACTTGCCTCACATTTCAAAGAATAAATATCATTCATCAAATAGTAATCACTATTTACCACTTTACCAAATCTACAAATTTGCTTTATCTACTTCCATCCTCCTTCTACACAAGATAAAATCCTTCACTTGTGCTCCTTCTACCATTTCAGGAACTAATTTTCATTCATCATTCCCTCTTGCTCTTTCACATTCAGTCTTGATTTTTAAGCAATCAGTCTCTCAGCCTGTAGGCATGTGATAATATTTTCCCTTGTAAAACAATAAATTCTTTCTGACTCTCAATCCAGCTCTTGTCCATAAGTTTACTCCCCTAAACATATAAATTTCCCAAATGACTTGTGTCCTGTGATGTTTCCACTTTGTTACCTTGTTTCTTCTCAATCAATTCCAATCTCGACTTGGCACATATTACCTGAACAAAACTGTTCTTATTAACATTTTCTAGACTTCCAAGTTCCTAAGCCTAATATTTTGTTTTTCTCTTCTGATCACACTTAACCTCTCACAGCATTCTACAGAGTTGATCACTCCTATTGCTTAAAAAATGCTTCCTTCTCCTTCTCATCCTTCTCCTTCTCCTCCTTTTCCTTCTCCTTGTGTTTTCTCTCGCACTACAACTATTGGCTTTCCTCCCATATCTCTGCCACTCCTCAGATGCCTTTGCTGGACCCTCTTACTCTATTGGTCCTCTAAATGTTGAAGTACCTCATGAATCAGGACTGGATGTGCTTTTCTACACATGCTAAAATCTCATGTTTTAAGCAATCACACATTTCAATGGCTCCCAATACAAACTACAGGTTAATTCCCTGATTTATATCCTTTTTTTCCGCCATGCTGTTCTCTAAGTTCCAGATAACTATATCATTTGTGATTCTCGTTTACACATAGAAGCCCCCTTTTCTGGGAGAAGACTACTGTCTTTGACCAAGTAGTTAATGCTTCTGGGCTCATTGAAAGCTACTCCCTGAATGTATTTGTCTCAACTCTTCACCTAGCTAACTCATACTCAGTTTTCGGGTCCCAGCTTTGTATTCCTCCATTCACAATATATTATTTGATTATTTGTTTCATTCCAATATTCTTTATGTTTCCTCCACGGGATAAATTACCTTATTCGTTTTGTAAGATTGACTCATTTCTATATGCCCAACCCTACTAAATGCCATGGGACATATTAGAGGCTCAGTGAATACTATTTTTAAATAAATTTGATATATTTTCTCTACAAACTCAGTTCTGGTGCCCAGGTGGAGTATAAGTAGATTTGCCTAAAGGAGATTATTTAGTCATGCAAGAAAAGTTAACCAGTGAGAGGAGAATTTATCATCCTTCTTATAAAGTATCACAACATACAGACTCAAAATCTTTTTTCTCTAATGTTTCAGTATCATTCACTTGATACTGTGAATGTAAGTGATAATAATACAAGTGATTTAATTTATTCTCCTTTTGTACGTTATCACATGCAGAATTTCTTTTTTCTATTTATTATCTTCTATTTTAATATATGTAAAAATATTCATTATCATTCATATTCTGATGGTAAGAGAGAATTGCATTTCAGAAACCAAGTTCAACTTACACAAAATTGTCTTCTCACAAAAGTGTTATTCGGATAACCAAGAGAGCTAAGTGGATATATAATTACTTACTTTAAAAGGGTAGAATTTGACAAAGAAGCAGTTATTTGACTCAATTTTAAACATATAAACAAAACACAATTATCCTCTGCCTGACTTTAAATGTGTGATTGTTTTCATAAAAATAAATTAGTGACTGTTCTCATAGCATCACTGAAGAAAAGTTTCACCTTAATCATAATTAGCTCCAAATACAGTTTAAGTTGATAGAACTAAACTTATTGTGATTAATATTTGAAATCTCAACCTCTATTTGAAATGTTAAGTTCAGTGGATTAAGAACTTTTCTTAATAATGTAAAATAGAGAAGATATTATTTATTGTATTTCTTAAATATTCAAGACAATATAAGGGAAAAAATAACTTACTTTGAAGTTTTAATCATATTGTGTTTTGCATTATTTTTGATACATTCAGAGTAATAAAGATGAGAAGCCCTGGCCAAGGAATTAGAAGAATTAGCTATTGAGACTGACTTTGATTCTAACCAGCCAGAGAGTTGCAGCCAATCTACTTAAATGATTGGTGTCTTAATATCTTCACTTGTTAAATGAAACTGATGATGAAACTAATGATTACTGACACAGTTGACAGCTAAAATTCTTTATTAGGTGAAAATCTAAACTCACAGATTCAACAGCTAAGCAAATGCTAAGACAGAGCAAACTAAACTATACTGACAGAAAATAGATCAGTGGTTATGTAGAGGGAGGGTTGGGTAAAAGATTGACAATAAATGGAGCAGAAGAGAATATTTCAGTCTCTGAAAATATTCTAAAACTTCATGGGGTAATATTCATACAAGTGAATATATTTGTCAAAACTTAAATTTAACCTACAGCTTAAAATAGATATATTATTATGTATGTATTATATTGCAATAAAGCTAATTTTAAAAGGGGTGTGTGTGTAGTCACTAAGTAGTAATATGAAATACTAACAATGAGAAAACACTAAGAATTTCATTAATGTGCCTTCTTCATAGCTAAGGCTTGGTGATTTAGGTCATTTAGGATTTTTCTCTAATTTCTCTCATACTTGAAATGTATATATACATCATAATCAAAGGTCAACTTTAAGCTAAAATTATTACATATACTGTCATTGTCTTGGAAATCCAAATATTTTATTGTTCAGTTTTCATATTCCAAGCAAGTTTAGCAGGGATTAAGTGAGTTTATTACCTAGAGCAGATTTTTTTCTATATTTGTTTAGCACTTTTCTCAAAATTAACTAATTCTGTAACAGAATCATATTTCTTTATAATTAAATGAATTATAAATTATTTTGCATAAGGTTGTGTGATATAGACATAAAGAAAATAATATGTGGAAGTTAATAAAATAACACATTGGTTAATTAAAATCATGCTTGTAGGAATACTGTATGCCATGGCATTTTGGCTTTATGGGTTTGAGTCAAATAAGATTGCTCTAAGATTTAATTTCTTCAAAATCTACATGCCTGAGAACAAAATCTAAGTTCTACTAAACTCAATGTATTTGCTGTGGTCAGTTAAACATCAATGTGCTTGTGGTTGAGGTTTCACTGTAAATGGAATCAAAATCTTAGATACTATTAGGAAATAATAACAAGACAAATACAATGTCAAATCAGATTTTTAGAAAAAAATTAAACTGAATTTAATAATCCATGTTCAAAAATATAGCAAACAATTTATTGGATGCATGTAAAAAGTTTAAAAATAGAAGAAAATAATAGAAAAATTATTTCATATAATTTATCATTATTACTAAATTTTATAATTAATGACCAAAATGTGTAAGAAATAGTCTTTACTGAATTTCTTTAAGTTTTAAAACAGATAGCTCTTGCCTCGGATTCCATCTACTCTGGGCGTTCAGTCTGACATTATTTGACTGTGGTTTATGTGGAGTAATGTTTCTGGTTCAAAGCATAAACAGGATACTCCCTCATGTTCTCTTTCAGAGCATATATTCTGTGAATCTATGATTTTCCTTCTGTATTGCACTATACTGCGGTGACATGTTTATCACAATGCCCAGGTACAACAGTGACTTTTTCCATAAAAATACACAAACATAGATTAACTTGCCAAGGTCATACAGCAAGTTCCTGACAGTACCAGGATTAAAACTCCCCAAGTTCCTGAACAGTTATAGCAATTTCATTGTGACATTCTTGTAAGGCTGTAGCCTAGATTGGTGGAATTTATATTTGAGTTCACATGCTTAGAATCAATGTGTCCTAGGTCTACTTTAAACCTGAAAAGAAAAGAATATGTTTTAAATTTAAAAAGATCAGATTTGTTGTTTTTAACTGAATAAAACCCACTAAAACACTGAACTATGAAATAAAACTAATTTTAGAACTCTAACTTAAGCTTTACAATATGCCATATGAAAATTTGTAGCTTTGCCTAAATATAAGATGCTATATGTGAAAACTATGTTTATTTTTGATAAGTAGTTGCACATAATTTAGACTGCACAAATATAAAAACTAAAAAGAATGTGCATTTGTCCACTACTGAGACATACCTCACATATAGGCAGCAGCAATTTAGCTCAGTAATGGAGTGATCTATATCAGAAATATAGGCTGTATTCCATAGGCAATAGAGCTTTCAAATATGAAAGTAGGATAATTGGATTTTGCCAACAGTATTAAGAATGCACTAGGAAGATTGATTTTTAGGACTATAAAGAAAACAGGACATTATTGCAATTATCTAAGTGAAGAATGGTAAGGATATAGAATTTGCAATAGGGGCAATAAGAAGCTTGGAGTTAGGTATGACATTTCAGACATAAAATAAGATATCCTTGTGACTGAGAAATAAGAATGTGAGAGGGAGAAATGACTAGACAATGATATAAATGGTTTTGGCTTGTATGCCCTGGAAAACAGTGGCATGCTGAGCCAAGCTGATGACTTATTGGAAAATGAAGGATGTTAGAAAAAGAAAGGATAAATTTATTTTAAGTAAAAGACAATATGTTTAGTTTTCAACATGTTGAATTATAATCTAGCAGGATATTTACACTGATTTTTGGCAGGAAATTTGAGACATGGATTTACATGTTCAGAATAAATGTTGGAGCTAAAATAGGAGTCGTCCACATGGAGTTTTAACTGAATGTGTAGTAATAGATGATGTAACTAAGGAGTATACATGGTGTTAGTGGAGGTCAGGAAAGATCTCAATTTCTCTGGTAATTTTCCATGGCTACTCTGGAACCTGACAAGGTTATGGATAGAAGCTCATGCTCTAGGGAAACACAGACAAGCCGATCCCTGCTGGTATTTATGCAAGTCAAATAATTGTTGTACCTACTGTATTTTGTCAGCCATGCAGAATACCCTGAGATATTCCACTTGTTAGGCACCAGACAAAAACAGTCAATCTTCTCTATCAGTTAAAGAATGAGGCAGAGGAGGAGGGTAGGGGGAGAGAGAGAGTGAAGGTTACATAAAATTATTTGTTCTGTTTTTGTAACTTTTGTTGAGTATGTAATTATTTCTAAATTAAAAGTATTTAAAAAGTGGAAGAGATGAGTTTTCACATGGAGAAAGTTCACCATACACTCAACCCAATTAATGTGCAAAGTACCCTACACAAAGACAAATTTTCCTAAAATTTGAGATTATTAAGATATAGAGAAAATTCTTAAAGATGTCTAAATGAAAAGGATAAGTTACAGGAAATTCTCAGACTTCTAAACAGGGGAGTGATGGTCTGTAATACCAGCTGAACAATGGCAGATAATTTCCAATACAGGACACAGAACATTTAACTGATATAGTTAATGAGTGGATTTCAGAAATTGAAATTAGTTCATCTTAAAATAGAGATGTCTTAGCAGCAAAACTCTTTCAGTGTCAGTAATCATTTATTGATTCAATTTTGATCCATGTCCTCTTGGAGGCCCTTGGGATAAACCAGTGGTGGCAGTAAGGGGAGAGGGAAGAGACAAATAACAATCTGAAAGCTCAAGACTAGTAATTTCTTTTCTAAGTTTCTTGCACTTCCATGCCCCTCTCTGTAACCTCTCTCTCCAGCCCAGACCTCTAACAAGGCAACTTAAGGCTCCATGAGTAGGACACAATAATGGGCGATCCTCTTAAAGGACAAGCTCTGTGTCACTACTGTTATATTTTATTGGTCTAAGCATCACCAATTCAGTTTGATAAAGGATTGGCCTCTGTCTCTAGATGGGCGAGGTAAGGTGGCACATATGTACAAAGAGAAAAGGAATTTATGCTGGTTTATTTTATTTTGATAAACTGATGTTGGTTATGGTGGTCTTTATTATTAGACTCTGGTTTGAAGTTGCTGATAATTTTACAATTAAATGAATAAAAAATGTGTACCTGTAATGAACTTTAGAAAATTGTATGAATAGAGATTGAGAATATTCTTCAAATTATAATATGGTTCATGGAAATGACAATTGAAAGATAATTTGTTCTTGTTTTTTAAAAATAGCAGCCTGATGTGTATCATTTGCAGATGTCTATGTGTTAAGTATTTTACTCCCACTACAGTGGCTTTTAAGCTAAGAACTTGCTTGTAAAATTTTGTAAAAATTGAATATTTGGCTCTCACAAACTGATAAAAGCCAATGCCAGCATACCACTGTAGTAACCCCAACAGTATTTATGCATATGGTTGAGGTATTATAAAATAAGTTATGTTATTGTAAATAAGTATATGAATATATTTCATCTTTTCCATATCTATTTTTAGTCATCAAAAAAGATACCTTTGTACCTTTCATAAGTGTGATGGCCAATTTTAAGTGTCAATTTGACTGTGTTAAGGGAGGCGTAGATAGCTGCTGAAATATAATTTCTGAGTGTGTCTATGAGGATGTTTCTGGAAGAAATTAGCACTTGAATCAGCAGACTGAGTAAAGAAGATGGCCCTCACCAATGTGGGTGAAAATCATGCAATCCATGAAGGGCCAAAATAGAACAAAAAATTTAGAAAAGAACAAATTTTCTCTTTCTTTTTCAGCTGGGACATCTGTATTCTCTTGCCCTTAGACATTTGTGCTCCTAGTTCTCTAACATTCAGGTTTAGATAGCACCACACCACCAGCTTGCTATGTTATCCAGCTTGCAGAGGGCAGATGGTAGGGCTTTCTCAGCCTCCATAGTGGAATGAGCCATTCCCGCCAAAGCTTCCATCTCCTTGGTTTTGGACTTCCCAGCCTCCAGGACTGTGAGAAATAAATGTTTATTGTTGTAAGCATCCAGTCAATGGTATTCTGTCATAGCAGCATTAATGTGTATACTAAGACAGTCTTTGTAGTTTATTGTTGTAAGCATCCAGTCAATGATATTCTGTCATAGCAGCATTAATGTGTATACTAAGATAGTCTTTGTAGACAATTAGCCTAATTCTCAATAGAACTACACATGATTCTGACATTCGTCTAATTACCTTAAAAACATACAGAGTTTTTTCTCAAGCATCATTTTAATAAACATATAGGGCTTAATATATAAGTTTTCTACCATAAATACAGACAAAAACAAAACAAAGGTTTGTAGTGATTTTATATAAAATTGTGTGTGTGTGTCTGTATGTGTAGTTGGACCTTCATATCAGTGGAGTTTGCATCCATCGAGTCAAATTCTGTTTGTACTGAAAATGTGCAGAATATTTTCCTTGTCACTATTCCCAAAAATATATATTAAAACAACTATTCACAGAGCATTTATATTGTATCAGGTATTATAAGTAATCTAGGGATGATTTAAAGTATATGGAAGGATGTGCAAATAATATACCATTTTATATCAAGGATTTGAACATCCATGGAGTTCAGTATCTTTGGAAGGTCCTACAACCAATCCTTCACTAATATTGAAGGATAATGTGTGTGTGTGTGTGTGTGTGTGTATAAAACTAAAAACTGGAGTATTAAAAACAAATAATTGTTCTACTGGGAAATTATTAACCTATGAAAATATCTAGAGGTTTGCTTGAATTCTTTAAGACATATCTATGTCTATATCCATACATATTAATATGAATTATGTGGCTCTATCTGGAATAAATTAAATATAAATAATTACTAATAATATTAACTGGTGTGAGTTATTAAAATCACATAGTACAAAACAATTATGGTCAAAATCCTAAAATGGGAAAACCCCAAAACTTTTAAACTAAGATATTCCAAGGAATGTAGAATATGTGAATTTACACATAGATTAATGTACTACATATTTCAAATGGTGAGTATGGTACAGTTGTATACTGTTTTTCAGCATTCCAGACTCACAAAGACTCTTAAATCATGCCAAAGGCTACTAGGAAGAATAAACAAAAGAAAGAGCAAAGGTAAAATTCAAGGAATATATTTATTAAGCACTCAAATAAAAATGACTTTTGGTAGAATAAGCATAAAAACAACTCCAGATTATAGCTTATTATTCATGATACTGAATCAAATGTAAATATTTGTCCATGTAACATAACATTTAAATACTCTTATCTATTATTTAAAAATCAATGAAATTAAAATTAAATAGCACCTATATTAAATAGTTCATATTTGTGTGGGATCATTTATGTCTTAAACATTCTTAATCTACAATAGTAATAAATTTAAAGAATCATCATTATTTTCACTCAAGTTTGTATTATAATTTTGCAAGCATAAATATATCTTAATAAGCAAGTGAGAGAATATGAAAAGAAAAGCTTCAGAAGCCCCACATCAAGAAACATATCCCACTTACTGAATAAACTCCTTCAACTACTAAAACATTTTTTGTCTTGGTCCAACCCAACAAGAAGGTAGAAGCTCTGGGCACCAGGAACTGAAGATATACTACTTCATATGTATAAAGTCGGGGGGATGGGCATACCTCTAACCCTTCTTAGGGAGAGGCAAAGATATACAGTGTATCCAAAATGTAAAAAAAAAAAAAAAAAATCTTATGTTGGATGGAGGGCAGGCGGGAGGGGGGAGGAAGTGTAGAGTTACATAATGTGTGCCTTGCCTGGGCCACCTGGGGATTGGACTCGCTAGAAGCTCTGACATGTGGTGGGGGGAGGGGTGGTAGGGGCAATGTATGTAACCCTAACAATATTTGTACCCCCATTATATGATGAAATAAAAGCAAAAAATAAAAATAAAAATAAAAAAATAAAAAATTAAATTAAAATAAGATGGGATTTAAATGATTGCAAAACATAAGGGTGTAAATGTGTTTAACACAGGTAAAAATCTACTACATTCTAAGGAAGGAATACAAGTTGAACAGGACTGATTTATACAAAACTTATAGCAACTTTCCCATGAGTTCATATTGAGAGAACTAGTTTCTCAGAAAATAAATACAGGATATGTCTTTAATTTGAGTCACTTCGCTACTTTAAACTAAGCACCATGTTTCCTACTGAGTCATGAACAAGTATCACCATTAGAAGTTAGGCAGTTTTCATAAAAAACATCTTGTTGAGAAATAATGTTGTACGTTTCTGTTATTTTTCTCCTGGGGCTACTTATTGTTTCTAAAATAACTTGTCAGATCAAAATGCATTGATATTTTTAAAGATCATTTGAAATATTGTTTTCTGACTAGAAAACTAATGCATATCAATTTTTTTATTTCATTATATTATGGGGGTACAAATATTTTAAGGATTACATATATTGCCCCTGTCAACCCTCCCACCCTCCCTGTGCTAGAGCTTCAAGCATGTCAACCCCCTGGAGGTGCATGTCACACCCACTATGTAAGTATACACTCTTCCCCTCCCCCCCACCTGCCCACCA
>VBSM01000272.1:94912573-94946945 GCA_008086735.1 Cheirogaleus medius | reverse complement strand
CAATTTGATGGTGAGTATATGTGCTGCTTGTTTTTCCATTCTTGTGATACTTCATCTGGAAGAATGGACTCTACCTTCACTCAGGATAATATAAGAGGTGCTAGTTCACCATTGCTTTTTATGGTTGAGTAGTATTCCATGGTGTATATATATATATATATACACCACATTTTATTAATTCACTCATGTATTGATGGTCCCTTGGGTTGCTTCCACATTTTTGCAATTGTGAATTGTGCTGCCATAAACGTTTGAGTGCAGATGTCTATGGGGTTTTTTTTGTAATTCTGATTGATAAGGCAATCTCTTGCAATGTAAAATTTAAGAAGAATGTAAAATTCCACTGATCGTTGATTAAATAAAAAGCAATATAAACAGATTTTGCATGTAAATCAAAGGTTAATGATATGTCCATTTAGGCACAGAGGTAGAAGTGAAACTAAAGTGTCCTGAGTGCCTGAAGAAGACAAAGATTTCTGGAAAGGGGAGAGTAGAAAGAGGATATTACTACTGAAAGTGCAGTGTAGGAACAAAGGAGAGGGATTTGGGTGTAAAAGAATGTGAGTTTTCCTAGAACTGCAGCATGTAAATGATAGAAGGGTAGAAATTTTAAATGTCAATGTGAATTTTTTTTTGTTTTAGTTTGCAATTTTTGAGAGATAACAAACAATACATTTCCTACCTGCCCAGTGCCTCATTGAATGAGGCACTTTTGTGGATCTGAAACATGTGAATCTACAGAAGTATTGGAAAAAAATAGGCTACAATTTTAGCAAGAGTTTTCTCTAGTGAAGGGATTAGTGTTCTTTATTTTTACTTATTAACATTTATAATATCCAAGGCTTCAAGTTATTTTATCAGTAGAGTTTAAAGTTTATTTAAAAAAATAAATATAGTTGGAAATTCATAGATTCTGTGAGAATTCTTATGATGACACAGAAGGACATATTAACAATAATCATAGTGATACTAAGGAGACTTTTGATTTGGATAAAATATATGTATGTCTAATGTCTCACAACTAGGCAGTAGAAGGGCTAGATTTCCCAATAGATTGTAGCAAAATCTCTGGTCTTAAATACTATTGTATACTTTGTATATATGAATAAAGGTGTATCCTTGAGTATTAAAGTTTTAAATGGACATTACACCTTGATTTACAGAGTAATATGAATGTGCAATACATTAAATGATACAGAACTTTAAGAAACTATCAGTTTATAAACATGTAGCTTTGCTATAACTGAAAATCATTAGCCATACATTTGAAATATATATTTATAAATATATAACTTTATATATCACTATAATTTATAAATATATATATATAACTTTTTGGTTGTGTGGTTAAGAGCTATTCAATAACTGCAATGAAAAGAATCACAGCAGTAGTAACAACACAACCATCCAATATTTATGATTGTTTATTATGTGACCAGTGCTCTTCCAAGAGCTTTAAACGATTTATCTCAATTATTTCTCACATTACATGATTACATCTCTATTATATAGATGAAGAAAATGAAGTTTACAGAAGTGCCACAACTTGTCCAAGGTCACAGAGCTATTTGGTGTCCAAGTCAAGGTTCAAATCCTCTTGGGATCCAAGAGCTTGCATTTGTAATAAGTAAAGTCTTACTATTTTGTTTGCCTGACAAAATTGTAACAGTAAAAATTACTTTCATAATGAAAGAATTTGCGAAACCAGAAATTTTATTCATAGACTTTTATGTCTATGTCCATTTCTATGTCTACATCTAGATTATGTATATCTATATCTACTTATATCTAACATCTATAACTGTCTATATTTATAGCTAGTGGTAGGTGATAAACAGTTTTTCTTTTTAACAAGATGGGATTTCTTTGGAATTTATTGTAGCAATACTTATAGGACATTTAATATTAAAAAAAGACCAAGTAATTCTTTTGCTATACTGAAAGCTCTTAGAGAAAAAAATAAGGCATGAAAACAATGAATATATTCCTTCTAGTGTAGTAATTCTTAATTTTTTTTAAAAAAAACCACACATCAAAGTACACATCTATTTCTGGGCATAATTAACGTTAATTTGACTTCTAGGCAAGCTGTTTGACAAATTTTACTTTAATTGACGTCTTGACAGCGGAATTTTATTGGAAAGTGCTGGCAAGCTCATATCCAAACAACCTTCACTATAAAGGAGAGGCTCTGGAGATATGATGAGAATTTATTACAGTCTTCAGCATTTACTCAAAGAGATATACTGAACAATGAAACAAAAAGAAATAAGACCATCCATCATCTACTCACAAAAGGACCTAAGCTCTTATGTCCATTAATGCTGTTACATTCTGCCACCAGTCAATGAGAAGACGACCGTGAAAAATTCTTGCAAAAGTGTTAAGTTATAAATATGTCTATAGCAAAGACATTTACTAGATTCTGGTTGAACTTGATCCAATATCATTTTACTTTTTACTGATGAAATTCAACTTCATAATTATTGCTATCTAGTAACTTAACTGTATTCTTTCTGTGAGGTGAAAAAATAATTCATGATTTATTTCTTATATATATATCAAATGTATATACAAATGTAAAGTGAAGCCTCATGAATCTTCTAGGCTCTGAAATAATAATTATAGTAGAGTTTTTCATATCATGCTGGAAGAAGAGGTTGAGATATGTGGCAGGTGTGACTTGGTGAGAAACACATTTTTCACCAGGTTTATATGTGTATTATGGCAGTTAATTACCCTCTGTTATAACTGTTTGCATGACCAAATGATGCTTTGTACAATGCCGGAGCCAGCCGGTGACGTGCGGCACCTAGAGTTAGGGGGCGAGGATAAGAAATAAAGAGACAAACAAAGATGGGGACGGGAGGACGGAGTCTATGATGACTGCTGGGCCGCGTTTATTTTTTGGGGTTTATTTATACAGAGAGATAAAATGAAAACAGGATGTAATGGGAACAAATAGTACAGGCTTACCATTATCTTGAAACCAGACAGTAACCATGAAATATATTTTATCGGTTGGGCAAGCTTCTCATCCTGCTTTTCTACTTTCTAATCTACACCTAAGGATTCTTAAGAATCAGCAAGACTAAAAATACTTCACTAAGATTATTTAAGCAACTTAAAAGAACAGAAGACTCAAGAATGATAAACATGCTTTGCCTTGGAAAAATGCTACAAAGGAAAAACGTTCTAAGGAGTAGTTAATAGGAGATAACGTGCAGGTGGCTGCTTCAGTGATTTTTTTCATGACTGCAGCTGCACTGTTTCCAGCACCCTCTAACTAGGTGAAAGGGTAAGAATGCCAGAGCTACGAGCTAGGGCCAGTGCTACGTCTTGAGGACCCCAGTGTTCTGGGCAGCAGCTGTACCCCAACTCTCCCGTCTTCGGGACAGCTCCTGACAGTACAATCCAACTTTGTATTTTTTATCCTATGGAAAGCCACAGAAACTAGCCAAAACACGAATATTTGGACAATTTTCTATGAAATCTCTCAAAAGTTTTGGTTGAATGAGTTTGAATCCAAAGGTACAGCAGTGAACATTTCCTAAAACTCTTTTGGTTTTATACAGCGAGTTTCTGAACAACCTTTCTGGAAACGGAGGCAGTGTCCTGTCCATATTCTTGATTCCATTTTAACTCAGCCAATTTTCTATTATAAGGTTTGTCAATTGTAAAAGCCTCTGTCATATATCAATGTCTGTATTAGATTCCTGTCTTTGGGTTATAAGCAATGAAACTCAACTCAAAATACCAATGCAAATTACATTAAAAAAATAACAAATAAATTCATTTTTGTACATGGAGAAAAAAAATACATGGACTTTTTTTTTCAGATGTGGCTAGAACCAAGGCTGTAGCAATGTGAACAGGCCCCTTTCTCATCATTGCCCTCTCATCCCAACTCTGCCTGTCTTTGCCTCAGTTGATCTCATTCATCTACTATCAAATATCTGAACAAGGCTAGAACTTGATTTTGTGCATATAATATTTTTATCTACCACTATTAGAGAAAAGTAAGTTATAGTTTGGGTAGCTTCAGTGGGAGAACTCATGAGGACTCCGATTTTCTAAAAATGTTCACAAATGTTCATTGTCCAAAAAGTGGGCATGATTCAAAGCACATGATATTGAGTGCAAACTGAAAGTGCCTTTGTTATGGAATTAACAAGAATAAATAGTGCAATATTTTGGTATTTGGGTTTATGTTATTTATTTTCATATTTGTACTTATTGATATGAATTATTAGGACTGTGGTATGATTTTAAAGTCATAATTGTTCTCATACTAGGAAGTATACAATGTGATTGCCTTAATGCCTTTTCAGAAGCAGCCACCTTCTCTCCTTACCACTCAAGATAGGGAGCATTCAAATCATCACAGGTTTTACATGTAGGAAATCATAGGTTAGATGTGAATAATTAGTATTTTATAAAATTGAAAAATACGCATTTTTTATCTTAAATTTTGCTTTAGTTTTTTTTTTCTAAGTATTTAGGTAAAGTAATTCTACTGCTGAAGAAGAACCATCCAGTTTAGTTATCTAAAGTATAGTGAATTATTTCATTGACTATATATGGGAAATTGAAAAAGTAGCCATTATTATGATTTTCATTTCCATGATGATAGGGAGAAATGCTGCTGAACTGTTAAGATTTTGCTCGACAGCAATATATGTTTAGAAATTTAAAGCCAATGGAACGAATTCAGCATCCATCTCAGAAAAAGGCAGTTGTACTCGTCTGTGTGTCTGTGTTTTTCTGAATTATTTGGTCTAGTTTTCAGTTTATTTCAGCATTTCAATATCTTCTCAGTTCTTTGCATTTGTCTCTATTTTACTTAAAAAACATAGTGATTATAGAAACAATGGAATAAATGTAGTCTCAGACCAATTGTTGCTAGTATGTGTTGTATATATTTCAAAACATTAAAGTGCATTCAGAGAAATCAAAAATATATTTGAATGTATGTACTTATAAAGAAATCCTAAGCAACACTGGCTTGAAGCAGCTTAAATGAGGTGAAACCAGCTCAAACCTGTTTGTAAATTTCATGAAAACCCTTCACAGTACAAAGAGAAAAAAGAACAAAATAAGGTGAAATGATTTTTTCTACCCACTCTGGAATTTTGAGAACTCCAGGTGAATATATATATATCATCCTACTCCAAGGAACAATATCACAAAGACGTTCTAAAGTAAAGATACCTTGGTTTTCAATGTTAGTCTTTCTCTCCTAATTATATGAAGAGAACTTTGGGCAACCTGCTTCTCTGCTCCCAAACTCATGAGGGCATTTCTTGGAGATACATGAAACAGACAGCTAAACAAGCAAGTAGAGGTAATTCCTTGGCTTTGAGATAAAATCAGCACACTCACAAGTCATTTTTTTCCTAATCAGATGTGGTATCTTGTGCTTTGAACAAAGCAAGTAGTGGACTGGAGAGGTGGAAGCCCTACATTAAAAAGAATAAAATGTTGACATATGAGAATGGTTCTTCTTTATGAATCAATGTAGGGACATGGAAAGAAAGGATATATTCATATATACTTTTCAAAGTTTTATTTTTCCTTTAATACACTATTTTTAACAGCCAAACTAGAATAAACACAGACATATTCTTATCTTCTTCAGGAAAGTAAATTAGAAGGAACATATAAAGTTCATATCATATCCTTCTTCATCAGATACCCACTAAGTTTCTTGGTATCATAGAGACGCCAAATGCAAGAAATTCAACCTTTGCATCCAGAAAACTTAGAGCATGCTGCTAATTAACCCTAAGATCATGCTGTGCACTCTTTTCCAAAGAGAAAAGAGGAAAGTGTTATCAATCACAAAAGACTTTACTGCTAATCTGTAGACTAAGAACAAATTATATGTCCACATCATAATTATATGTACATTAATATATTGCCATTTGAATATAAAAACATTCTATGATCATGAATTTGGACCTCTTTGGTTTGCAGGCATAGTTTGTACTGATTATTAAAATAAAGTTAATAATTAGTTAAAATATTTAATATCATTGCTAACTGGAAATCCTTGTATTCTCACAAGTGGGAAAACAATGTCTAGGGCCTACTTATTTCTCTAATATGCAGCAATTTTTTAAAGCATTTATGCTCTTCTGTTAGGAAAATTATATTAATAATATGTTGGAAACTCCATTTGAAACAACTTAGAAGGACAATTTCTTTGCTTCTCATGATAATTCTTTTGTGTATGTGTGTGTGTTTTATTTCTTGCAGGAGAACATGTTTTAAGGTATAATCCCTCTTATTTTTACTCTGAGTTTAATTTTGTAAGGGACTTTAGATGTTTTGAGGGAAATAAACATATAACAAGCCTAACATAAATAAATATTGGCATGTAATTTTGAAGAAAAGGAAATGGCCTGCAAGTGAAATATATTTGTAAGAATAATAGATAAAGCAACAGTTTATAAAACTGCTCAATTTGGAGTTGTCTAATAAATATGCAACTTTAGGCAACACTGAATCTTGGCGACCATTTCTTCACTGGAATCATGACAATGATTTGTTTGAAAGCTAGAATATCTCTAGTTTTACATTGCTGTCAGCCTTTTTTCCCCTTCAGTTCCTCAGTCTCTTTCTTACAAACATTTTTATACATCCACTGATTTTTCATCCACATATAGGACAAAATGATTCTTGAAATATTAATTTCTGTCTATTGTTTTTATTTTTCCTCTCTAAGTGGCTGTACATCCAAATCCTCTGAGATGTTTTAAGATATAGTATAGTTCATTATATTATTATTTTTATTTTCAATTTTCTTAGAAAATGTTCTTTGGAGTCACATGCCTCTAATATATTTAATAATAGCTTAAAATAATTTTGTTAGGTCTGGTGGAGGGTAAATAGGTGGCAAGGAAGTAGCTAAGAGCAGAGGGCAGGGACCGAAACGTAGCTAGGAACCAAACTGTGGCTAGGAACTGTTACCTGGGGAAACATACATAGTAAAAAGTTCCTAATAACCTTTAACTGACCTAGAGCTCAATACCATCTAATTAGCCTAACATGATTGGAGCTTCCTGAAAGATTCTGGGTAAGACACATGTGCAGAAAGGGAAACTGTTACATAACCAACCAGTTCTGTAACCTGTTACATAACACTAACCTGTAAATCACCCCCAAAGGTGGGAAACAGCAACTAATCCTGCCAGGGGAAACGCAGGGCAAACTAGCGAGCATATAAAAGCCTCTGCTCAGACTTCAGGGTCTTTTTCCACTGGTGGAGAGTGACATGTTCCATTCTCTCTGGAACATATTTTCACTTTGTGTAGCTTCCTTCCTTACTTTCATTCTTTCTTTTATGTGATAAACTGCTTGTATAAAATTGCTGTGTGTTTGTGATCACTCCGTCATCCGCTCAACTGGGTACCAGTACTCATTCTTGACCCTGGGAACCAGGGATCCGGGAACACCCACACAGACAGACCCAATAATTGGAGAGTTTATTGTAAGTCACTGTGAGGGAAAAGGGATAGCAGAGCATGGTGAATGAACATTTTTCACGAGCTGTTGAGGAGAGTTCTGAAGAACTCTTGCCAATTCCAAAGCATTATTTTTCTTGAAGGCAAGAATCTTCAAAAGACCAAAAGAAAAAAAAAAAAAAGCCTTAAGGAGAATTAAGATTTAACATATGCAATTCCAGGTTGGGAAGGTAAGTTTAGAGATAATTCTACCTTGATCAAATAAAAATAACTCAGAAAAATTGGGTTTAGTGCTCATTTGGCTATGCTTTTATTTTATTCACAACATAGTACCTGTTTATTCATTTAAAATGTCTCTGTACTTTGGTTGATTAGTGTTCTCTCTCTTACGTCTGCACTTATATCAGCACAATTAAACAATGTGTCTAGCACTCAACAACTGGTAGCTAGTATTATTAAATTATTTTTTTATTTTTTATTAAGTGTTCCTGTAAACAGTTCTGAAGTTTCTTCATATAAAAACACAAAACAAATAAAATCGCATATTTGACTGCAAGTACTTTTCCTGTGAACTTTTAGTTGCATAAACTTGGAAAATTTCATTAACTGTAGTCAAATAAATCAGAATTATAGAGATGTATTTTTCTGACATTGTAGAAAACAGAGCCAGGTCTCAACAATGTAGCAACTTAGTAAAAGTGTAGTGTGATCATTATGATCTAAATTCTTTGTTGCTATTTCGTATCATATTAAAATGTGTTATGTTTGATCATCATATGATGTTAGATTTCATTCTTTAGGAAACAATTTGATTTTAGTCTTCTAATTTTTTTTCCACATAGCAAGGTTTTCTGCTTTTTGTTATTGTAGTCTTTAAGCTCAGCTGTTTTGAATCTGTTTTGCTTCCTGCCTGAAATCCTAAAACCAATTCACTGACCTACAAACCTTATTAGATTGCACATATCTTTTCATCATAGACTTAACAATTTTGCTGACACGCTAACTTCACAGGAGCATAAATTACTCTTAGATGTTTTAAAGAAATAGCTTTTACTAGTAGTGTTTGCTTTTGCATTTTTTCAAATGCATAGTATAGATGGCTGGTAAGTGTCACAGCAAAAAACCCATGTCATCAGCACAATTTTTTAATGCTCTGTTTCAGAAGAGCCAGAGGAAAAGGTGAGGAAAACAATTGGTAGTTCTATTTCTCCTTTGTTAATTAATTGCTAATGTTCAAATAAGCAATTTGTATTGTTTCAGATATTTGATACCAGTCAGTATAAGAAATGTTGGGGGCATCATCCAAATTTTAACATTTAATTCTGCTCTGGGGGTTTAGGGAATTTTAAGATAGGTTGTTGAGGATTAACATTAGGCAGTTTCACCCATCTCAATGAAAACTGAGTACCTCTATTTTTGAAGTGCCAAAACCCTGTAGGAAGATGAAGAGATGGTGATGTCTCTAAGATTGGTGCCAAGAAACAGCAAATCTGAACTTCTTTCTAGTTTAGCTAATTAGTGTTCAGTGGAGGAGAATCTCTTGTCTTATTATGGCTTTATCTTTGTCTTTTTAGCATATGCACAACTTCTAAATACATGCAGTTTTTAGGGTGTTCAAGGATGATTAAGCATTTTATGAATTATTACTGCATTTTCTGGCTTTGTGTTGCTCTCTTGGTTGGCTTTTTGTTTAACCATTGTCTCATCAATTAACTATTTAGAGTAGTACAATTACAAAAGGAAAAGGCTAACTAGGTAGACTTTCCCTGGAAAGTAGCTTTGGTAAAAAGTTTGGAGGAAACAGATTCAAACCACTGGCTGCAGTTAACTAAGTAGGTTTTCTTTCTATACATGCCTGTGCTATTGAACACAACCACAAGATATGCTAACTCAGAAAGCTTACAGAAGTGGAATTAAATATTTATGTGCTGACTATGTTACGTTAGGGGCATTAATTCTAAACTGTTAAATATTTAAGTACCTAGAGCATTTAGCATGAGGACACTTAATTATGTTTTTATCGCACTTTAGTAATAAGATATTTTTTGAAAAAATGAGAAACCTTTGAGAAAATGCAGTGCGAGTGAGTACATGATGTGGAATATTTTGTACATGTAAATATGATGTTAATCTCTTCTTTCTACATATTACAATGTTTGAATTATAAAATTTGGAGAACTTATAAAACATACTGTATTTCTAAATTGGGTTACATATACTACTTATATGCATTAGAAAATCATATAATATACATGTCCACCCACAGCCTACTTACCCACATTCTCATACATGCAAATGACCACATTTCATGCATACCATTCAAGTGGAGTATCTATATGAGTGTCATTTTTGAACAATTCCAGTGTATTTCTCAGCTTGTCAAAGATCTTATATGCAGGAATTCAGTTTGTTGTGTTACCTGGGACTCTTTATTCCACAGTGCATGGATCATGTTGGAAAGAAAACTGCTGTGATATTATTTGGCTTGGTCTTCAATCTTCCTCGGTGGGACTTGAACAAATTTGCTGAACCATTATGATACTCAGTCCTCTCATGTTAAAATTAGGATAACAATAGCACTCTTATAATTTGGATCAAATGTCCTGATTTATGGAAGTATCCATGATAGAGTCTGATACGTAATAATTCACAAATGAATACCTGTTCCCATTCCTGACTTTAAAACCAGGTATAAGTAATACATTATCAATTAAAGGCATGAAAAGAAATGTATTTCTCAATATATTGCTAAATATTTTAATATTGTTTTATGTGTAGTACCAATGCAAGTTTAAGATGCAGAGAATTTGTGTTCTAACTCCATTTGCCTTTTGGAATGTTGCTACATTAACCTTGTTCCAACCATATAGTAAGTAGAGAGGTCTTTTTAAGCAAACTAACTGTTCAAGTCTTATTCCTTCTGAGAATTAATTGCACGATGGTTTACCATTGCTCTTAGAAAAAGATCAAATGTCCTTATGATAACTAGACTTTGTCTGATCAGTCTATCAGTCTCTGTCTAACTGGCCAGCTTCAATGTGCACCAAACTCAAACTCTAAGTACCTACTCTCCACTTTTACTAAACTTTTGTGTTCTTCCAACATGTCATGTTTCTTGCTTCCATGCTCAACATGCCATAATTATTCTTTCTCATGTTGTCTGGTTACTGTTTACTCATTGCATAACTTTTGCTACTATAAAAAATTACCACAAACACAGCAGTCTAAAGCAATACTAAGTTATTGTCCTACAGTTCTGTAGATCAAGAACTTACACAGCTCTTACTGAGCTAAAACCGAAGTGTCAGCAGGATACATTCTTTCCTGGAGGCCCTAGGGAAGAATGTGTTTCCTTGACTTTTCCATCTTCTAGAGACCATTCATATTCTTGCCTCATGGCCCACTGACTCCATCATCAAAGGTAGTGATGGAGCTGAGTCCCACACATGCTGTGGATTCCTCCTCATTCTTCTTCCGTGTGAAGTCTCTGACCCAGGAAAGGTGAGTGATTATATGGGTTCCACCAGAGAATTTTAGTTATAATTGAGGAAAATATATCCATCTCAAGATCATTGCCTTAATCTCATCTGCAAAACCCCATTTGCCATTTAGGGTAACATATTCACAAGTTCCAGGAATAAGGACCTAGACATCTTTGTGGAAACATATTTTGCCTACTTCACTCATTGATCAAAGTGCAGTACAAATATCGATTTCTTATGATGAATTTCTTGTATGCTACTTAAGTCTCTGGATTATGAACTTTCATAGTGCTATCTCTTTTTTCTCTTTTTTGGCATTTATCATAATTCTAATTGAATAATTAAGTATATCCCACTTTTATAATGAAATACAAACTTTAATAGGAGCAGACAGTAAGTTTATCTTTTCTTTTACTATATATCTAGTCTATCATACTGTCTTATTTATTTTGGTGTTCATAAATATTTAAAAAGTGAATGAATTGGTGAATAAATTTTACAGTAAATTTGAGTAATAGAAAGAATATAGCCAGGCATACAGGAGGTATTCTTTTAGCATTCTCATTAATTATGGATTGGGTGTGGCTGAATCACTTAAACTCTGTGTGTCTCATTTCTTAGTTTCTTAATTAATTTTCTTTTTTTTCTTTTTTGCTTCTCTTTATTTTCTTTTTATAGTGATAAAGGTAGATTGGTAATGTCCCTACTAATTCTACCACTAAAGAATTTTATTTTATTAATTTCATTAAAATTAAAATCTCTATCAAGCTTGCAATTATTATAGAAATTTTATAAGAAAACAATGAAATCAATGTGAAATAAAATAATCTAGTATAAAAGATATTCTACCTCAAGGATGCTTTCATATGCTATTTTTTAATTTCTGATCGAATGATATTTCTTTTTTTTATTTCAGCATATTATGGGGTACAAATATTAAGGTTATGTATATTGCCCATGCCCCCCTCCCCCCTCGAGGCAGTACTTCAAGTGTGACCATCCCCCAAATATTGCGCATCTCACTCATTATATTTGTATATACCCATCCTTTCATCCCCCCGCCCACTTGCCCGACACTGCCTGATAAATGTTATTCCAATATGTCCACTTAAGTGTTGATCTGTTAATTCCAATTTGCTGGTGAGTACATGTGCTGCTTGTTTTTCCATTCTTGAGATACTTCACTTAGTAGAATGGGGTCCAGCTATATCCAGGAATATACAAGAGGTGCTATATTACCATTGTTTCTTAAAGCTGAATAGTACTCCATGGTATACATATACCACATTTTGTTGATCCACTTATGTATTGATGGGCACCTGGGTTGTTTCCACAACTTTGCAATTGTGAACTGTGCTGCTATAAATATTTGAGTGCAGGTGTCTTTTTCATAGAGTGACTTTTGTACTTTTGGATATATGCCCAGTAATGGGATTGCTGGATCAAATGGTAGATCTACTTGTATCGCTTTAAGGTATCTCCATATTGTTTTCCACAGAGGCTGAATTAGTTTGCAGTCCCACCAGCAATGTAGGAGTGTTCCTATCTCTCCACATCCATGCCAACACTTATTGTTTGGGGACTTTTTGATAAAGGCCATTACTACTGGAGATAAGTGATATCTCATTGCGGTTTTGATTTGCATTTCCGCGATGATTAGAGATGTTGAGCATATTTTCATGTGTTTGTTAGCCATTATTCTGTCTTCTTTTGAAAAATTTCTGTTCATGTCTTTTGCTCACTTTTTGATATGGTTGTTTGATTTTTCCTTGCTGATTTTCCTGAGTTCTAAATAGAGTCTAGTTATCAGCCCTTTGTCGGATGTGTAGCTTGTGAAAATTTTCTCCCATTCTGTGGGTTGTCTGTTTGCTCTCTTGACAGTTTCTTTGGCTGTGCAGAAGCTTTTTAATTTGATCAGGTACCATTAATTTATATTTTTTGCTGCTGTGATTGCCTTTGGGGTCTTCTTCAGAAATTCTTTGCCTAGGCCAATGTCCAGAAGAGTATTTCCAATGTTTTTCTCTAGAATTCTAATAGTTTCACACCTAAAGTTCAAGTCTATTACCCAGCGTGAGTTGATTTTTGTGAGTGGTGAAAGGTGTGGGTCCTCTTTTGGTCTTCTACATGTGGCTATCCAGTTTTCCCAGCACACAGAAATCAGAGGCATTCATATACACCAACAACAGTAAAATTGGGGACCGAATCAAAGACTCCATTCCCTTCAAAATAGCAACAAAGAAAATAAAGTACCTAGAAATATATTTAACTCAGGAGGTAAAAGACCTATATAGGGAGAACTATGAAACACTAAAGAAGGAAATAGCAGAGGATGTAAACAGGTGGAAGACCATACCATGCTCATGGGTCGGCAGAATCAACATTATTAAAATGTCTATACTACCCAAAGTGACCTACAGAGTCAGTGCAATCCCTCTTAAAATACCATCATAATTTTTCACAGATATAGAAAAAACAATAATTTTATGCTTCGTATGGAACCAGAGAAGACCCCATATAGCAAAATCAATCCTAGGCAATAAAAAAAAAAATAGGAGGTATCAATTTACCACACTTCAAACTTTACTACAAGGCTATAGTAATTAAAACAGCTTGTGAATGGCACACGAACAGGGTCATTGACCAGTGGAACAGAACAGAGAACTCAGATATAAAACTATCCTCATACAGTCAACTAATCTTCAACAAAGCAGACAAAAACATACACTGGGGAAAAGAATCCTTATTCATATGCTATTCATGTGCAAATCTTCACTATGTGATTGATATCCCATCTTATTCTTGAACTAAAACAGAAAGATTAACATTGATGTTGACAAATATGATTGAGGAATTAATGAAATGTTGCTCATAAGACCATCATTTTATTGTATCACCCAGTATTGCTATATTAAAGACAGAAACAGGAGTTTGCAAGGTTCTGCCCTGAAGAAATATGTGAACTCATTAGTGCTCTTATCAGAGGCTGCCTTGGGAAAGCTCTCAAATCTCTAGGAGGGATGTTTTCCAGGAAGGTTTCCTGATATCTCAAAATCCATTAGCTTCCCTGTGTCATGAAAGGCAAGACAAGGCAAATATGGCTCACAGGATGGGAGCCGGAGACAATGAGTGCCCTTTGCCTAGAGCCATGCCCCTGTTTTATAAACAACCTATTTTATAGAGATGGGCTTCTTGTTCTCTACTGACTGTCTGCCTCTAAGTCCACAATAGCTAAATCAAAGAAATATAGATTCACTAGACCTCTTTTTTTATACCTTTGTTAATTGATAACTACCTCTTAGAAGTTAGAAGTTAGCCCCTGAAAGACTTTGTACCTGTTTATTCACCTAGATAGATAAAAACTTGTTAGAAGCCTTTGAGAGGACTTTTGACCTCAATCCACTACCTGCCTCCTCTAGCAACTACATTCCCTGATATGCAAATATGCTACCCTAACAACTGGTAATTGATGCCTGTGATTATAAAAACTTATGTGAATCTAACCATATTGCTAGACATTCACGGAGATTATGTCTAGTCTCCTGAGTACCCCATTGTGTTATAGCTGATCTTTTTATATAAAACTATAAACTATACCTTAGCGTCTGTGTATTCTTTTATTCTGTCTATTTCCTATCAGTTTTCTTATCCTCTGTGGCGACCCCAATATAAGGGACTTGGCTCTGCGGGGAGAAGTAGCTAATCTCCTCTCGGGCCTGCCTCAATTCTTCCCCACACATTACTTACTCATTCCTAATAACTTATTTTGCTGTTTATATCCAGGGAGAAGTTTTCAATGTTATTTAATAGCAGTAACCTCAATAAAAATGCAATTATTTCATAAATGCTATTTAATGACTACTGTCATTATACCCTGCCAGAGACCAGAACAATGCTCTCTTAGTTTGCCCTTATTATGCTGCCTATGTATTAATTATAGTTGCTAGATTCAATACTAAATATTCCTGAAAAAAACCTCAAAACAATATTTATTGAGTATCTTCTATGAAGAAGGCAATGTGATAGAATTATTTTGGATTTAACACTCCAAATCTAGCAGAGTTGATAATGAAAATACTGTCTGTTACAGTTGGTGAGACATAGAACCCAGCTAATTAGAACTTTTGATGTTAGTGCTCAACTGTGATTTAAGGGTCCTTGCTGTGCTTTGCATGAATTCTATAGTTGTTTGCTACTGGAGAGGTCCAGGCAGGGCAGTATTGTCAAGGTATTGGGGAGTAATTAAGGAGCTCACAACACAAGCTACTTACCAGTTGACATAGAAGTAGCTAAGTGTTTTTATAACCAAGATGGTTCTATCAGAATATCTCTGATCTTCAGTTTTCTCTCATATAAAAAATTATAACACATATTTTGTTAAATTGTTTCCAGAGTCAAATGAAGTAATGAAAATAAAGCATGCAAAATAAAAATGTTTTTCGTATCACTGCTATTATCATTACCTTGATATTCCATTTTTTAACTGAAAAAAAGTACCTATAATGGTTCTCCTTGTAATGAGTAAATTAATTAGATTAACATGTAGGTTTAAACAACTAGAAATGATTCTGGTTTTATATCACCATTGTTTCTTGTAGCCGAAGAGTACTCCATGGTATACATATACCACATTTTATTAATCCACTCATGTACTGATGGGCACTTGGATTGTTTCTACATCTTTGTGTAGAATATAAACACAAAGATGCTGCTATAAACATTCGAGTGCAGGTGTCTTTGTTGTAGAGTGTCATTTGATCCTTTGGGTAGATACCCAGTAGTGGGATTGCTGGATCAAATGATAGTTCAAATTTAAGTTCTTTGAGGAATTTCCATGCTACTTTCCACAGAGGTTGTACTACTTTGCAGTCCCACCAGCAGTGTATGAGTATTCCTCTCTCTTTCTGCATCCATGCCAACATTTGTTGTTTTGGGGCCTATAATTTTTAAAATAAAGATATTCTTCTGAAATTATTTCTTAAAAATTAGTCAGTAATGATTGTTACTTGGATATATATCACAAAAGTTTAGTAGGCTTCCCATATTGAAATAAAAATACTAATATGTTTATATATATATATATAATTAAAGACAGTTTTTAAGTATTTTAAGCACTATTCCTTATTTTTGCAATTCCAAAGGGATATTTGATATGTATTGAAGAAAGTAAAAGTCGCCTCAAATGTCAACACTTTGGAGTAAATGTGTTAATATTTTAATGACTGTTTCTTCAAGGATCTTGTTACATACATAACTGGGATAATATAATACAGGTGATATTTCTTATAGTTACCTTTTTCTTCTCTTCATCATCAGCACTATCCACGATCATCCAAGTGATCACATGGTATATGTCTTTTTGTATATTTCTATGTGTGCACATACACATACATTTGCACATAAATATCTATAATTTTATCCTACAGATGGTTATTACTGTCATATAAAGTAAGATACTATTGTACATATTTTCTGCATCTTACTTTTTCTGCTCAACACTAGTTTATTTAAAAATCCTTCTTAAATTATCACGTGTTACTCTAATTTTTCATTTTAGTGGCTGTGGATATATCACTTTTATTCTGACATTCTCCTCCTAATGGACATTTGTTTCATTTTTTCTTGACCACTGTGAAAATGCTTTTGTAAACATCTTTGAACCCTTTTTTTTTTTTTTACATATTATCTGCATAGGAAGATTCAAAGAATCAAAAAATGCCTTTATTAACGTAAATATATGTTGCTAGATCACTTGCATTAAACTCGATGAATTCACATTTTACACCAGCAACATCAGAGAGTGTATGTTCCCTAGATCTCTGCCAGCAATGAATTATAAGTTGTCTAATGTTTTGTCTTTCTGCTAGATATAAAGTAACATCTCACGGTCAAATCAATATCCATCTTTCTAGAAGCAAATATTTGAGCATTTCCATAGGGTTCTTAGCCATTGTCTATTCACTTTCCTTGGCCTTTTTATGCCTTTTATTCATTCAAAAATATACTATGGAAATAAATATATTATATATATGTTTCCAGAATTAATATTTATCTATTTACTTTGGTGTATTATTTTCCTGCCAATAAATTTTTCCTTTTTTTTCCTACTTTATAGCTTTCTGTTTAGGAACTGGAGCCAACTTCTGTGATCTCTGTAATGAGATATAATCTCTTAGATATTTTATAATATGTTTATGATATATTTTTATATTTCCCTGAAAAGTTTGTAAAGTATTTTAACATAAATATTCATATTTTTTTTTCTTAAGGCAAATATTTAAGTAAACAATGTATCCGTTTATGGAATGGAATTACCAGCCATATATATTTCCATCTGATATATGCTTAAATCTGGTTCTGGGTTGTTTCTATTTTTTAACCATCCCATTACTATCACTAATATCATATGAATTTTATAGAATGTTTTATTATACTTCCTGGTGCCATAAAGTAATCCTTTCTGCATTTTTTCTCATTTTCATGTGTTTTTAGCTCTAAAAATTAAAAAAAAAATTGTCAATTTTAAGGAATCTTTTTATGCAGATTCTAATGGAAATTGCATAAGATGTATAGATTAATATAGGGAACATTGACACTTAATATCTGTATATTAGTATATGAATGAAGTAAATTTTATTAGGAACTTTTTAAATACCAAACTGCCAAATTTATTCATAAAGCATTATTTTTAAATGCTTTTCTGTATACTTTATAAAAATTTTTATTTAGACATACATGTGAAATTGATCTATACTTTCCTTTTTGGGAGTATTTGTATTTGCTTTTCATATTAAACTTTACATATACTGATAAAATTGTATTAAAAATATTTCCATGTTTTTTCAATGCCTAGAAATTTAAAGTTCATACTAATAGATTATATCTTCTATTTAGATTAAATAAAACTCAAGTATGAAGTTCATTTTCAGTGATTCCTCTGTAAAGATATTTCTAATCACTCCTAAAGATATTTCTAATCATTCCTATGGCAATTAGTTCATTCAAATTTAATTTTTTTTCAAGATTCAATTTTGGTAGTTTTAAATTAGCTATATATAAGTATTTTTTACAAAGTGTATGAATATTTCTGCCAAAAGTGAATGTATTAGTATTTTATTATTCTATTAATCTGTTTAAATTTGGTTCCTTTGATATTTCTCATGTATCTGTTTTTAGTCTTTATTTCCATTATCCAGAAAAATCTCTTGCATAGTCTTTTCAAGGTATTAATTTTGGATATATTTTTACTTTATATATTTTTGTCTTTTTATTTCTATGGTTATGATAAATGTCCTTTTTCTTATTTTTTATTGGTATCTTTCTAAATTCTTAAAGTTAAGTATTTTTAAACAAAATCCCTCAATTTTTTTTATGACTTAGAAATGCTATAATATAGGGATATCTCAAATATTAAATTTTAATGAAAATATTTTATTACTCCCCTATAAATACTAGTGTATTATCTTTCTTTTCTTTTTCAGATAGTAACTTCCAGTCTAATAATAAAATCTTTGATTCAGGGATTTTTAAAATTATTGTGTCGTTCCAAGTATCTTGGTTTTCAACCACATAAATATTGTTTATTTCTCATTTGATTGCTGTAATGAGACAGTATATTCTTTAGGAGTTCCTTAAGAACTCTTCTTGTGGAAATTATCACCTTTTTTGTGACCAAATGCCTATCTGTATTTGGTTTTATAAGTGTTTCATAGAAATATGAAAATGTGTAGGTTTTCTACTTGTGGAATGTAAAGTTTAAAATATGAATATAACAGATGACATATAAGCATTTGAAAAGATGTTCTACATCATATGTCATGAGAGAAATACAAATTAAAGCAACAATGAGATAGCACTACACATGTATTAAGATGGCCCCAAATCCTAAACATTGCCAACATCAAATGCTGGCAAGGATGTGGAGTCACAGATACTATGAAGTTAATACAGACTGTATTACTAGGTAGCATGTTGAAGTGGGAAAGGCTTCTCTGACAACCTGTCATGATACTGATTAGAGAACAACATTAATTAATGACAGTTGAGGTGTCTAATCAGGCTGATCATATCATTTGGTTTCTCCATTTTTTCTTTGTCTCTTTAGATATAACTGTTTAGCAGCCAAATAAGAAATACTATTTCCTATTTTGTTTTTTAACTTTCTTTCGTAAAACTCTTAGGTAAATCTCTGAATCTGCTGCATAACAATTGAGGCATGAGGACGTAGCAACAAGGTATAGCTAAGATATTTATTATGGAATTGGTAGAAAAAGTACAGAAAACCATCAAGACAATTAATCTTTTAAAAGGTTTTCGTGCAGCAGAAGGACAGATGGGTTTCTAGGTGAGGATAGTAAGGTTGATAAAAGTTAGAGAAATGATAGTCAATAATTTAAAGTTTTGTGTGGTTGCAAAAGTCAATTTTTGTTTTTACATTCTTAATGACAGTGTTGCTACTCTAATAGGGAAAAATATAACAGATTGGAAGATACAAGACATATTTATATTATTATGTAAACTTTAATACTGAAACAATGGTACTTTTCCCACAAGCCAGACATGAAATGCAATCCTCTTACTTTGCAGGCATCCACAGTGGCCAGGGGAATTAAATGTCAAATTTATTCATAGACTTAAGCATCCTCCATAATTGCTACCATTCACTCTTAAGCCACTTAACAGAAGTGTCACAGAGAAGAAAATGGTAACAGATACTATATTTAAAAGGGTACTGTTTATGATGTGTAATTAAAATCAAATCACCCCACACATACTTTCAAGCTTACTTCTTCCATTTGATCTCTGAGTCTTGCTAATAATGATGATGTTCTTTCTGCATGTGGAGCTGAAATGATAATTTTTTCCTATTAAGGTGACATGCCTTTGATTTATAAACATCTCCATTTCCTGATCAACAGAATATGTTTGCATTTTTTTACACAAAGACTTGCATATATCCTTGTATAATCTTAGCACCCTGAAATTACTTGACTATCTCTAGCTGATATTCTTTGGCCATACTAGGACAGACAAAAATGTGAAACAGATGAACTTATTTTCAAAATATTCCCTCCCCTGGGGGAGGGGCAATGTATGTAACCCAAACAATATTTGTACCCCCATTACAAGATGGAATAAAAAAAAAATAAAAAAAAAATAAATAAAGAGATCAGAAACATCTTTTTACATAAGAAAAAAAAAATATTCCCTCCCCTTAGGACTTCTTTCAATGCAAATATCCCATCCTTAGGTGAACACTTTTTTCATCATCTTATGGGACCTTTCAATCTGAATGAAAAGCACACGGAATAGAATATAATGGAGTGGAAAAAAATGGAATTGAGGGAATAGAATAGAATAGAATAATAGAATAATTCCACCTGATTATAATTTAAAATATCCGTCTTCTCATTGAAATGAAAAATATGAGCCAATTTTTAACATGAGTTGGGACATAATGTGTTAAAGTATATATTCTATAAAATTAATTAGGATTATAACATTACTGTGTGTCAGATTGATGAGGGATATGTCCTTACAATATGCAAAATAGGAAGTTTACTTTATGTGTGTCACTGTGTTCAATAAACAAATTTTAGGTGTAATATGAAATTTTATTATTCTAGTTAGTGTCATTCAAGCCTATAAACTAATGCTTACAATGTAATAATGTAATTTCTCTTTCCCATATACACTTAGTTCTCTCTCTTTGTCTCTCTCTCTCTCTCTCGCCCACCTCCCATCCTCTTTCCCTCCTGAGTTTCATACTGGAATTATAGGTAACAATATTAGCCTCTGGCGGGGAAAATGAATGAAATGGCAAGTAATTGCATTGTGTTATGTAAAATGCCATCAAAGCACTAAAGAAAGTTATGACAAACCATCTTGAGACATTGGGAAAGTATTAGTTCGACTAGGTCTTCCAATATTATAGGGTGGGTTGTATTTTATTAGAGTAATAAGAAAGAACATGCAAGATAAACATAGATACAGGTAAAATAATCTTGTGTTTAAGAAATGGGAGAAATTCAGTACAACTAGATCATAGGAAACATGAGCCATGGCAGTAGCAGAAAATGGAATTAAGATGAGTTTTCAGAGACATTTCAGGCTCTGCAAAAGGATGCACTGTTTATCCTTCAGTCATTAGCAAGTATGTTACAAAGGGTAAAAATTAATAAAAGCATGATTATTAGAACCACGATCTAAAGGAATTTAATTTTATTATGAAAGAGTGAAGAACAGAGAATGGACACAGATAATTAAAGATCTATTAAAATAGTCATGGCCTAAGATGGTGATGACTTGATAAAACTTAATGGCAGGAATTTGGAGAATCAAGAAATAGTTCAGAGAGACTTCAGATTAAAGATGTTAACCTTTGCAGCTTTAATCTGTTAGATCATTGTGTTCACAGTTAACAATGACATATACTTTTAAAAATATAGTACACTGAATTATTACTAGCATTTGTACTTTATAAAACTAAATATTTTATGAAATTCAAATGAATTTTAGGGCTCTTTATTGCATTTACCTCAAATAATGCCATTCATTTGCTATAACATTTTGAGATAGGCATTGTTACACACTTGGTAGATGACTAAATAAGAGATTCAGCAAATTTAGGCTGTGCAAGATCACATATGAGAATTAAGATTCAAACCAGTTTAGCTTTGCCAAAGAGTCTATGTTTTTGATTCAATCAAACAGTTTTAAATTACTTAAATATTGGTCTTTCCTTTATGGTGAGCAAGTATAAGCAGATGAAGCTATTGAAATATGAGATGGCTATGAGCAAGAGGGATTCATTTTTATCAAGAAATAAATTCAGAAGATGTGTTAAACTTGTTTCGCTTTAAAAATGGACACAAAAGGATGAAAATAAACTTTATGCACCCTTATCCAAAGATTAGCCTATGTATAAATATTTATATTTTATCATATATAAAACATATTATCTCTAAACCACTAAAAACAGAAAAAATTATATGAAGATTTAATTTTACTTATCATTACAGGATTTAAAAAAATAGAATGGAGCAAGAAGAACTTTCTTGTTACTGTCACATTATACCACATACAACATTTAGAATTCCAGCACTATTGTTTCAACTCATTAGGTCTCAAAGACAGTTTTGAATACATAATCAGTAGCATAGAAAAAAAATAATTATATATTCCAGAGGATTTTTATCATGACTTTAATTACTGATCTAAAGAAATATGTTTCACATTCAATATGAATCTACTTGTGTAATTGCAGCTGGCCAAAAATATAAATTAAACCACAGAAATATAGGAATTAATGAGTTTCTAAAAGTCATTTATTTATAACTTTTCCTAATTCACAAAATATCTGAAGGCTTAGAAACATAAGTGCCCTCCATTGTCAAACTTTTAATGTCACCCTGATATACAATGCAAGACTTCTAGTGTTCCATTCGATGTCCCACCGTAAAGCCAAACAAATACTTTCATTGTACTGCCTTAAAATATTATTTTCATACAACAAAAGAGTTGCTTGCTCCTTTGAGTAGATGAAATAAATAAGCAAAATTAGACCGATATCCTAAATAAAATAAATTAACTGATATATTTAAAAATTATGGTTATCATCAAGAGAGGAAAGTACATATATCTTCATCTCCATTTATTCATACCTGTTATAAGTTTATTTTATCTGAATATTAAAAAAAATCAAAGAATTAAAGCAGGAAGTTATTGAAGTGAATGAAAGTCTGCCAATGCATAACATTGGCAAAATACAATGTATAACTTAAAGGCAATTGACAAATCCATTTTCATAATTGTTTCCACCTACTCTTTAGAGCAGGAGGGTTGGAACATTTTCAATTTGCTTTTTATAACAGAATCTCAGTTAGACAATAGGATTTAATTAGAGTACACTTGAGCAAAAAGAGAATTGTACACACAGCATCCTGAGACCTCGGTTAAGATGCAGCAGGTGGACAAGAAACACTGCATTATGCCAGTGAGAAATGACACTTCAGTGACCACCCTGCATATGGAAATTAAGCAAAATGAGATGAATGAAATGAGAGTACGAGAACAGCAGTTTCAATTCTGTTAATTAATCTACATTCATGCTTCAGCGATGCAACAATGATATCACTCCACCCTTCTATAGCCTATTGTGCAAATGCTGCCACCATGTTCCTGGGTGAATATATATGTAAAGGAACAAGATGTGAGCCCCATACTGAGATGTCATTACAATACTAACCACTTAAAGATAAAACTTTTAAAATTTATATTTATTTGCCACTAGAAGAAAATATATTAGTAACATTATTAGTGTTTTAAAGATTAATTTAGTAATTTTCATATTACTTCTACCATTGAAGCTTATGTACCTGAAATCATTTAGTAATAATCTTTATTTTTTTCAAATTAGAGACAAACAATTTCTACATATAATGTCATTTTTAACTTTGATCTCCATGGTTTCTTCTAAGTTGGTGATGATTTGTGTATATTTGTCCACAAGGAATAATCATATTTAACATCTTACAAAAAGAAAAATAATGTAAAAAATGAATAAAAGTTAACTACACTCATGCGTTGCTTAATGATGGGGAGATATTCTGAGAAAAGTATCCTTAGGCAATTTTGTCATTGTGTGAATTTCATAGAGTGCACTTACACTTTCACAGAAGATATAGCCTAGTAGGCTGGGTATGTTTAAATAGACAAATACTTACAATAATATTCATTATAGTAACATGCTGTACAGGTTTGAAGCCTAGGAGCAATAGGCTATACCATATAGCCTAAGCCTGCACAGCATGTTACTATACTGAATACTGTTGGCAATTCTAATATAATTATAAGTATTTGTCTATTTAAGTATAACTAAATGTAGAAAAGGTACAGCAACAATATGATATAAAAGATTTAAAAATTGTATATTTGTATAGGGCATTTACCATGTACAGAGCTTGCTAGAGTGGAAGTTGCTCTGTTCTGGGTGAATTGGTGAGTGAGTGGTGAATGAATATGAATCCATAAGATGTTACTGGCATTCTTCTAGATTTTATAAACACTGTACACTTAGGCCACACTAAATTAAATTTATTTTTCTTTCTTCAGTAATGAATTAACCTTAGCTTACTGGTTTTTTACTTTATAAAATGTTTAATTTCTTTTAAACTATTTTAATTTATAAAATTTTTAATTCCTTTTTATCTTTTTGCAGCAACACAGCTTAAAACAAAAACATATTGTAGAGCCATACAAAAACATTTTCTTTTTTTGTCTATGCTCTATAAGGCTTTTTTTCTTTTTCTTTTTCTTTTTTTTACTTTTTAAGCATTTTTGTTAAAAACTAAGACACGCACACATTAGCCTAGGGTCAGGATCATCAATATCACTGTCTTCTACCTCCACATGTCCCACCAGAAGGTGTTAAGGCACAGAAACACACATGGAGCTGCCATCTCCTGTGATAACAATGCCTTCTGGAATACTTCCTGAAGGATTGCTTAAGACTGTTTTATAGTTAACATTTTTATAAGTAGAGGGAGAATACAGTAATGAAAAAGGAGTAGTAAACACATAAACCAGTACTATAGTCATTTATTATCACTATTATATACTATATATAATGTATGTGATATATTTTTATGTGATTGACAGTGTAGTAGGTTTGTTTGCATCAACATGACCACAGACACATGAGTAATGCATTGTTCTGTGATACTAAAATGGCTACAACGTCACAAGGCAATAGGAATTTTTCAGCTCCATAATAATTTTATTGGACCACCATGATATATGCTGTCTGTCATTGATCAAACCATCATTATATGGCTCATGGCTGTATTGTTACATATGGTACAGTGCATGCATACATGTAACTCCTTTTCTTTTATATCATCCTTCAACAACTTAATCATGAGCATTTTCTTTCAATGTCCATATGTGTATTTATTTACATACGCACACACATAGATACATGGATCTGTCCAGATCAATACAAAAAACAGATTATATAGCCATTACATTACACTGTTTTAGTTTTTAAAAATTACTCTATATCACTATTAAGTTATTCTAATATGTACTTACATAAAAAAAGAGTCAGAATCACGTCATCCTGATTTTTAAATAACAGTAATATTAAAACCAAACCAAACCTGCTGTTTGATGTTTGGCTTTTCTTACTATAGTCATCAATAGCAATTCATCCACAGTGAAGTCTGCTATTAAGTCACCTCTGAATACTGGCCACTTGCTCAGTCTGACAACATTTTTACAAAATTGCCAAGGCTAGTTTGCTTCTCCCTGCCCTAGATTAAGCTGAGATCACTTTCTCAAGTGTAAATGCCTACCATTTAGCCAAAACAATTGTAGCTTATAGCATAGTATGTATTTGCTTTGTTGTCATTTAGAATTAAATACATTAAATTAGTGTTTAAAATATACAATAATTGCTCAGTATCCACAGATAATTTGTTCCAGGGCACTTGCAGATACCAAAGTCCCCAGATGTTCAAGTGCCTTATGCAAAATGGTGTAGTATTTGCATGTAAGCTATGCGCATCCTCTCTTATACTTTAAATCATCTCTAAATTACTTTTAATATTTAATACAATGCAGATGCTATTCAAATAGTCATTATACTATACTTTGATTTAAATTATTTTTATTGTTGTATTGCTATTTTTTATTGGTTTTTTTCCCAAATATTTTTGAGCCACTGTTAGTTGACTCTACAGAAAAAACATGGATATAGAGGGCTTATTGTATGTATATTTTTGCTTTATTTTTTTACTTTAAACATACAAAATGAGTTAACTGTCTTCCTAACAGCTAAGAGTGAATGAGCAAGGATCCCTTTTGTTTCGTGGGGAAAAACAGCCTCTTTTCTTCTCCTTCCTGTGATGTCAGAAAACTCTACTGAGCACAAGAGCATTTATAGTAAATGGCTTTTCATTATTGAGCCAAGATTGTGTTGATTAAATACACTTCAAAAAACTTTACACCAACATATTTTTCTTCTTTCCTACCACAACTCAGAGACAGGATCAGAATATAATTAGGCAAGAAAGGACTGGGCATTTCAGAGGGTTTCTATTTTATAATGTGATTAACATAGTCTCAAGGGACCTGATTAATTGGATTATGTGAAAGAATCTAGCTGACATATTGGAATAAAAATTGTAGTTATAGATATACCTAAAAGTGCTCAGACTTCACACTTCTACAATCTCCTAAAATGAAAAGTGGTATAAGATTGTGTAGATAAAAATAAGGTGAATAGAAAATTGTTGCTTTTCTTTTCTGATCCCAGCCAGAGACATTTTGACATGAAGGGTCATCTATTAGCCTGAGGACTTTTGTGAAAATAAAGCTGTTTAAAATGTGCAATGAAAATAATATTAAAATGAGGTTGTGTTTGAGTTTTCACTGAGCTATAGACCTTCAAAGATGAAGAGCAAAAGCTTTTGAAGCATTCTAATGAAATGATAACACAAACTCACACACACACACGATATTAAAACCTTGGTATTAATATAAAAACCTATAAAATGGACGTTTTTTCTTTGTTCTTTGCTGTCTTACAATGGAAGGGTAGTGTTTTCCATTTGGAAATTGAGGGCAGTTTTAACATTGCATTGGTTGTTTGACACAAACTAGAAAAAAAAAAAAAGACAAGTAGCATCACACCAGTAAGAGTGAATTTAAATTCACTACCCTTTCCTGTATCTGAAAACCTATTACAACTTATGCAAGTAGCTCCTGTTCCAAACCTTCCTCTGTGTGTCAAGCATTTAACTTTAGCCATATACTTGGCAGTGTGTCAAAGAATCAGCAAGATGGTGTGTGGTCTGAGAATGCCACAATTGTTTAGCCTCAGTCTATGTGGATCTGTGGATAATTCATCTTAGTCATAATTTGTAAAGGCTAAAAATCACTTTCTAGAATAATATTACACTATAGTTCTCTTTGCACAGTAACTTTATTGACTAGGCACAGATGAGGTGGAGGAATTGAACACAGAATAGAAGATAACAATTTCATTACTTATTTAGGAGTGCTATTCACATATACTTTAAAGGAGTAAATAGTGAAAAATGAGTGTTGTAGAATTAAAAACAAAAAAATTTGAGGAGTAGATTGTCATATAAGGACACATTTAAAAGAAAAGGTTGTAGAAAAAGGACTAAACTCAGTATCTGGTATATATAAAAATATAGTTGAAAGTTGCTGTTTACTATTATGGCAGAAAATGGAGTTACATTACAGAAAGACTGAATTTGTCTATTTAATGATATGCTAATTCAAACAAAGCTAGTATATATACATGGGCTAGAATAGGAAATTATTTTGTTTCTCTTACATATTCTATCTACAGATATATTCTTATGTATGTATACTAAGAATTCAATTTCCCTAATTTTAATTCCTTTTATAATTTGGAGAGGCTTATGGTTAATTGTTTTGTCTTGGCTTAAAATTTAGTATTTGACTCTATGATTTGACTTAGTGCTATATGTGAGGATAATAAAAAACACTTTAGTGAGCATAATGAAAAGAAAGATTCATTATAAAGAATTATGATATGCCTATTGAATTTTTTTGTGTTTCGTAAAATGACTTTGTTTTACTTTTGGATTCCTTATTGTCTTGGAAAATACTTAAGCCTATAAGAGTTTTACATTAAGTTGATAATGTAACTTGATTATAACCAGTCAAGTCTATGTCTCTTCCCTTTATTTGTTAGGTTTACATTTGCTTTATGTTCTTTCTATCTTTATACCTATTGCAAGTGATACATATTCTAATATTTCTCTTTTGGATAAAAAATATAACTGGAAGAAAAGTAATGACAATTAAATTTAAGTGTAATGCCAAGTTTGAAATACAAGTTCATAAACAGTTATATAAGTTTGGGTTCTCCAGAGAAGGAAACAATTGGATGGGTGGATGGATAGCTACCTAGCCAGGCAGCTAGCTTGCTAGATAGATAGATATTGCTATTGTGTAGGTATTTGTCCCCTTTAAACCTTATGTTGAAACTTGATTCCAATGTTGGACATGTGGCCTAATGGGATGTGTTTTGGTCATGAGACTGGATTCCTCATGAATAGATTAATGCCCTCCCTTGTGGTAGGGATGAGTGAGTTCTTACTCTATTAGTTCCCACAAGAGCTGGTTGTTAAAAAGAGTCTGGCACTTTCCCTCTTGCTTTCTTTTTCTTCTTTCCTCGCCAGGTGATCACTGAACAGGATTGTACCCTTTAACCTTTCACCATGAGTGAAAGCTGTCTGAGGCCTTCACTAGAAACAGATGCTGGTGCCATGCCTCTTGTGCAGCCTATGAAATCACAAGCCAAGTAAACCTCTTTTTTCACAAATACCCAGTCTTAGGTATTCTTTTATAGCAGCAAAAATGAACCAAAACAGATATGGATTTGATTTATTAGAAGGCATTGGCTCATAAATTGACTGGGAAGTTCATTATTTGCCATTGGCAATAAAAACCTAGCAGAGCTTAAGGAGTAGTTACAGTTTCAGTCCAAGTCTGAAAGCAGAAGACTGATGTCCCAGTGTGAAGACAATAAGGCAAAGAGAAACAATTCTTTCCTACTGAGCCTTTTACTCTATTCAGGCCTGCAACAGATTGGATGAGGACCACTCACGTTGAGGACGGCAATATGCTTTACTCATTGACTCAATAATCTCATCCAGGGGCACCCTCATGGACACATCCAGAAATAATGTTTAACCAAATATCTGGGCAACCCATGGTCCAGTCAAGTTGACACCTAAAATTAACTATCACAACAACTCTCAAGTGTGAGTTTTAAAGGCACTGGTAGATTACTGTTTTCTGTACAATATTACCCCATAATTGCCTTGTCATTTTCCTTATGGTCAGACGGTTGATCTTCTGCAACTTTGTCCACCTCTGATTTGATTAGGAAGTACCTGCCATCTGGCCATCTGAGTAAGCAACACTGTACTACGCCCTAAACTTAATCCTCCTTATCTCACTATACATTATGCTCCAGATGTCTTTACCTTGACCAATTTTTTATAACATTTTTTACATTCTTACTTCTAGATAATTTAAACATTTTATATACTTTCTCATTAAAATGTTAGCTTCCTAAGGGCAGAAATAGTTGTCAGTATTTTCTACTAATGTGTCTTGACCACCTAGAAATAGCAAGTGCTCAATAAATAGCTTTAAATGTTTAATAAAGCCAAATTTTCCTCCAAAAGTTGTTTTCAAGATTATGTCCCAAACAGCCTGAGAGTATTTTTCAAAATTATCTCCTAATATTAGAGATATACTTTCTTCTCATATTTATCAAATCCTATTCACACATAATTCCTGATAGGGTCTACTTTTTGCACGTGTGTGTGTGTGTGTGTGTGTCTGTATACACAAGGACCATAGGCCACACCTTAGCCACATAAACATAGTTTTATTTCCCTCAATTACACTTATTTGTGGTTAACTGAATTCTGAAAATAATGGAAAATTCCAGAAATAAACAAATTCATAACTTTATTTTGTTTGTTTGTTTTTTTATTTTCTTTTTTTTTATTTCAGCATATTATGGGGGTACAAATATTACAGTTATGTATATTGCCCATGCTCCCCTCCCCACCCTGAGGCAGAGCCTCAAGCATGACCATCCCCCAAATGTTGCACATCTCACTCATTATGTTTGTATAAACCCATCCCCTCCTGCCCCCTCCCACCCGCCCAACACCCGACAAATGTTGTTCCCATGTGTCCACTTAGATGTTGATCCGTTAATACCAATTTGCTGGTGAGTACATGTGGTGCTTGTTTTTCCATTCTTGAGATACTTCACTTAGTAGAATGGGTTCCAGCTGTATCCAGGAACATAAGTTTTAAATTGTAGCTGTTCTGAGTAGCATGATGAAATCCTGTGCCATGTTGCTCTGTCCTGCCCAAGATATTTTTCATCCCTTTGCCCAGCATATCCATGCTGCAGATGCTACCTGCCCCTTAGTCACTTAGTAGCCTTCTTGGTTATCACATCAAAATAGCAGTATTTATACGTTACGGTACTATCTGCAGTTTCAGGCATCCACTGGAGGTCTTGGAACATATTTCTTGCAGATAAGTGGGGCCCACTGTATTTTGTTATTTGTTAGTTATGTGCCAATAATTTTGCTAGTTCCTAGGGATGTAATACTGTCTTAAGTCAAATTGATTAGAAGCAGAGCCAGGGACAGCATATGTTAAGAAGGAACTCTTAGGAAAAACCTGTAAGACAGCATCATAGGCAGAGTTATGAGGTTGAGTAGTGTTCCCCCTAAAACTGTTTCCACCAAGAACCTCAGAATGTGACCTTATGTGGAAAGATTGTCTTTGCATATGTAATTAGTTGAGTTATAAGCATGTTACACTAGATTAGGGTGGCCTCTAACATCAATAACTAATGTCTGAGAAAAGAGGAAGAAAAAATATGCACAGGTAAAGGTATCAAATGACAACACAGAGATCAGAGTGATGCAGCTATAAGCCAAGGGACACCAATGATTGCTATGAGCCACCAGAAGCTAGGAAGAAGACAAGAAAGATTTTTACCTAGAGCCTTCAGAGAAAGTATGGCCCAGCCCACACTTTGATTTCTAAATTCTGCCCTCCAGAATGATGAGAGAACTAATTCCTTCTGTTTTGTCACCTGACCTGTGATAATTTGTTATGGACATTCCTAGAAACTAGTACAGATGGTAAAGAATCTAAGCAGAGAGACGGTTTTAATTAAAATCCAGAACTTCAAGATTTGGCATGTAAACAGCATCCGTATTCTTTTATTTATTTATTTTTGGTTATTAATGCCTTTTTTTGTCCTACTTGAGGCCACAAGAACTTTCTCCTATTTTTTTTTTATTTCAGTAATGTCTTGGCATTAGTCCTTATATTTTTATTTATGTCTAAGCTACATTACTTTTAAATATTTTTATTTATGGTGTAAGGTTTATAGCTGATATGTATTTTTTCCATGTGGCTACTCAGTTGTTTGAACACCACATGTTGAAAAAAAACTATCTTTTTTTTTCATTGAATTACCTTTGTATCTTAATTAAAGTACAATTGACCAAATCAATTATGTATAAGTCTTTATGAAGACACATGCCTAAATTTCTCTTGGCTAAACACCAAGCAATGAACTTGCTAGGTTAAATGATGCAGCTATAATAAATACAAGTGGATTTATTCTGGGGTACTCTCTTCTATTCCATTGACCTATGAGTTATAAATTAACTCTTAAGTCAACTCAGTATTAACAATCAAAGTCAGGTAATTTAAATACTCCAACATTTTTCCCCCCACAAATATTTTACCTGCTTTGGTCCTTTACATTTTCACATGAATTATATAGTTGTCCATTTCAATAAAAGGAAAGATAAGTCTGCCAGGATTTTTATTGGAGTTGCTTAACATTTATAGATGGATTAGAAAAAGAATTGAAATATTACGAACAGTTATTCGTCTAGCTAGAGATACAGTATATTTTCGTTCTTTTAAAATATCTCTAAATAAAGTTTTCCAGATTTCAGTGTATGGCTATTGCACATAATTTGTTAAATTTATTTTTAACTATTTATATTTTCGTGCTATTTAAATTGTATATTGAAAAATATTTTCTATTTTTGTTTCTAGTTTATGGACATATGATTGATATCTGTATGCTGCTCTTGTATCTAACAAACCTACACAACCTATTTAAATTTTAGTAGATTTTTTTGTAGATTACTTACACTTTTCTACTTATTCAATGTTTGTGAAAAAGACAGTTTTACTTCTCCCTTTTCAATCTATATACCTTTAGATAGACTTTCCCATACAACTGTAAATTAAAGTGGTAGCGTTTAGTCTTTCGCTATTAGGATGGTGTGGGCTGTATGTATTTCATACATTTCCATTATTAGGTTGATGAAATACTTTTCCATCTCTAGTTTCAGAAAAATTTATTATTAGGAAAATGGGATTTTAATAAATAATTCAAAAAGTGTTCTAATTAACAATTTAACAAAAGGATTTTCTGAATCTAGGATTCTCTACTTAGCCAAATCTAAAAAGAAATATTACACATGCAGCTGAGATGAATTCTGACTAATATAAGCAACAATGTTCATGATTATAATGATGATGATGTTGATGATGATTTATTTTTAAAATAATACAATAGAAGGTAAATCTCTCCAATCACAACTGGAGAAATAGACATACTCATATAAGAGCAGCTCTAGGAATCTAATTAAGAGTATATACCTAGCGAGAAGCTCTTTTATAATATTGCAAGTGATGTAAATCAGTTCTGATCATGTTTTCTTCACAGGTGACTCCACTGAGAATCAAATTTCCATGCTGCTAGAATTTAACAGAGAAAAGAGAAACTATTAATGAATGTTAAGTAGTCATGATGGTGACAATTTCCCAATCCAATCTAATATTGCAGTGTACAGATTAAAAGAGAACTCTATTTTATTAGTGGGGGAAGTGGGAATCATTTTATGGTAATTAATAGGCACATAAAAGTTCTTCACTATGTATAGCTGTGAAACCTCCATGCTTGGAAATTGCTTTGTGAGTGGTTATATCTTAGAATGTTTAATTCAGTAAATATATATATATATATATATAAAATCATATAAAAGCAATTGATAAGAGCACTTCCATTTATTTAAATTCCTATGGCCATATGAATGTAAATTGAGAGTACAGTATAATAAAACTGAGAATCTGGCTAAGACTGAAATGAGACTTTACTCTTAGGTACTACACCAGCTTCTGCATCTACCCTACCCTCAGAACCTAATCTTATTAGCAGAAGGAGCTCTTTCACTCATTCCCACAATTTAAAGGACCCCTAGAAAAAGTCAAAATGGCTAATAAGACATAACCTTTCAGAAACTATGCATTTCGAAACGTAACTTTTGACATACACAGTCTTAAAGTCATATAATTTACTGCCTCTGTCCAATGACACCATAACAATTTCCATTATCTGTGCAAACCTCTTTCCTTTGTCTCTGCTTCCACATCAGACTATATCAGTGTCCACATTAAGAGTCCAAGTGGTGGATAAGGGGCCGAAATTCATAGGCTTTTAGATGAATTTTGGACAAGTAGGCTGGTATGTATATGAATGTCCATATAAGTCCCATTGTAGGAAGATAAGGGAAAATGGTGAAAAGCTCTGATGGAACACAGGGACTGGTTTGTCCCATGTGATCTAGTTCTGGCCTAGAATGGGAAGGAATCCAAGAAATGAAAGTTTGAATCTGATAATCTCTGTCATTTTGAAGGTATACTTGTCAAGTTGAGTGGAGGAAAGATTCTATATTACTTAATAGATTGTTAACTTGACGTACATTTTAAATAGTAGATGTATATGAGGAACTCCATTTTTCTTCTTGCCCTAGGATAGCCAAATATTAGGGGTGCAACTATTGTTTTATTCCACTTCTATTTTTGACAACATATATTTTAATTTTAAAAGAGCTACATGCAAATGAAGTAAAGAATACTAAATGTTCAATGAGCACAGTTATATATTTAATTTCACACTGAGTGTCTCTGAAGGAGGATAATAGGCATTTGCATAAAAAAATAAAAAACATAAAAGATGGTGAACTAATATCTCACATATTAACTTGGATGGAGCTCTAAAGCATTCTTCTAAGTGTAGTATCATAAGAATGGAAAAACAAACACCGCATGTACTCACCATTAAATTGGAATTAACCTATCAACAACTATGTGCACATATGGAAATAACATTCATCGGAAATCAAGCAGGTGGGAGGAAGGGATGGGCAAAATCACAAGCAATGGGTACAATGGGCACAAGACAAAAGCAATTTATGTAACCAAATTGTTTGTACCCCCGTAATATTCTGAACTAATTTTTTTAAAAAGACAAAGCAGAATACATATAAGAGTATAATTTCCCTCAGAAGAAAATTATTACTGTTTTACCCCCAGGGAAGGAAGGGACATGGGTACCCTAAAACAGCAGAAAAACATTCTATAATCCAAGGAAAATCTTCTGAAATAAAAACCCAAAAATTTAGAATGACAAGACATAAATAAGTCAAAGTAATTAAAAAGTAGAATGAATATATTATTCAAACTAGTTGTTAATAGCAATATCAATAGCACGTTAACAACCAAAGATTAAAAAAAATATAAAACTATACAAGTTGAACTTAATTTTAGCAGTTCTGGTTGCAAAGTTTAACTCACTTGTTTAAAACCAAAAGCTCAGCTACAGTAATTAAATCTGCTTTGTATTGGCACAAAAATAGGGACATTGACCAGTGGAACAGAACTGAGAACCTACATATAAAAAGATATAAAACCATTCTCATATAGCCATCTAATCTTTGACAAAGCAGACAAAAA
>VBSM01000272.1:94897530-94912473 GCA_008086735.1 Cheirogaleus medius | reverse complement strand
ATTTATGAAGAAGACCCCAAAGGCAATCACAGCAGCACCAAAAATAAATAAATGAGACATGATCAAACTAAAAACCTTCTGCACAGCCAAAGAAACAGTCATGAGAGCAAATAGACAACCTACAAAATGGGAGAGAATTTTCACATGCTACACATCTGATAAGGGGCTGATAACTAGAATCTATTTAGAACTCACGAAAATCAGCAAGAAAAAATCAAACAACCTTTTCAAAAAGTGGGCAAAGGATGTGAACAGAAACTTTTCAAAAGAAGACAGAATAATGATCAAGAAACATATGAAAAAATGCTCAACATCTCTAATCATCAGGGAAATGGAAATCAAAACTGCAATGAGATATCTCTTATCTCCAGTAAGAATGGCCCCAAACAATAAATGTTGGCGTGGATGCGGAGAGATAGGAACACTCCTACACTGCTGGTGGGACTGCAAACTCTGTGGAAAGCAATATGGAGATACCTTAAAGTGATACAAGTAGATCTACCATTTGATCCAGCAATCCCACTACTGGGCATCTACCCAAAAGAACAAATGACACTCCACAAAAAAGACACCTTTACTCGAATGTTTATAACAGCACAATTTACAATTGCAAAGTTGTGGAAACAACCCAAGTGCCCATCAATACACAAGTGGATTAATAAAATGTGGTATATGTATACCATGGAGTACTATTCAGCTTTAAGAAACAATGGTGCTATAGTACCTCTTGTATTTTCCTGGATACAGCTGGAACCCATACTGCTAAGTGAATATCACAAGAATGGAAAAACAAGCAGCACATGTACTCACCAGCAAATTGGTATTAACTGATCAGCACCTAAGTGGACATATGGGAATAACATTTACCGGGTGTTGGGCAGGTGGAGGCAGGGGGAGGGCGGGTATATATATACATAATGAGTGAGATGTACACCATCTGGGGGATGGTCACGCTTGGACCTCTGACTCAAGGAGGGAGGGGGGACAAGGGCAATATATGTAACCTTAACATTTGTACTCCCATAATATGTATGCTGGAAAAAAAATAAAATAAAACCAAAAGCTAGAAAATAAGGACATAACAAAATGTTCAAAAATGAAACTTCAGGTGATTTCAACAAACATAGTAAGTAAAATTGAGGAAAGATAAAATGACAACCTACTAAATGTGATATTTGTATGGTATAGGGGAAATAGGTATAAACCTATTGACTTAATGTGCACAAAAGAGCGGTTTGTTTTTAAACCATAGTTGTATATGAAATTATCTGCAGAGCTATTAAAGATTCTTGCATGCAAGGCACAGCTTATATCATTTTAATCATAATCTCTGGGACTGGGTCCCTGGTCATTTCCATGTGCAGCTAAGGTTTAGAACTATTGAATGAAAAATAGGAAAGAATGAAGAGGAGAAAGAAGAGGAATAAGATAGAATCTGAGTAAGGATTGCAATCACTATACAAATTCCCTTTCTTTGTACTCATCTCAACCTCTTGAATAGACACTTCGATTTTCTAAGTTCAGTTGTTCCCATAAAGATGACACTGTAAATCTACTATATGTATGTGTTCATATCTATATAACTTTAATAAGGAAAAAAAGTGTAAAAGAATATCTGTAAGAACTGCAATTTGAATAACTTGATTCACAGATACGTAACAGGAACGAAAACCCACTTTGGCTAAGAAGAGTAAGACACCATGAATTGATGAAATTGATTTACTCATTGAATCCTGTTTAGTGCAAAGGGGAGGTACAGACAAAAAAGAAAAATTAACAGAAGAGACTAATAATAAAAAGACAAAACTGAGGTCTGTTATCCCAATAAATACCAATGGTAATATTTAAATAATAAAGGAAACAGAATCTCAGGTTAGTATTTTTGAAGTAAGCTATGTAATTATTATAAGGGGTAAAACAAAAAAGTGACATAAAATTAAAGGCAAAAAGATAAAAATAAACGAAATGAATACTAACAAATTTATAGCAGCAGGAATCATAAGACTTAGTGTCCAATGCCTTAAAATGGGATATCAACAAATGTCATAATTCATAAATAGATGTTGGGGCTCAGGAAATAATACCCCAAAATGATGGCCTCAGAAGCAAAAGTTTTTTCTCTGACTTTTTCCCATCATTCTGCTTCTCAGTCTCATTCTTCTCTGAGGCTAGCCATAGAAACTATAATGCCTCTTCCCCAAGGAGGATCATAAAAACCAGAACCTCTTTTCCTAAATGCCAGCCATAAAACCTAAAATTATTCTGTAGAAAAACTGGCCACAGAGAAATGATATGACCTACCTTGTTTAACTGTAGGTCATAAGACTCCCATTCCAGAGAGGACCCTGTCCCACATCCAGAAGGAAGGAATGTTATGTTCAGAGAAGCCAAGAAGAATCTAGACCTACACAGCATGCTAGGTTTCCTAACTCAGTAATTAGTATTAGATCATACATTGTTTGTCCAACATATTTCTACATGGCTTTTCATACTTTGTTGAACCTAAGCACAAAAATGGACAATTTCTCTGTATCTTTGGATCTTCATTCTCAAGGCTCCCATGTATACACATTCAATACATTTGTATGCCTTTTCTCCTATTAATCAATTTGCCTCATGTCAGTGATTTTTCAGCAAAGCTTTAGGTTGCCAGAGTCCTTGGTCCCTACAGTAGTCAATAATTTGCATGCATAAGATAAAATAACATTAGAAAATATTAATCAAAAACTGCATGTGGAAATTGAAAAAAAATCATCATATCTATTTCAAGAGTTATTCAAAATAGAAATGCTTCAAAATAAATATATACATATATGATGTTGAGATTTTATATAAATATATATATGTACATATATATATATTTAGAACAGGACATTTGCTGGTGGTTGTGTTTGGTTTTATACTGCTTTCTTCAACTGTACAGGCTTGACTTTGCTTGGTCCTGACTGGAGGATTATGATGTCACTAGTTATGGTAACACCAACAGGACAAAGGTTGACGGTGCTATGGAATGTCACATGTTTCAAATGTGTATATTGCAGGTTTCCGAACAAAGGCACTCTGATAAATTACAGAGCCCAAAGTAGAGGTGAAGAAAGATGCAGTTGTATTCTGATTACAATTTTGAGGGATATATTAAGATGGTGATATAACATTTTAATAGAAGTTTTAATAGTTATCTGTAATGAGATATTTTAGTACAGTTTAAAAGGAACACAATAGACAAACCTTCAAAATTCGACAAAGGAATCTTTGTATCTTGAGGAATGTACAGAATAATTACTTTTCTTTGGTTGCATTCGACCTCCAAACTTCCACTTAAGAATTATAATGGTACAGGAGAAGAATGACTCAAGCCACTGATATTTTGTAGACTTTATTATGGAAAATTAAGTATCATATGTCTTCATATCCTTTTGTAACATTATGAGGAGAAATAACTAATGTGCTCCTTTTTGTAGAGACCTAAAACATTTAGAAAGACAGTTAGAGGTAAGAGGATGTTGAGTAAAAAAATGTCGCTTGAAAGAAAATCGATTATATAGAAAGAGGAAAAACATCAATGTATTTAGTATGTAGCACAGTGTAAATAGTAAGATCGAAAGGACATTATAGAGAGACTCCAATCTTTGCCTAAATAAGTGTCAGAGAAAGAACAAGGGATTCTGTGGAATGGCTTCCCCACTTCAGTTGAATGGATGTTTTCCACTTTATGGTAATGCCAATTTCATGAAATAAAGGACATTCAATATCCAATAACATAAATAGTAGTGAAAACAGGGAAAAGTTCTAAGAAGCATTAGAGAAGTAGAGAGATGTGTGTATATATGTATGTATATGAAATTAAAAATAATCATTAATATGCACAAAGTATTGAGTTGACTTATGAATGCAAGTAACCAATTTTCCCTTCCACAACTATTACATTTCTTTTCTAAATCTTGGCAGTCATCAATATTTATAAAATATTGAGGGTTGGCTATTCTGCCACATTTTGCTAGTAGTTTAAAACAAACAAATTTGCCATGTTTATAGACATTTATTAGCAAGTGGGCTCAAAACTGCCCTGAAATCTTTCTATATGCTTGATGAATACCCATCTCTCTGTCTTTTAGAGTATTTTGAAAAAAGAATGAAAAAAACAGCCTTTGAGTAGTTTTACTAGAGAAGAATGTTACCATATTGCAAGAGCTCCTTTCATTCACCATCCTTTAGAGTCCAAACCAAAGGCACCATTCTTTAAGGCTAACCACTAAAGCCCTCCTGAATTCTCACCCCTCTGAAGAGGGATCTTTACCCCTTTCAGAGGACACTGAGCATACCTAGCATATCTGAGTCAGCCTACATATCTTTGTCAGCACCAATTTCACTAATGAAAACCCATTTCTAAATTCATTTTGCAAATTAGCAAGTCAATGGAGCTGATCATAAAAAAGATGGATGAAGTACTCCAATAGCCACCTCCCAGAAGGTGAGTTTTTAATTAAATGCTAGATGGCCACCCTTGGAGTACAAAATCCTCAACAGAGCATATAACTGGTCTATGTTGTAGATCAAATTAACACATAATACCACATTACCTGCGCTGAAGAATTTTAACATTTCCCTGTGGGCTCTAGAGTGCTACTGGTTATTACTGAATTGTTGCTTCTCCTACTGATCATTCAAATTAATACTTGTCATAAATTACATCATTTCTCATCTATGTTTTTTCTTTTCAACTCTACCTGCATAAATTGCTGCTTGGAAAGTAATCCCAGTGGCCAGGAATCCTGTATTAAGAAAAGATCAATGTTTGCTGACCTCGGGTCCAGCTTAAGTCTCCCAAACAATCCAGGTGACCTGACTCTTGAGAGCTCTTCTTCTCTGTCACCCCTGATGGTTAGGTCTACAAATAACACAATCCAAGATTTTAGTCTAGAATATTATCTAGAACTTGATAACCACTACATTTACAACAACCTTTTTTTCAAAGCCTTTCCTTTCTGTGAGCCAGAATTAGAGTCCTCTTCCTGTGATGACTTCCAAAATTTTAAGTATATATTTAAATTTTCAGTTTCAAAGAACATATGTTCAAAATATCCTTTTTGCTTAAAACATGTTAAACTTTGATAAGATTGATTGAGAATAAAAGTTTTAACCATTCATTAAGGCTTTAAAATTTACTTATGCATAGATTTTTTTAAAAATATACTTCAGTGTCCTGTCTTCACTAAAACATAATAATGTGTGATTGTGGAGTAGAATTGCTTCTGTGTTTAGAATTCTTTAAAGGAAATTTAATAAAAAGGTTTTGGGGGGTTATTTATTTTCTGCCATGATGGACTGAGTCATATTTTAAAATATCATTTAACTTTTGTTTATTTAAATCTTTCAGTTTACCCATATTTACTAAAGAGTACTAATTTTTTCCCTGAAGGTTCTCATCACTGAACTGATTACAATTTAACACATAAGTTGAAATCCATCTAACTTTCTTTTTAAATGTATTTCAAAAAGTCGTGAGTTGTTCACATATATACATATATAAAATACCCAATATATGTATACATCGACATATGTGCATTTGTTTGTATACATGAACAAATGTATACACACACGGCTGCAAAAATTGAAGAACATGTGTTTCTTGAATGCATGTTTACTAGTAAACATAATGCCAACTTTTCCTTATAGTAGATTTAGGTTCAGCTTTTTCTCAATGCTATCAAATTGCTGTCATAAAGGAATTGACTAAAATATTTCAATAAGAAGGGAAATTATTTTTGAGAAAATAAACAAGTTTCAATTACAGATTACTTTTTTTTTTTACAAGATGTCACCAATGCAAAACTACATTTGTGTAGGTATCATAAACTTTAAAATTAATCTTTAGGTAATAAATTTACTAAAATATTTTATTTCACAAATGCTCATAATAGCACAAAGGACAGTCCCTAACTCTGGAATCCATGCGTATCACTAACATTCTCAATCTTTCTTTTTGTCAACACCCGGCAGAATTTTTGGAGTCATTATTTCTAGTGTTTTAAAATATTATTTGAATCTCACAATAAAAATATGAAGAGGGCAGAACAAACACTATTAATGCAGGTCATATACTTCTGTCGAAATGAAAGTTTTTATATTTACATATAATACATAAAAATTTGTGAAATCATAAATATATATGACAAAATGAACAGACCCATAACAATATCCAAGTCAAGTAATGAATAGAACATCTCCTGTACCCCAGCAGAGTCATCTCATGAATATCCCTAACAAATCACCACTCACTTCCTTTCTCTCAAAGAGAAGTCGATTCTAACTTCTGTTTTCTTTGCTTTGTATTGTTTAGATGTTTACTTCCACTTAAATGTTGATGAACAATTTTGATTATTTCCAGTTTGAGCTGTCACTTTTAATGATGCTATGAACATTTTATATGTATATTGGCGTAATTATTTAGTATTAGTATTTTCATTGAGTTCTTAGTTCTTGTGGAAATTGCTAAGTCATAGGGTACACAGATATTAAGCTTAAGTAAAAACTGTTTTATAAGCTAGTTGTATCAGCATGAGTTACCTCCCTTGAGAGGAAGAGAGTTTCAATTGTTCCACATACATGCCAACACTTGACAATATTACTCATTCTTTTATTTTAAGCCATTCTACTGTGACATTATAGTATTTTAATGGTATTTTAAAATTTTTGAATAATCTTAGATTTACCAAAAGTTGCAAGGATAGAACACAGAGCTCCTATATGGCTTTTACTCAGCTTTCCTTAATTTAACATTAAGCATGCTCCATTTGATAAAACTGAGATAGCATTGATAAATAAGTAAGTTATAGACTTTATTCAAATTTCACCAGTTTCTTATTTACTAATGTGTTTTTCCTGTTCTAGGATCCAATTCATGATACTACACTGAATTTGGTCTTCATTTCCTCAGTTTCCTGCATCTGTGATAAATTCACTCTTTGTTTATTTCTCATAATATTAAGAGTATTGAAGTGACTAATCATGTATTTTACAGATTTGAGTAGTTTGTAAACAACATAAATTTGCTGTTCACAATTTTAGATGCTGGTAAGTCCAAGATCCACCAGGCACAGGAACATTCAGTGTCTGGTAAGGGCCTGGTTTCTGGTTCATAGATGGCTCCCTCTCACTGTGCACATGGTGAGAGGGGCAAGACAGCTCTCTGGAACCTTCTTTATAAAAGCATGAATCCCATACATGAGAACTCTGTTCTCATGGTATATTTACCTTCCAAAGGCCCCAACTCCTAAAACCTTATTGGTGATTAAGTTGAACATACGGATTTTAGATTGACACAAAAATTCAGACCATAACTGTCCTTAAATTTGACTTTGTGTGATGTTTTCTTATGATTATATCAGAATTATGGAGTTTGGGGAAGAAAACCACAGCAGTGAGTTCCCCATTTTGTTGCATGTAATAGAGTATGTGATATCAACCTGACTTATCACTGGTGACATTAAGTTTTATTACACTCAGCCATCCATATCTTCCTCAAACATGGATTTGATTTGACCAACCATAGAATGAAATTATTCAAAAAATTGAGTCTGCACTGAACATGTACAGAGTTTTTTTCTTGTCATTATTCCATAAATAATACAGTATAACAACTATTTACATAGCATTTACATTGTATTAGGTATTAAAAGTAACCTAGAAATGATTTCAAGTATGTAGGAGGATGTGCATAGGTTATATGCAAATACTACACCATTTAATATCAGGGACTTGAGTATCCTCAGATTCTGAGGTATTGGAACTAATCCTCCTCAGATACTGAGGGATAATTGTTTTTGGTTAAGATGTTTGCCAAACTAATGTTACTATTTTTCTCTATATATACTATGTTCTTCGAAAGTTAGTTACTAAGACAAACACACACACACACACACACACAGGAAATAAAATTAAGCTTTTCCTCAAAGTGAAAAGAATGTCTATTTATGTAGGTCTCTCTTTACTTTCCCCTGGCCTCCTGCCTCTCTGATCCTCTTTCTTTTCCTAAACACAGGGAGGGACTCTTTCTGGTATTTCCTCTACTGATTTAGGAGATTTTTTTTCTAAAGAAATGCAATTGTCTTAAGATCCTCTCCCTAGTGATCTCATCAAATAATCAAGATAAATCAAACATCAGAGAAGAGAAGAAACTAAAAGTTTTCACCATGTCCAAATAGACTTTTCATCTATTCTTCTAGAGGCAAATCCAAGAGATTACCTGGGAAACTTTATCTGCATAAAGAGACAACCTTTGTTGACAATGATTTCTCACCACTTATCTTCCCAGCAACCTCCCCAAAACTCAGAGGAACTTTTCCCTGGGAAAAGTTTAGACTCCTTGAATTTCCCTAAAAATTATTCACTACCCTTTTAAAATTACTTACAGTCCCCTGCTTCTCTCTTTGTTATGAAAATATATTTAAGCTTCCTTTAGCTGGCCCTTCTTTGAGCCTCATATTTATGACCCTCCCATGACCATATGCATGTTAATAAATTTATGTGCCTTTTTCTTCTGTTAACCTACTTATTGTCAGTCATTTCAGTAAAACTTCAATGCCTAGGGAGGAAGCTTTTGCTCTCCCCCTCCAAATGCAACAATGTTATTAATGCTATTGTACAAATTGTTACAATTTCTGCCATTGGGAGCTCTTTCAGTTTTACCCCTTATCTTTTTGGCATGCTCCCTTTCATTTTATTTTGTGAACACTTTCTTTCTAGTACTATAAGATGAGCCAGGCTCATCTTGTATATTTCCTGCCCAAGCCTTAAAATCAGAGCTCTAGTTAGTTCTATTGAAAATGACAATTAGAAACCAAGTTATAATATTAGGGTGTGTTTATTGTTATTGGTTTGTCACTATTTCTAGACTTACTCAGTGTTGGAGCTCAGAACATCATCACAAAATATTCCTTTTTGGCAAATTGATTATCACCTAGTTATTTTGAGAAACTGCAGACACAAGAGTAACTCTGAAAATCTTTCCTTTTGCAATGAAAATTTACATCTATAAAGGATTGACTAAACCATGAGGACAGCTGCTCAGAGGCAACTTTTATCACCTGAGAGACTTATCTGTGTACAATGCAACTTTTTCACTATTATTTCTTCCCTTCACCCTCCTATAACTTGTCTTCACCATCCCTCAGAAAACTCAAGCCCTTCTTATTTTCTCTAGCTCAGAATCCTTTATAAGCATTTATCATCTGGCCTTCCTTCTGGTGTCATATTTTTGTGGGATTTCTATGCATGCATACATAATTAAATATGTTTTTTCTCCTCTTAATATATCTTATGTCAATTTAATTCATAGACCAAGCAAAGAACCTAGGAGGGCAGAGACAAGCCATTTTTTCTTCCCTTATAGCAGATATAGGAAATGCTTATCTATGAAATAAAACATATAGACACATGTATCTATAATTTGTTCTGTATCTATCTCTGTATGTTGTATATGTAAACATTATATATATATACACACACACTCACTTTTGAAATTATAGAATATAGTTATAATAACCATTTTAAATGTCATTGAAAATGATAGTATCTGTGTCCATTCTGGGGTTATTTTCATTGCTTGAATATTTTCATTATGACTGTTTTCATGATTCTTTTGCATACTTATAATCTTGTAAGACATTGAGCTTTTTGAGGGGATTTACTGAATGTACTTTGAAACAGGCTGATACTTACCAATATTCTTTTTATGGTGTTTTTAGGAAAATTCAGTGTAGTCCTCACTCTAGGACTTCTTATTCCCTACTACCTAGACAAGAACTTCTTAAATATTCTACCTGTAACAGAGGTAAAGGTCTGAAAAAGGGAAAAATGTTTTATGATTTGTCTCTCTAAAACCCCCATCCTTTGGAGGAATTAAAACCTATATTACTTTCCTAAAGCCAGTAATCAAAGGGACAGGAAATGTTCCTTGTTTTTTTTTTTTGTTTTTTTTTTTTTCTAGTATCTTAAATCACAGGAGATGGCTCAACAGAATTGTCCAGAAAAAGGGCATGAGTTTGTCTTTATTGGAGATAAAGTCCACCAAAATCACCAACTATAGTTAAACAACAATAGCCCAATCTACCACATGTGACACTGGTCACATAGACCTGAGCCCAACTGCCAACACCCTCCCCCAGCATTAAAAAACCCTGTATTTCTACTTAACAATAGAATGGTGATCTTTTGAGATGCTAGTCTGACACCCTCTTCATTTGCCAGCAAATTAATAAACTTCTCTTTCCTATTCCTCAAACCACTGGTCCTTGTTCTTCATTCTCACTGATTGGGCCTAGGGACAAGTACTAAACTTGTGGTAACATACTCACTGTCTCAAGAATTATAAGATCTTCCAGCCTGGCTTGTGAGAAAAAGAGCAACTCTGTTTGAGCACCAGGTACTATTTATTCTAATGCTTTTGAATGGTCATTTGCAAAAATATCCAGAATAAACAATGAGAGAAAAATCTATGCATTAATGAGTGTAACCCAATAGCATGTATAAATTATTTCCAGAAGATGTAGAGACAGCTTCAGCATAAACGATTTGTTTGCTTCTAGTCAATGACTTTCTCCTTCATGTTTAATATAGTCAACTTTAGCATTGCCTTGACACACTGGATCCCTACTGGGTTGCATCATGTTGGCAATTCTACCCCCTGCATCCAAACTCAAGGGGAACAACACAAGCTTTCAATAGACTAATCAAAGCTGCTTCCATACACTCTAGGAGGGCAAATTAAGTTGATTATTTTCATTGCTCAAATGCAAATGCTGTAGCACTAAAAATTCAAGATACACAATGCTTTGGTTGCATTCAGAGTCAGCATTTTAATATACTCTTGTGGAGAAAACCACACAGTGATTTGAAATTTACACATAATTATAGAGAATTATATCATTAAATTTTAGTGTGGAGCTATTAAGCAAAAGAAATGTCTTAAGTAACGATAGACAACTTTTTTCATTTTTAAAAGGCACTGGATATTTTTAAAACGGTTTACATTATTTCTGATATAATTTGTAAACACATACAGTAGAAGAGTCGATGAAAAAACACATACTCTAAAATGGAAATATTACAATTTCATGTATATGCATCTTCAGATTCCAGTAAATTATAGGCACCTATGTGATATAGGGCAAAATCTCAAGTCATATACATCAAGTTATCAAAAAATATAATTACATTTTATAGAAACTTTATACTAAAAATAGAGTTACTTTGAATAATAGAGATTTAAACATGCACATAGTCATGGTATAAAAATCATGGAGAGACAGGAAATATCATACCTAAAAGTTTTATGTGAAACACCTTCAACATGAGAAAAAAAGATTGATTAGTGGTTTATATTACCCTCCAGTGTAGTACATGAGGGGTCCCTTAAAACGCCAGATTTATAGTATTTCCAGTGTGAACATAGTTTCTAAGAGCTTGCTTGGTATTTTAGGGGCCAAGGAAAAACTCCCACTTATCCCTCTGAAGTTTTCTTTAACAATCAACTGACAAAAGACAGATCAATAGGAGAAATGACATACAAATTTATTAACATGCACAGAGGAGAAATCACAGAGTAATTTTCCCCAACTCCCCAATGGGGTACAGAAGCTTATATACCATCTTGGGGTTACAGAAAAAATGTGGGCTCAGAGTACGGTCAAAATCAGGTGATCAATCAGGTAATGGTGCTGTCGGGTTGGCAGTCTGTTCTTGGTTCTTGGCTGAAGAATGACCAGAAACACTGATAGCAGTGCCAGCATTAAACAAGGTTTAATAAGGAACAACAAGACAGGATTATAGAGCACCGGCAAGATGTATTCACCACAGACTATGAATAGGCCCCCTGACCTAACAAAATACTCTGGTTACGGTCTGGAGTCCTGTTTTATATTGTTTGGATTGGGCCTTCCTTGTGGCTCAAATGTCACCATTGAACCACTTTGATGGACACTTAACGACATGATAATTAGCCTTAAGTTACTCTAGGTCATTTTCCAGACCCTGTTGTTCCTGGGCTGTCTGGTCCATGGCTGGGGAATTTCCTGCATTCTTTTGCAGATTGGCAGGTCCCTTTACCTAACAGCGCCAAGACAGGTAATAGGAGGAAGAGAAATGGAGGCCTGGTTAGAAAAGGTTTTTGTTTTGTTAAGTAGACCAAATCTCACAGGTTTGTCAGAGTAAATAGATAGAAAATATTACTTTCAGATTTTTAAATGTGTCAGAGATTCAGTTAATTTTTCTTAAATGGGACAAGCAAGACCCTTAGAGAAAGTCTGGCTGCATCATGTAGATGCTCTACAGATGCAAATCTCGCTTACAAAAAAACAGCTATGCAGGGCTACTTCTGTTTGCTGGCTCTCTGAATAGATATCTCAAAATATTTCAAGAAAATATATTTTGGGATGAAATTTTTTTTCAATATGACGTAAACTATAGTCTAGGTTTACATTTACTTTATAAGAGAATAATTAAATGATTTGAATAAGTTCAATATTTCCTGTAAAGAAATTTCTGGCCATATTATTAATTTTTCTTAAAATATAATTAGCTTTGTGTGTGTGTGTGCATGTGTATAAACTGTCAAAATATAAAATTACAACAAATTTAGTCATCAATTTAATAGGCTTTTATTTGCAACTCATTAATGGGACAGCCTCTATTCTACAAAATAGTATGAAAGATCCCCCTGGCAGTAGTGGAACAGTTGGTTTTGAAAGGTGGGAATAATAGAAAAAATGATTAGTTAATATTCAGGTTACATTTTTATAAGCATTAAAGCAGAGGGGAATTCCTTATTAAACTGACGCATGTAAACTAGAATCTGCTGTTTTCAAGAAAAACTGGTCTGTTTTGAGATCTATCTGCTTCCTTAAAATTTCAGTTTGATTATGTGGAATTTATCATGAGTAATTCCATTTTGGTTTGATCTAGTCTTTTGAAGCCTGGTAGAGAGCTCAGTCCAAATCAATGACATCTCATAATTTTGTTAAACAATATGTATATACTGTTGTTTTTAAATGCTGATAAATACAGTCTATATTTTTCAATAGTAACATTACCAATAATCATTTAGAGATCATACATTCTAAAACATAAATTCACAGTATAATTACTTTTCATAAAAAGGGCTCTTTTGTATTAAAGAGATGCACGTAAAATAACAATTTAGTTATAAAATTGTTCTTTTATAATACTAGGGAGATTTCTTAGAAATTCTTTTGATGCATTGGCAATTATAGCTATGAGCAAGACAATCATGGTGTATAAATCTATAGGTTTATCTGTCAGTAGAAAAGGCAATTATTACAATATCTTATCATTTTAAGAAAGGTTATGTTTTCTTTCACATACACTGAGATGGTTTTATTTCCTAATTCTTTTTTTAATTCTTTATGTGTGATTCAAATCACAATAATTGACTAAATTTAATAGAACAATTATGCACACTATTCACTTTGGCCAAGTTGGAGAAAAGCACTCATTTGAAAAGCTTTGGACCTAGGCAAATTGCTTTCATTCTAAATTGACTAAGGTCTCAATAAATACTGGTAAGAAAGCCCCATTTTCTTTAAAATTCTGTTTGGTATAATATCTTTCATTGTTTTCTAAAAATATTGACTAGAATTATTGTTAATTCTAGCTTATTTTTGATAATTGACTAGAATGTTAAGCATTTGAGTAATTTCATAAAATAAATTATAATTTATTTCTTTTTTTCTTTTAGGAAGAAAGTAGAATAAAAATGTCTTCAACTTTTTAAAAGTCAAAAAAGTAGACACTACAAACTAGACTTTTTGAGAACTTTTTCATTTCCTGTAAAAATGGAAGAAACATTTTTTCTTTTGTTATTTATTTTCTTCAAAAGAACTCAAACTCTTAGATTGTCATGATATCCAGATGAATATAAACAAGTAATCGCATTAAAAAAAAACAGAAATGAAAACAACTGTAATGCTAAATTTAAATGAAAATGATGACATAATTTTAAAATATGTTATAAGTAATTTTTTCCCATCTGTAGAATAACCAAAAATGAATGAAAAGACAGACACTACAGAAAGTTACATGAGATCACAACACATAGGAAAAGAAAAAGATTAATAATACTACAAGCAAACTAAAAATTAACAGTATATTTAAAAGCATACTATAAATGAAAATCACTTTCCTAATTTATTATTTAATAATATTAATATTTCATTATTTAGACAGGTTAATGTACTCAATGGCTTAAAAGTACTGAGTATCATCTGAGAAGGGTCTGTTAATGTGAGAATTGTATTTTTAAAAAATAGGTTCATTTATATTTATTGATCATGTATAAGCTTAGATAGCTGTATGAACTTTGTCCCTCAAAAGGGTGGAAAATGTAAAAATGAACAGAATTATTTACTTGTGCTTAATGATCAATTACTGACTGAAAGACTGATTCATGCATTATGGTCAGCAATTTCCAGTCACAGAGCTTTCTTCTCTAAAATTAATATTTTTGACTTGCATGATATAATTCAACATTTCAAACTATTTACTCAGCTGTATTTTATTTCTAAAAAATCACCTCCTCATTTATTTGTTTTTAATAAGAAAAGTTATATTTTTAGCAATAATTATTTAACAGAAAAATTATAAAAGTATTAAATAAGTTATAATATAGTATTCTACTAGTTTCATTTAGGATGTGGAGTTTTTACTTTATCCCAATATTTTTTTTAAGGATAACCTTTGTTCTTGTTTAAACGAGTTCTTCTACTTGAGCCAGAACATTTTCAATCAGATCAAATGTGAAAAGAGTTGAGTGTAGGTCAACTGAAGCTGCATTTTAGGAGACATATTTAGGACATGCTCTTCACTATGGTTATAAAACAAAGATATGTAAATTTTTTGACTATTTTCTTGGCTATTTTTTTTTTTTTT
>VBSM01000272.1:94869835-94897430 GCA_008086735.1 Cheirogaleus medius | reverse complement strand
AGCCTTCCGAGTAGCTGGGATTACAGGCATGTGCCACCATGCCTGGCTAATTTTATTTATATATTTTTAGTTGGCCAATTAATTTCTTTCTATTTTTAGTAGAGCTTGACCTTGAGCGATCCTCCTGCCTTGGCCACCCAGAGTGCTAGGATTACAGGCATGAGACACCATACCTTGCCTGTTACCTAAATTATTCTCAATCTTTTCTGAATTCTGTCCATAATCTAGTTAGATTATCAATGTTGGGGCCCAGAACAAGATACTAACTATAGTATCTTGGCATACTGAGTATTTTAAACTAGAAGAAATTGTGAAAACCCAGGAAGTTTACTCTCTGACCTTTTCCCTCTCTTTCCCCTGAAGACCTTATATGTCAGGGGTCCTGCCCTATACTCAGAATGAAGAGATGTCACACAGGGATGTCAAAAAGGATCTGGACAATAAGTCTTGCTAAGTTTGTCTAAGTTTATTACCATTAGATCATGCACTTTTGTCCCTCAATCATACTTCCGCATAGCTGTCCATAAAAATACAGTTTTTCCTGGGTCCCCAGGTCTTCATTTCTGAAGTGTCCCATGTCACATAAAGCTGGTACCAAATATATTTTTTATGCTTTTCACTCGTTAATCTGTCTTTTGTTTTAGGGATCACAGCCACGAACCTTGTGAAGGGTGAGAGAAAGAGATTATTTTTCTCTCCTATACCATTTTCATTATCTTTCATATCCACAATACTTCAATAATTTTAATAATGCCATAATCCTAGCTGAGTTATGCAGTACAACTGTTTTAGTGCTCTCTGAGAGAAAGAGTACAAAATATATACAGGAATTCAGCCATGGCCCTGTAAACCATTTGTTGTTATGTATTATCTTGAATGACATATATTGGATTTTTGATATTTTAAATAATAAAGGCTTCCACACTTGAAAGATTAACTTGTATTCAATAAGCACCTGGATAACATATGTTAATATTTGCCTTGTGAATCCCACTTTTTAGTACGTAGTTGAAACATAGCTCAATTCTATTTCCTCGAGGTCTCAATGGGGAAAAACTTCATCACTTTCATTGAACTCCATTGTACTATAAGAAAACTCTTGATTTCTAAGTATTGGTGAAGTACACCATTGTCGTCTCTCTTCAACAAACCATTGTCTAGCAGATCCAATCTTTTGGAGAAAATAGACATTTATATTCTTTGAAAAATGACTTAAATGTGCCTTATCATAAATTAATTGCAAATTGCAAAAGTATGATGGATTTAAGACCATTGGAAACTCATCAATACTCATGTTCTGCACAAATATTAGTTTTAACAAAAAAGTCATAGAATCTGCTAAGTGTTTGCCTTATCTTCTTCCTCATCTTAAACATAATCTTAAACCCTCTTTCTCCTTCCGTGATTAAAAATCTTTTGGGGGAAACAGTTAATAATTGCTTGGAAAAAAGCACTACTTTTCAGATGCAAAATGCCTAAAATGATCATGTCCGGCTTCTTCAGACTGTTAAAGGAATTGTGCTTTCAGTAAAGTGCATTACAAGCTTTTGAAACAAATTTTCAGTAATTCATCCTTCATCTTTTCACTTCAATTTTCTAGTGTATATTTTTGTCATCAATGACTTCTTCCACAAAAGATTTGTGAACTCTGTTAAGGCTTACAACACTGACAAAGATAATAATCACCTATTTATTTGTACTTGTTTGGAGTATGAAACTAAAAGTGACCAAAAGCAACATGAATTAGGAAAATTCAAAGGAGATTTTTATTCAAAATAATTTTATTCAATTGAATGTGAACTTAGATCTGCAAAATTATGAAAATAAATGTGCTATCAAATTTCAAAGGTTTTATAAAAGGTCATTTGTTCCTTTAAACTCTAAATAGAAGTAACATATAAATTGCCTATTGCACATTTTCCAGTATAATTCAATGAAGCAGAATGTTTAGAGTTTTAAATTTTGTCTTTCCATGAATTTCGGTATTGTTTCAGAGTAGAATGCTGTGTTTAGAGAGATAATGTATTTTCTCAAGGAAATTAAATCTGTATCTTCTTTAAAAATTCAATAGGAAGCACTTGTTTTGTCAGGGTGGCACATCTTGTTGTTACATTGTATCTCACTAAAGTAGTGGCATGTGTCTCAACCGCCACACTTGAGTTCCCTGCTGCCATTATAAATGAGTATGAAGCCATTTCCCTGGTGGAAATAGCTCTAGGACTAACATTTCATTATAATGCAGGGAGCTTGTGTTCCACCAAATACAACAAAACTAAATGCTCCTCTTTTATTCACTACTTCTATTTAGAAAAATCAAAGGGAATTGAAACAAAAAGGTAGTTTTATACTAATGTAGAACTATTCAATTTCTAATTATAACATTTTATATCTATTTTATAAGGGCACCTATTGACCTTTATATGTTACAAACCTGAACATCACAATATTTGTCAAAGATCCAAACCACTGCTGGAATTTTATGTAAAGAAATCTAATTCAAAATATTATATTTTCTTCTTAGATTCTTAGATATAATTTACTTATCTTACTGATATTTGACAGAGTACATTTTATAAACAATGGAAATCCATTTGCTAAGAAGTTAAGAAAAAATATATTACTCTCCAGTTAGGATTTAGTTTATGTAGTCATTTGATCTTATAAGCTACTTTCCAAATTTACTATTTTAACTAATTATTTGTGTACTTCATTAAGACCTGCTTAGTGAATGACTGTATACTCTTGTCTTTTATAGATGCATATGTTGCTTTAGTAAATTTAACATTTCACTTGCAGTGGTACAATAGGAGGAAAGATACTGGATTTTTTCAGATTGCCAGGAATTAAAAGTTTCACAACATGGAAGCTAAAAACACTTTCTTGGTCTTGTGTAGAAGACACGTCATGACACAGAGTACCTTTGCCTTTCTACTTCACCCAGTAGAGCTCATCATTTTTTTTTCTATGTTAATCTATATATTTTGCAATGTAGTAAAAAACATTTATTTATTTATTCATTGCCACATTTACTCAATCAAAAATTACAGCATGCTTTGATGAGTAGGCACTACATAAAATAACCCATACAAAAAGTAAGTTTTAAAAATCCCATCATTAGTTATTCTCGTGTTTTGCCAATTCAATTCTAATGATGAATAACAGAAAGCATATTTGAAAAAAAAAAAAAACTAAGTGATTTCCAATGCTAGATACTCAAACATTTAATAAAATTCATCAGTTAGAGAATTTCAGCAAACTTACCAGATATTTTCTCTCTATATATGACTTATTTATTATATCAAGAGAAACTTTTTTTAAAAATCCAGGTAATGAAAATAAATTTTATCTTAATATCCTTCTAGTTTAAGTCTATATAGTTTGAAATAACAGCAAACATATGCGGAAAATTCTGAAACAAATCAAATAAATTAACAAAAAACATTTGATAGACTTAAACAGAATTTCTCCTCACAGGCAAAAAAATTATTAAATGTAAAATTGATAATTAACTCATTTTTGAAGAGTGCTTGGGGAAATCCATAGATTATTGCTATGGCCATATATAATTCAGTTATGTCATTATATTCAATTTAACTTACTGTCTGATTTTTACTGCTTTTACTTGATAGTCAGTTTATCACTCTTTATGTCCAGGAAAGACTTGAAATAAAATCAAATTTGTTTCTGTTTAATAGTTGTTGGTGAAAAAATTCCAGCTATTTATTTATTTTCTTGGACATATTAAACTCTTTAAAAACATTGATAATTAAAACATTTTATTTATTTGTCAAATACATACATATATACATTTAATAGCACATATAAAAAAGTAATTTGAACAATTTGTCTTCTTCTCAATGTATAACTTAGGACATAAAATAGGCATCTTTTCTATGCCTTAGCAAACTGTTATACTCGTTTCTAAGGTTGGATCAACTTCCCGTATTTTTTCTTTTGAGCTTTCATTGTTGTGAAACATCTTTGAGAGTTCTTATAATGTGGAGTTTTGGCTGGCATCACTTCCTCTGAAACATCTTCATCTTCTTTTTCACAATCACTTTCCTCATTTGTGGAAATGGGGAAGAAGAGTAGGCAAAGGAAAAATTATCTATTCAATTATCTTCTCTAAATTCCTCTGACAGCATATCAAGAATTTCTCAAACAGCCAGTGTCAACAAGCATTCCCATGGGCAGCTATTTCTTGTATAATTCTATTTATGTTGGAATTTCACTTCCAGTGTTATCACTTTTCTTTTCCTTTGCAGAACTTTTACCATTTTGGGCCAATTCTCACTTTTAATCATCCACTTTTCTAAAACATCACTTGGGTTTATCACTGGGAGACAAGAAGGCAACACAACTACATGCTTGTTGTCTGCAGGAATTGAATAAAAAATGTTCAGTGGCTCTTTGCCATCAGACTCTGAAGTACATGATTGTCAGTGATCATGATGAATAGAGTGTTTATGGAGTGATGTGTGGATGGAAGAGCTAGCAGTAAAGTTTACAATTAATCACAGTTAATACAACTTGGTAACAAATTTGAATCATTATTTTAGGGGGACTGATTTTATGAACTAAAAGTGGTAAGAAAAATTTGTGAATATCAGAACCATGCAAAGTGAGGACTGCCTGTTTTTAATTCTAGATAAAAGCAATTTTAAAAACCTCATTATATGTTATTTTTATGTAACTGTGTTCACTGAAGAATTGATTGCTAACAATAACAAAGATATTATTTCATTTTTTCTATTTAACCAAAAGAAGGTTTTATGGACAGTAAATATTTTCTCCAAGTCTAACTTATGGCCATACCAAATATATTCCTCTGTTCATTCCAAATATGTGGGACATGTAAATAACCTTAATTTTCAAGGAAAGTTTATTTTGTAGTATTCTTCTTAGCTATTTTTAGGAATAATTGAACTCTGTGCTTATTTTTGCTTACTGTTTACAAACTCAACACAAATCCAATGTTCATCTTTCAGTGTCCCTCTAGTAGAACAACAAATGCATCCAATTTTAGTATAGAGTTTGTCAATGTGTAGATACTTTGCAATTCTTTTCATTTTTTATCAGGGTATGTATAGCAGAGCTGTATGATTTAGTGTACATCACAGGCACTCTTGTCAGAGTCAAAATGAAAATGAGAGAAGAAAATGATTCTGCTACTCCCATAAGACTGTACTTTGTTCTTATATCACTGCAACCAATCACCGGAAAATGTAGTTGGTGAAGAAAATGTTTCCTCCTAGTGGGAACAGAATTTTTGATAGGCAGAGCGGCTTTAGTCATGAGTTAAAAGTACTCCCCTGAGATTTGGTTGATTTTTGTCTCCCAGCAGGGTCCACTCACATAACGTGTGAAAATGGCAGGGAGTCATCAAGCTAATGTCTGGTTAGAAAATGTTTGACAGTAATCTAGGACCATGCCAATACCAAATGTAGGAACAAGAAAGGCAGGGATTAAAGAGCACAAAGAGTTCAGGAAAGTAAATGTAAGCTCTCAAGTACAAGCAAACTGGTGAACGGGCCTATTGGAGACAAGAAAATTTGACAACAGTGCCAATAGCAAAAAGGACCCCGTGTTTGCTGTGCAAACTGCATTACATTCAAATGCTATTCATTTTTCCCCCAAAATTTATATGGATATTGTTTTCACTGCTAATACTTGTAATCCTCCAGGAATGTTAGAAATAAATAACTTCAAAAGGAAGTAGATTAGTGATAAAAACAGAGATTATTTGAAGAAAGGAAAAATATTTGTCAATGAGACAGTTTTTTCCTTTGTCTACCTCTCAGCCCCATTTCTGAAATTATAAATGAAATATGCAGTTATTATACAAGTTAAAGTAGAAAAAATTGTAGTGTACTGTATAATGAAAGTTGAATCTAGCCCTCCTTCTCAGACTAACTTCCTCATTTCACGTTATTTGTCTTTCAGACTCTAAATAGATCAGTATATAATGGGCTGTTGATTAAGACTTTTCCTGTTACTCTGGGTTTGGAGTAGTTGACAGAATTATTAATCAGAGGCCAAAACTGAAGGAAAGAGTTGTTGAGTCTTCCACATTCCAAAGAGAGCCAAAAATTACTGGGGAGGTATTAACTAGGGCTTACTAAAAAAACAAAAACAAACAAAAAAAACCTTGTTGTTATTACCAAGTACTGTTATCAACCATCATTTTCCAACATACAGTGAGTGGAATGAAGGAAGCAAGCAAGAACCTTAGCATTAGGGGTATTTTATGTCCTAGAAAAAACTGTTGTGACTCATAGACCCATAAAATAGAGAGAAGTGCTTTTCCTCCTTTCTGGTTCAACTAAGGAGAAACTGTCTCTAAGAGAAACGCTTACAGAAATAAACATTTTTAAGAAAATGAGGCTTAGCCAGGCATGGTGGCTCACTCCTGTAATTCATCACTTTGGGAGGCCAAGGCTGGAGGATTGCTTGAGGCCAGGAGTTCCAGACCAGCCTAGGTAACATAGTGAGATCCTGTCTTACAAAAACATTTTGTAGATTAGCTGGGCTTGGTGGCATTCACCTGTACTCCCAGCTACTCAGAAGGCTGAGGTGGGAGAATTGCTTGAGCCCAGGAATTCAAGGTTACAGTGAGTTATGACTAAGCCACTGCACTCTAGCCTGGGCAACAGAGCAAAGCCTTGTCTCAAAAACAAAAACAACAACAACAACAACAACAAATGAGGCTAAAATTTTGTTCCCTGGTTGGACTTCTAATGGACTCTACAATCTGGGGGACATAGGTTCTTGGGAGATCTTGATATGTTAATCTGGGATTTGAGAAAAGATTTTAAGCATAAGAACTGGTGCCTGCTTCTTCCCAAGATGTAAGGCTTAAAGAAATAGCCCACAAGCTCCTCCCCTAGCTTGGGCTCTGCAATGCAAGCCAGGAGGGTCAGCAGCTCCAACCTCCCACTCCCGGTATCTCTCCCCAGCACAGACACCTTCCTCACTTTGCTGGGGCTCTGACATTCAAGGCCAGTGCTGATGTCCTTTTTCCTGATATGACTTGGGCTAACTTGTCTGCCACCACTCTGTGTGGAAATATTTATTACTCACATTGTTCTCTGATACCTATCTCTGGGCCACCAGGAGTCCTCAAACCAATTTATCCCACCTTCCAAGGTACATAAAGTGCTTCTTTCAATATACTTTTGTCTATCCAAAAGTATAAAATGGATAAAATGTTTAAATATGACAATATGAATGCTAGGGTTTCTTCTGGTTTTGATTTGCAAATCTTAAGAAGTAGCTTTCATATATTTGTTGGATGTTTGCATTTCTTTTGTATGAAATATCATTTCATATATTTGCTTTTGTTTTCTAGGTAGAGATGTTTATCCCATGTTACTATATTGATTTCTAACTACTATTAATATATACTCTTTTGACTTAATTAGCCTTTCTCTGTCTGAGGTTATACAGTTTTTCAATGCATGCCATTGAACTGTTAACTTCCTTTTTTTAAAACCAGAGACATAATTAATTATTATGTAGACAAAGATATCTTTCTATCTTTTGTGGCATACTTAGAAATGCCCTCTCAAACTAAACTTATGAGTATAGTGAGACCTAAATTTGAGTAAAATGTAAGTATTATCTAGCATTATAACAAAAGTAGTGATAAAACGTTATAACACTATTATTATTACTGCAAAGTTAATATTAATAACTTTTCACATAACCATCTATAGTAATAAAACTAACTTCTAATGGTATTGATTTCATAAATTATCTCATGCATTTTTATTTATTTAAGGTATCTTAATTATTTGTATTGATTCATCTATTCCTTAATTAGTACTGTATTTCAATTACTATAGTCTTATGCTTTATTATCTGCTGAAAGTATCTCTCTTATTTTCTTCTTTTCCCTGAATTTTCATGATTATATACATTTATTTCTCACTTACTTTACTAGATGAACTTTAGAATCATTTTGTAAATTGATACCTCCCCCCAAATATGTATTGGTTTATTTTTATTGCCTGGACTTATAAAATAATTCAAAGGGAATTTTCAGTTTTACAACACTATAATTTTTAAGTTCATGCGATGCTTAATCACTTATTCAGATCACTTATATTTCCATCTGTTATATTGCCTTCATATCTGTCCCTTTTGTTTATTAAGATAATACATACATATTTTCAGACACAATACAAAAAGCATGGCTATAGATAGCTGTATTCATACTCAATGAAATTTGTTCTAAAGAAGTATAATTCAATTGTGTCTCAGGGAAGAAAGAAAAGGCACTATTCATGTCCTTTTAAAAGTAAAGGAGTGTCAATTTTGTTTATTTTTTTTCAAAGAATTAATAAAATGTGTTATATGTATACCGTGGAGTACTATTCAGCTATAAGAAACAATGACAATATAGCACCGCTTGTATTCCCTGGATAGAGCTGGAACCCATTCTACTAAGTGAAGTATCCCAAGAATGGAAAAATAAGCACCACATATACTCACCAGCAAATTAGTTTCACTGATCAACACCTAAGTGCACATATAGGAATAACATTCATTGAGTGTCAGGCAGATGGGAGGGGGGAGAAGGGGATGGGTATATACTTACATAATGAGTGCAATTCACACCATCTGGGGGATGGACACACTTGAAGCTCTGACTGGTGAAGGGAAGAGGGGGCATGATCATCATATGTAACCTAAACATTTGTATCCCCATAGTATGCTGAAATTAAAAAAAAGTTAAGAAGAACTCAGATATACAAGAAAGACAAAGCCAAACTTAAAGATATTTGAAAACTCCAAAAATGCATTCACCAAAGAACAATTAAATTTACCAATGAAATTGCATTATCAATTTACCTCAATTATAATTCAAGAGGTGAAAGTTAAGTTAAAATGTAAAATATATCTACCTCATAGAATTTGAAAAACTTAAAGAAAATATTCATACTTTCTGATGGCAAAAGATTTAGAATTGTTTATAAGAATGATTTTGTTTTCAAATAAAATGTATTGTAAAACTATAAGAGTCAATTTAAATAAATGACATTCTGGACCAACAACCAAACATTAAGTGGCTTTAAATAGGCATAGCTTTAATTGCACTGGCTCAGGATTCATGCTGTCTGCCTTCAAATTTTCACTTTCATAATTACTATGAGTATTAAGCCAAGTTCTTATCCAATGTCTCAGCTTGTTTATCTGTAAAAGAGAATAAAATTATGCTAACAGTTATGCCCACCTATCTCATAAGGTGCGTTAAAAGAAAAAAAAAACTTAGGCAAATTAAACGTAGCAGAGTTTAAGCAAAGAAAGATTCCTCAATCAAGCAACCCTCAGAACTAGAAGAGGGTTGGAGAACTCGGGCCTACAGTGTGGTCAGGAAGCATTTATGGATGGAAAACAGAAGTGAGGTATAGATTGGTTCCAGCTCAGCATTTGCCTGACTAGACCTTGGTCTGATCAGTTGGCTGCCTGAGATTAGCTGAAGCTAAGCTACTGTGACTGGCTGACTCTCAGCTACTTTTTACAAAGTATATTCCTAAATTAGGCTTTCAGTTAGTTTAAGTACTAACTTAGCTTGCAGTTTGTTACTTAAGAACTCAAGTATGAGGCGTCCTCAGGCCCAATTTTGTTCAATTTAACAAGTGTCTTATGAAAATTAAGTGCAATAATACAAGTCATGGCTGAGAACAGTTTCTGACTTATTCTTAACACTCAATATATGATATCTATTATTGAAATGATGCTACAGATATTTCTTTATTGAAAGGGAAATACATTACTTCTCTTTTAGTGAAAAAAATCATTAAAAGAGTTTTATAACTTATTTTGTAATGTCAGAACAATATAGATTATTATCTCTGAAATGTAAAATTATTGGGTAGTTGTATTATTTTTATCCTTATAAAATAAATTTGCATTAAGTGTATCATCTAAATGAAGTAAAATTATGAATATGACCCAAAAAAGTAAAGGAAAATTATTACATAGAAAGTAACACTTTCAGTTATTGTTGACTTAGTAAATGTGAACAAATAAAGAATACATATGGATTAGAGTTATAATATCTTTTAAAAATCCAAAATTATGTCAGGGAAATAATTAAGCAGATCCGTTGTATTCTAATTATACAATTAATGATATCATAACCATTTGGTGCAATTAGTAATAATAAGCAAAGTGTTTTCTCTTCCAATATTTGCACCTTAGATTCAGGGGGAAAATAAAAAGCAAAGTATCCAAATAAGAGAACCAAAATTACTTATTGTATACTCATAGCCTGGGCCTGGGTTCCCAAGGGTTACAGAAAACACCGTTTTGCATGCCTCACTTGTCCATATCTTAATGCCTAATTCTTTTCAGTAAATAATGACTAGAATTATTCACATTATAATAGAACAAAAATGCAAATCACTACCATGCTTGACAACTCTTGGGCTGTAGAATAAGATGAAAATGTGTGTTATCTTATATTCACACTATTCTCTGTTGAATAACTCAAGTTAGCTTGCAAATGAAAGACAGAAAGAGGAAAAATAATGCAGTGGGCAATGGATTTCTTGAGAGGTGATAATCAGCACTCAGCTAAATATAGTGGGGCTCAGTCATAAAGAAGGAAAGTGAAAAACTATTCAAAACACTTCTGCCCACTTAATGGTCAGCATAAAGAAAATATTAATAGATAGGCATTCAATGTATTATAATTGCCTCTCTCAAATTTGTTATAATATTAAATATGATTTTGAATTACCTCTCAAGATGGCATTTAAATATGTTCTCTATTTACAATGAACATCTTTACAATATATTTTTTAATTTTCTTCACAGTAGCTCTTTCCATCTAGGCTTTTCATGTAAATGCTGGCTGCCTACTGCCTAATTTTTTGTTGTTATAGCTATTTCCCTTCTTTCTTGCCTCTCTGTATTCTTTCATCACATATTTAAAAAAAAGGAATTTTAATAACCTTTATTTCAGTCTTATTTTTCATTATTATTTTCATGCTAGGATCTCACATGTTTTTATATAGCATCATAGTTTACTTTGGCAGATTTCAAAATTAGAAAAAATATTTTAATAAGTATTTAATAATGAAGTTCCTATTTCTTCCAGAACTTTGTGTTTTTAGGTAGCATATTTTTTCCTAAAGTTGTCATCTTTTTTTAAGAATAATTGATTTATTATAATCTTGCCACCCTACTGTACAAAATAGTTTAAAATAAAAGGTAGGCCAAAGTTTTACAAATATCTACGTTTTTTTCTTTATTATTGAAATGAAGACAATGAACAGTTCCAAATGATGTTTTTCTCTCAAGTGAAAAAATTATTTGAAATTCATGAAAAGTGTATATATGTTATTTATTTAAAGAATGTAGTCTCACTGTGATAAATATATACTCTAAACTGTATATCAAGTGCTTTAAATATATTGATACTTTAAATCTCACAAAACTCTTTGAGTTAGCTCTCACTGTTATTTATTCCATTTTACATAAAAGAAAACAGAGACCTAGACAGATTGAGTGACCAGTATAAGGTCATAGCTGGTACATATCAGATTCTAGGCAGTCCAGCTTCAATGCAAATAATATATAATTGTCATTATCATTGTTGCAATCCTTAACAACTAAGGAAAAAAAATTCTTAGAATTGGGCATATTCAGAATGAGCCTCCTTAAGAGATAATAATAACTAATATTTACTGAGCATTTTAATACTAGAATTGTTTCATGTTACATTTAATTAAATTGCATTAATTAAATAATTTAATCCTTATTATGCCTAACATAGATGTTATTTGTATACCCATTTTGAGATAAGACACCTTGAACCTCAATGAGATTAGTAACCAATCTAAAGTCACACAATTTGCAAGTGGCAATGACACAAAGGATTCTAAATCAGGAAATCTAGCTATAGAAATTGTTGTTCTTAAGTAGAGTTGCCAATTTTACCTTTCTCATTTATATTGGTTGGTTCTTCTCTGGTTTGAATGTAAATGAACAATATTGAATATTTTAACACAGATTTGTTAATATTTATTTATATTTTTTACATTTTAACAGCTTTATTGAGGCACAATTGATCTATAAAGCCCCACACATATTAAAGTGTATAATTTGATAAGTTTAGATATGCGCAAGCAACTCTTGCAATACCATCATCGTAATTTAGATAATATCCCCTAGTAAAGATATCTGACATTTTTGAAAGATTCCTTGTGTCTCTTTTTTGTGTGTTGGAGGGTCGTGGTGGGGTAAGAATGTGTGGTAAGAACACTTAACGTGAGATCTATCTTCTTAAAAAAAATTAAAATGCACAATACATTTTCATTAACTCTAGGCCTTATGTTGTACAAGAGACATCTACAACTTATCTATCTAGCATAACTGAAACCTTAAATCCATTGAACAACAACTATGAAGACTTTGTCCTTAACAAAGACTTTTGCATGTGGAGAGGTATGATTTGTTTACTACTAGAATTCTCAAAGCTATGCCAAAATAATCCTAAAAGAGAAGCAAAAATTAACAGATTTTTAAGACTTGATAAATGTTGGATGGATTCTTGAGATAAAAAAATATTTAAAAAAATAGAAAAAAACCTTATAGAGTATGGATATAAAGAAAGAATATTTTGTAGAGCTGTATAATGTGTTTGTTTTAAGCTAAGTGTTACTACAAGAGTCAAAAAGCTAAAAAAAAAATTAAAAGTTTATAAAGTAAAAAAAGAAAAAAAATTTATAGTAGGATATTACTGAACAAAATTGTCTGCATGCAAATTCCACTTTCTGTAAACAGAAGCACATACATACAAATGTAACCCATCATGAGTGGAACTTCTCTTTGTCTATGTCTACTATATGCACACATGAAAATGTCATTTCATACCTAGGAACTCCAAAGAACATGATACTTTAACCACGGATGTAGATGTACATTTGTCTGCCTTATTCATTATTTCGGGCATCCTACTGTTTTCTTTTAACAGATTTTGAATTCTTATTTTTCATCTTTAGAATTTATGACTTTAAAATGTCACAAATTTGTTAGTAGCCAGAGTGAAAGTTGGTGAATATAAGCCATATTTTATTTGAGCAATGTATCAGACTCTTCCTAAGTAAATATGATTAAACACTTCTACTTTGAATAAAATTCCGTTTTATTTATTTTGGGGGGTATGAATAATTAGTAATACTCTTAACACTCTAAAAATACTAAGAAAAATTGCCATGTGAGTACTTAAATATAAATCTTAAAACTACAATTTAAAACCATGTTTTTCTGTCATTCTTATATGACTGAACATGTCTATGGTATCTGCTCACCTGCCTATAAAATTGATTTTATATTATCATCTTTTCTGTTGTTTAAGTGAAGATCTCTTTTATGTAAGTTTATTTTGACCATATTAGAAATTTTATGAAGTTGAAGGAAGTACAAAGATGCTTCTCAACACTAAAGGAAAGAATGTTTAAAATGGTCAAATATATTTATTTTCACATAAGCATATAATATTAGCCATTACCTAAATCCACTCACCAGGGAAAAATCCTTCTTGTACAAGTTACAAATTATTTGTTTCAATGATTTTATTACTTTTGTTCCTCCTAGAGGAATTGATCATTCTGTATGAATGTCTTTAAGTGTGCATAGAAAGACAGTGAAAAAAAATCTAAGTATAAAATACATTTTACAGAAAAGGTTGTTTAAATATATTATAGTTATTCAGTTTATAACTGTAATTTATCATTGTTTCTTTCAGCCATAAACAAGTATATATCGAACGTCTCTTTAAGTACATTACTCTGCTCTAGGCATTTTAGAGAACATAAAATAGGAACATTTTAATTTTTCTCAAAGAATTTGTAGGATATTTTTGTTCTGATTTTTTAAAATCTAAAATACCCCTAGTTAAGAATCATAACTTGAAACATAATCTTCCATTGAAGTATGTCTAATCACATTAGTATAATAATAGTAGATGTTTATTAAATAAAATTCATTTATTTGAAAAATCTAATATGGGACTCAATTTGTAACACAGTCGATCAAAATATTTTGTTATATCATCTATTAAAAAATGTTTTAAACCCCATTTTATTTCCTGAATTTAAAAAATAGTAACATACTTCTACTTTATGAAATAAATTTTATATGCCCACCTACTTTCAAAGATATTTTGGGGAAGTACAAGTACTGGATATGAAAATAATTTATATAATATTTTATAAGATTAACATATATTTATGTAAAATAAATTGATAATGCTATAGCAAAAATCACCTAAAATCATCTAACGCATGTTTAGGGCCCTATACTTTTTAAAATTGTGATCATTCTTTTTACCATAGAAATCCTGTGAAATTAAGTAAACCCAAAGCATTCTACCCCCACAGACATGCTGCAATAGAATATATTTCAAAGAATGTAATCAGTATTTTGTTCTGTGACAAGGCCAAAAATTATACATTTACATAATATTTTTTACTTTGCTGCCCTAAGCAAATCTCTATTATAATGTCTCACATCTGTGAGTTTTGCTAAAAGCATTTTCATATTCGATTTCAACATTATAAATCTGTTGACCTTGAGTATACAACAGAAAAATTATATTTTATCAAGATGAGAAATGTGAGTGCTTCTATTCCACTTAGACTAAAATTCAGGAAACTATAATTTTACTTAATTCTGCTTTTATCTACTACCTTAAGAACCAAAGTTCTGCTTGACTATGAGGGTCCTTTTTCTTTTAATTTCCAAATACATCTAGAGAGAACATATTTCATAAATATCCTGCCTTACTTCTCACCTGCTATGATATGATTCATTTGTGTGTGTTTTTTTATGAAATGCAAAATACCTGGAGAGTAATTGAAAGTGTATTATTATATCTAGATTGAGAAATATTTACAATAATTGAGGACCATCTTCTGCCAGAATTTTAGGTTGAGATAGAAATACAACATGCTTTGCTTATGAATCTTTACACTTAAAAGGAGAGAATGTCAAATGTGTTTGTACAAAACATTATGTCAATAAATCTATCAGATCTATGATATCGAGAGATGAAAAATAGAAAGAAAAGAAATTATAAGGTGATACGAAGAGACTGAGAAAGAGTTGAATTAGAATACCAAGATATTTTGGAACACATAAACACAAATCCAAAATATGAAAACACCAAATGTAAGATAAAGTGATAAGAGATGCTGCTCTAATAATATCAATTTTTATTAAAATGTTTTCTGTTCTTTGTTTAGAAATTTTATTCTCCAAATAACAATATTTGCATCATAAAAAAATGAACAAGGCCACTAAGTGGGAAACTGAGCATCAACTTCACATTTGAGGGAAACAGATAATAAAATAGGGTTAGTTTTTTGCTTAAGAGTTACTGGGTCCGTATTTGTAGGGAAAACACTGTTAAAGCTATAAGATATTGTCAGACATGAGCCCTGACTGTATCTAGGGAACATGCGGATGTGCCTTCTTTTCCTGGCATGCCAGCAGTACAGTTATGGAAGAGCACAGAAAATGAAGCAGATGGATGCAACAAAAAATGTTTAAAATCAAAGCTGAGTCCTCCTTCTGGTATGAAGTAGAGATTCCACAGAATCATTTGATATGCTATCTAAAGCCAAGAGGAATATGGAAAGGATTGTAAGAGAGGAGTTCATGAAAATTAGTCTCAGAAGGCAATCAATTACATGAATACGCAAAAACCTGTGCTTATAATCCCAAATTTATACTTACTAGAATTATGTGTATGTCTGGGCATGTGCATAAATTCTCCATGTTTTATTTTTACTCTCCCCCCACCATTTTATGTAGATGTCCTTATGAATACATTTTCCTTTTAGTTTATCTTAATAGAAGACAAAATCATTATATGAGATGGGAAAACATTATTCGTATGTTCTAGAATGCACTAAGTATAGCACATCTTGCATTATGTCTCTGTGGGTGGGAGCTGAGTGTGGATTCAGTCAAACAGGTATTGTCATTTGGTAGGTGGAATTTTGAAATAAATGAGTGTGAAAAATGGTGTGTGGATATTGAACAATCAAAGAATACCACATGGTGGATGCCATATTTTTCTTGCCTTTTGTATTTTCCTTTATTTATTTATTTTTTCCTATTAAGAGAAGTCTAATTTCCCTATTAGGACAACCAAATTCTTTGCACAATAGATAATCTTAAGGAGAATGTCAAAATGTCAGGCCTGTGTCTTTTCCCTTGCTGGCATGGTACCCACTTCAGACCTAATAAATGTCCTCTTGCCAGCTTTGTGCGAAACAGTGAAAGAACTGAAAATGGTTAGAGTTTTCCCACTGCGGCAGTGTCCTTAAGGGAAGGCCTGTTTGCTTTTGTCATCTAGAACCCTTGACTTGTTCTGTTCAGTGCCTTTTCCTTTCACCCTGCTAAGCTATGAAACCCTAAGCTTCAAATTATTTATTTCCTTGCCTTTATTATTCTGAAAAATATTCTGTTGGTACATCCAAACAAATAAGGAAATATTTGAGGTTTTCTTTTCCATCTAGTGCTCACGGGGATCATGCTTATTTCCTAAAACAACAGATCTATAAAAATAATAACTTTCTGGAGAATACAATCTCCTGTTTCTCTTAACATGAGCAAAAGTAGATGTTTTACTCTTTCCTTTGTGGTTGTTCACTGTCTTTTTTACTTTCAGGCTTTACAATTAAAAGCTTGATTTACATTTAAATGAGTGTATTTACTTTCCTCCAGAAGGTTTAATTGAATAAGCACCTAAAATAAAATTTGAACCTAGTTTTTAAGCTTTAAAAATAATATTTATTATAATAAATAAGTTTAAATCACTCTATTTGAGATGGCATTATTTAATTATAAAAGAGATGCATGTAGCAAACACTATTAGAACCCATCAAATAGTCATTCCTCCTTTCTTTTTTAGTTTTCAGGACTTCAGTTTTGTAATTCCCTTTTGTCAATCAGTGGTCTAGAGAAGGTGTGTGAATGAACACTTCTGGCCCATGAGATGTGCATGAAACTTTGTACCTTGCAGGAGATTTTATTCTCTGATTTAAAGAGTGAAACACATAAGCAAAAATAACTTGCATTTTTATTTCTATTGACCATTATGAAGCCAGTAGTGAAATACTCAGATCTTCTTCAGCTATCCACAGAGGATATAACCTGAGAATGGTTATTAGGTCACAGATAAGAAGCGGTTGGGCTCATAACTGTCATGGTGAAGTTGAAACAAACTTGTATCTGCCTGAATATCACTAGGTGAAATTTCTGTGTTTGACTGTGCGGCTTGGCACTGCCAAATCCTAGATTAGTAAGGTCTGTATGTGACTGTTGCCTTTCATGAGAATGTGTCCCAGGTATTCTTCAATGTGCTACATATCCTTGTGGCACATGTCTATGCTGTCCCAAATAAGTGAGATGATAAATGTATTTGCTGTATGTCACTCTTATTGGATAAATAATGTATTTTTAGCAAGAACCCTCTGATGTAAAACAGTCTGGAAAATAAATAGTTAGTTAATTCTCTTGCAATAAACCACTATAAATGAGTATATACATTAGTAATATATTAAAATATATATTTTCATAAACAATATCATCTATGTGTAAAGAGTCAATATTAAAATTAAAGTAAGAATTCTTATTGTTTCATGTCTTAGATTCAAGTCTGTTATCCATCTTGAATTAATTCTTGTGAGAGATAGGGATCCTGTTTCAATCTTCGACATGTGGCTATCCAATTCCATTTATTAAATAGGGATTATTTTCCTTGGAAAACTCTTCTAGATATTTGCCTAGGCAAAGAATTTATGAAGAAGATCCCAAGGGCAATCACAGCAACAACAAAAATAAATAGATAACTTGATTAAATTAAAAAGCTTCTGCACAGCCAAGGAAACAATCAAGAAAGCAGATAGACAACCTACAGAATAGGAGAAAATATCTGCATGCTGTACATCTGATAAAGGGCTAATAACCAGAATCTACAAAGAACACAAGCAAATCAGCAAGAAAAAAAAATAATACTACCCCATTAAAAAGTGAGCAACAGACATGAACAGGAGCTTTTCAAAAGAATATAGACAATGGCCAATAAACATAGGAAAAAATGTTCAATATCAAATTCATCAGAAAAATGCAAATCAAAACGACAATGAGATATCATCTAACCCCAGTGAGAATGGCTTTTATTAAAAAGTCCCAAAACAATAGATGCTGATGTTCATGCGTACACTTATACAGTGTTTGTGGGACAGCAAACTAGTACAACCTTTATGGAAAATAGTTTGGAGATTCCTCAAAGAAATAAAAATAAACCTACCATTTGATCCAGAAACCCAGTACTGGGTATTTACCCAAAGGAAAAAAAGACATTTTATAAAAAAACACTTACACTGGAATGTTTATTGCTATACAATTCACAATTGCAAAAATGTGGAATCAATCCAAGAGACCATCAATTCATGAATGGATTAACAAAATGTGGTATATGTACACCATGGAGTACTACTCAGCCATAAAAAATGAATTAATACCTTTGCAACAATCTGTATGGAACTGGAGACCATCCTCTCAAGTGAAATATCAGAGGAATGGAAAAACAAACACCACATGTACTCACTATTAAATTGGAACTAACTGCTCAGCACTCATGTGCACAGAAGGACGTAAAACTCAGTGGAAATCAGGAAGGTGGAAAGGAGGAGGAATGGGTGAAACCATACCTAAGGAGTACAATGTATACTATTCTGGGTGATGGGCACACTTACATCTTTGACTCAAGCAATACAAAAGCTATACATGTAACCAATACATTTGTATCCTTGTAATATTCTGAAATTAAAAATTAAAAAATAAAAAAAGTAAAAAACAATGAGTTACCACTACACACCTATTAAAATAGCCAAAACCAGAACACTGACAATGCTCAATTCTGGCTAGGATGTGGAGCAACAGGAACTTTCATTCATTGCTTGTGAGGATGCAAAATGGTAGAGTTACTTTAGAAGACAGATTGCTAGTTTCTTACAAATCTAAACTTATTTTTATCATAGGATCCAGAAACCATGCTACTTGATATTTACCCAAAGGAGTTGAAAACTTATGTTCACACAAAAATCTGCGCTCAGATGTAGCTTTATTTATAATTGCCAAAACTTGGAAGCAAACAAGATGTCCTTAAGTAGTTGAATACATAAATAAAGTGTGGTACATCTAGCATGATTCAGTGCTTAAAAAATGAAAGAAGCTGTCTTAAAGAGTCTACACACTGTATGATCCCAACTATGTGATATTTTAGGAAAGGCAAAACTATGGAGACAGAAGATCAGTGGTTGTAGGACTTAAGGAGGTGGGAGGAATGATTAGACAGAAACAGAATATTCTTTGGATAGTGAAATGGTTCTGTATGATATTGCAATGGTGAATATATGTCATTATGCATTTACCCAAATCCATAGAATGTACAACTCCAAGAATGAATACTATCATAAACTATGGACTCTTGGTTATAATGATGTGTCAAAGTAGGCTCACCAGTTGTAATAAATGTATCACTCTGCTGGAGGATGTTGATAATGGGGAAGGCTATGGATGTGGGGCGGATGCAGGGGTATATGGGAAATCTATACTCTTTGCTCAATTTTGCTGTGAACTTAAACTGCTCTAAAAATCAAAATTTATTTCAAAAAAAGTAAACTAACTCTCTAAGGTTTAACTATAATATTATAATTTTTATACTTACTTAGTCTCTTGCTAACATCTAAGTTTGTCGCTACTTTGGTCAAATTTTATTACTATTTTAAATTGTTATTAAATAATTTGTCGTTATCCTGTATATTAGGAAAGAAATAATTGTTTATGCTATTGTTGATGCAAAATAATGTACCAGTGTTTCTAAGAATGCTATTTCTGTTAAAATCTTTATATGAAAGAATATAAGTCTTAAGAGAAAGAAATGCAGGGTATTAAATGAAAATAAAAATGAAAATTCATCTAGAAATTATAAATTACTACATAAAATATAAAAATATGAAAACCTCACTTCCTGACTTAATTAAAATCATATCTCTATATATACTTTTGTTATTAGTTTAGGACATATATAACCTTTTGCTGTGTTTTTTTATTTTATTTTATTGGTTTTCCTTTAGTTTTTTGTTTGTTTGTTTGTTTGTTTTGAGACAGAGTCTTGTTCTTTTAACCAGGCTGTGGAGCGCAGTGGCACAAGCTCACTGCACCCTGGAACTGATGATCCTCCTGCCTCAGCCTCCTGAGTAGCTGGGAGGCCACCATCCTCTGCTAATTCTTGTTTTATTTTTTATAGAGATGATTGTCTTGCTATGTTACCCAGGCAGATCTTGAACTCCTGCCCTCAAGTGATCCTCAGCTTCGGCCTCCCAAAGTGCTGGGATTACAGACCTGAGCCACCATTGTGGCTTTCACTTTGTTTTAATTTATACATCAACATAGTCCTTAAATAAACTTCATAAAGAAATTTTTGCAGTACTTCTGAATGAAGTTAACATGACAGTTGGTGGCAGACATGGTTTTGTTTTCAGCACCAATGAAGTGTTTTATATTAAAGCACTTGAAAGTTCCCAAAACACATTGGTGTTAATTATATCAGCTCTCATTTAAAATAATATGGAGCATAGGAGTTTGGAAAAAAAATACATGCTGTCAAAAAGAAAGTGATTCTGCCTTGTCTGTCTTAATTAAATATGAACAAGTTTACAAGGCTTAGTAATCAGGTATAAAATATATTAAAGATATTTTTGGAGCAAGGTTATTGTCTTACTTGGGTACTACTTTTTACCATCTAGAGAAATTAAATACTGACATGATTGCCTTCATCAGTACACTTTTTATTTCTGTCAAAATGTTTCATCCCTACTTAATACTGTTATAAATAGGGTCACTGTAAGGGTAATTAATCCGTTGTGCAGCAGGAGAGAAATAAAATGTGTTTACTTTGACTTCTTCTATAGTGAATTGGTTCACAATCAAAGCTATTGGAAACCATAATTAATTTAACACATTAATCTCATGGAATACATGTCTACACACTGTGGTTCTTGGATGCACAGTAAATGTGTATTTTAAAATATATACCACACATGCAAGAGATTGCTGAGGAAAGTTTGTTAGATGTTTTTGCATTGTGACTACATTTGCATGGTGACCCATGCCTTTTTCACACTGCTAACAGATACTCCATTATCATGCAATTAATCATGAGAAGTCTATTTCAGGATTAAGATAACTACTCTATAAATATGTTTTACAGTATAACTTCTTAGCATAAAAGTATTGAAATAGTTCTCACAAATATAAGCAGGTGTTCTTTGACTTAAAATATTTCCCTATTAGAATATTTCCCTCACATAAAATGTCATCTTTCTAACATTAAATTTTTCCTGAACTTCTCCAAATGATGCAAAAATGTTACTAATTTCAGTTCTTCTGTACAGCTGAAAATTTCGAACAAACACCTATGGAGTTCTAGTGGCCTTTTTGTGAAAGGGTAAAAGCATATTTTCATCTTTCAATAAATTGTTGAAACTTTTTACATGATATTTTGACTATTTCTTTTGCAGTTTGAGAAAATGTGATTGTGTTTTAAATAACATTAATTCAGGTGAATAAGTGCGAATGAAGAACACAAGAAACATAATGCTCTGTGGAACCAGAGAGATACGGAGTGACATTAGAAGCAGTGAGATATTGAGTCTTTTGGTCACGGTTATATTTTCTGCTTTGAAGGCAGAGAAAAGATGTCATGGCTGAGTTTGCTAAAATCCTTCTCTTTGCCTTTTTTCTCTTTTATTATGGGAAGAATCTATGAACCTACAGATTTATACTTTTTTTTCCCTTTCCTTACACTCTTCTGTCACTAACTCCTCATAACTCTTAGGACTATTGAGGAATATTGTCATGGACAATTAATCCTAGCAGGAACCTCCTGCATTTCAGACCTTGGAAGGAATTGATTTGCAGCAAGTATCAATATCATTTTTGCTTTTAAAGTGGTTGTTACCACTGATAAAAAGGTAAGACATAGGAAGATTTTGAAAAGATCTCACTTAAGATCTCAAATCATTTTTTCTGATTGTTGAGTAAATAAATAATTGACCATTAGGGATAGAAATGAAGGTAAGTGGGTAATTAAGAAAGTATTTATATATTATATGTACCAAGTAATTGAGGCTGAACCAGTTTGAAAATAGTGGACATGCTGAGAAGTGGTTGAATTGTTGATACATTTGAGCAGACAGGATTTACTAAAGGTCTCAATGTAGAATATTAGAAAAAGGAAAGAAACAAGGATGTTCCAGTATTTTGGGCTTAAATAACTGAAATAGTTGAATTGCTATTCATCAAGATAGGGGAGAATATGGAAAAGGGTTTTGGGGAACATTTCAGGAGTTCAATTTGTGGCTTGTCAATTTGCAAAGATCTAAGAAACACCCATTTGTCAGATATGTTGAATAGGCAGTAGGATAAATGGGACATTGTTTGGAGTAAAAGTCTAAAACTGAGGTATAAATTTGTGAGTCTTCTGACTATAGATTATGTTTAAAGATAAGAGATTGGATGAGATCACCTAGAGAACAAGAGGGTATGTAGAGAGAAGAGGTCCAATGATTGAGCCCAGGATCATGGCAAAATTTAGGTGTCTTCAAAGTGAGTAGGAATCAGGCAGAGAAGATAAACCATGGTTTCTCATTCTCAGCACTACTGACATTTTGGACCAGATAATTCTTTGCTATGGGGAGCTATTATATACATTGTAGGATATTCAACAGCATTGTGGGCCTTTACCCACTAGATTACTGTAGAACATTGCATCCCTAGGTACAAACCTAAAAGGTTTACCCAGATTTTTCCAAATATTCCTAGCTGGGGTCAGATAGGAGTGAGGGGCAGCAGAACCACTGTGCTAGATTTCTAGGATGGAAACCAGGTTAATGTCATGGGCAGGAAGCTAAGAAAAATTTAAAAAGTTTTATGGGGGAATGAGCAATCAATTGTGACAAAAACTTGGTGAAGTAAGATGAAAACTCAAAATGAATTAGCAATATTATGGTCATTGATATCCTGTATCTCTCGCCTGGACTAAAGCAGTAGGCTTATAGCTGATCTGCCTGTTTTCTTTCTTATTTTTCCACTGTTTATTTCCACACAGCAGCCAGAGTGATCTTGTTAATATTAATATATAAGTTCAGTCATGTTGAAACTCTCCATTCCCTTCTTATCTTTCTCAATTCTAACCAAACAGCTTTGCAAAGCTGAGAGTGCTGTGTACTGTTTAGGCCGATAGTACCTCTCTGACCTTACCTCCTAGCACTCTCTCCCTTGTTCATTGTTTTGAAGCTCTTTTTGCAATACAAGAGTTAGATCTCACCTTGAACATTTGGCACTATTTTTTCCTTTGCCTGAGACTCTTCCTCAAGATGACCATGTGGCTGACTCCTTCATTTCCTTCCAGTCTGTGATCAAATGCCAGCTTCTCAGAAAGTTTTATCTTATGATCTTATTTAAAATTGCAAAGACTCTTCCACTTAACTACCTGGCCTATTTGCTCTGTTTTATTTATCATTATAGCACTAGGCAACTTCTAACATATTATAGATATTTTTTTCATGTCTGTATCCACTGAAAAATAGTTCCATATCAGCAATACTTTTGTGTTTGCTTATTTCACTGTTATATTCCCAGAAGAAAATACTGAGCAATATCATGTACCCAGTAAATATTGGTCGACTAAAATTAATGAACTAATGAGTTAAGGAATATTTTCTTCTCCAATGTAAATGTGAATAATCAACTTCTAGGGAGCATAATCAGAAAGAGAAGCAAGAGTAGAGCAGTGGATTGAATAAGATAATATTTAAATTCCATTAGAGACATATCCATTTAGGTGAATTGAAGGGTTATTGAATAATATGTGCATCAAGATATTTGGGAGTTTTATGCAGGAACCTATAAGTAGTGTGCCTCAGTTAACTTCAGGCAAGATGACTATGATGATTAATCTTATGTGACAATTTGACTGGTCATGGTTCCCCAGATTAAACATGATTTCTGGGTGTGTCTCTGAGGTTGGTATTAGACAAGAGTAGCATTTGAATCCATGGACACAATAAAGCAGATTGCCCACCCCCATGTAGATTGGTATCATTCAATTTGTTGAGGACCTGAATAGAATAAAAAATGGAGAAAGTAATTCAGCCCCATTTTCCCCCTGCTTTACTGGTTGAACTGGGACATCTCATCTCATCTTCTCCAGACATCAGAATTAGATGTCCACCATTGGTTCCCCTTCTACTTGGGCCTTTAGACTTGGACCAAATTATACCAATGACTTTCCTGGGTCTCCATCTTACAGAAAGGAAACTGTAGAAATTTTCAGCCTCCACATCTGTGTGAACTAATTGCTCATAATCTCTCTCTCTCTCTCTCTCTCTCTCTCTCTCTCTCTCTCTCTCTCTCGGAAACAACTGGGGCTGTTTCTCTGGAGAACTCTGAGTAATATAGTGGCATCTTCATCTTTAGAAAAATTGAATTTCTAGGTATATAAGTAGTCACATATAGAAGATAAAATACATACCAGCTAACAAATATATGTTTCATCATATGTAATTTTTAATAATTTTATTTAAAATTTTTAAATTATAACGTTAACATAATCTGTCTTAGTTCATTTTGTGCTGCTATAATAAGATACCCTATACTGAGTTACTTGTAAAGAACAGAAATTTATTTCTTACAGTTCTGAAGTCTGGAATTCCAAGATCAAGATACCAGCATTTGATAAGGGACTTCTTTTTGAGTCCTCTCAGGGCCAAAGATAGAAGGTCAAAAGGGAAAGAGCATTTGGTTCTCACATGGAAGAAGAGCAAAAGAGAAAAGGAACCCACTCCTGAAAGCCCTTTTTATAACAGCATTACTCCATTCAAAAGGGTGAAAGCCTCATCACCTAAACACTCCTCCAAAGAATCCAACTCCCAACACTGTGGAATTGGGGATTGAGAGTCCAACACACAAATTAGATGGGACACATTCAGACCATAGCATATACTCATGGGAGTACGGGAATACTTTCACAACTCTGTAGCATTTTAAAGCAGTATTTATTAACCCATTAAATGTGTATCAAATAAGGTGCTAAGTATATCCATGCATTGTCATATTTCAATGCACCCTTATGAGATAAGATGGGTGATTTCCTCAGGTTCTCATTGCTATTAAATGGCATTGACAAATTCAAATCTATCACTCTTCTAAGCCTATGGTTTACAAACTATGTCCCATTGCTCCTTATAAAATTTCTTGAAATAATGCTATTGTTGATTTACTATTAATGTTACTATTAACATTACCCAATCTATTAATTCTAAAACATATTTTTGTATATTTAACATTGCTACATAGAGAGGCATCTTATAATTGATAGTGCTTGTAATTGTTGTCATCCAGGTCTCAATTATAACTAAATCATGTCAAATCCCTCCCTTGAAATCTTCATGTAAAGAAGAAATCATTAGCATTGTAGTCTTAGAATAGATGAAATGGATAGAAACAGTGTTACCATTAGAATAATACCATCATCACTCATTTATTGTATGCTTATTCTCAATGCTAAGCATTTTTACAATCTGTTTACATGGTTTAATACTTGTAACAATTCTCAGGGCAGTCATTTCCATTCTCATTTTGCAGATGTGTATCATTTGCATCAAGTTCTTTCTATTTCTCAGTGATAGAGTCTGCATTTGAACCCAGGTAGTCTGAGATCTCAGAGCTATTAGGTGAAAGAGCTGGAATTTCAGGCAATTTCCTATATGTCATAATATTTGGTCTTTGATCTAAATTTATTGTTCCACTTTTGTTTTTCAAGTACAGTGTTTGTATATAGTAGGCATTTAATTATTTTTAATGGTCAGTTATTTATACATTACTCAAGGCTTATGGCAAATGACAAATTTTTTAAAAAGTCCATGTGTTTTCTAATTTTGTCCCCAGGAAATTTTGTAGCTAATTTTAAAATTGCACTTAGCTTTTTTGGTTTCAAGAGGTAAAGATTTACAAAATTAATAAACATTTATATTTCAACTTTGTATTCCTGAACAATTTGTATAGCACATCAAATATCTGAAATGCCATTGATCTTAGTATTTGTTTAAAGCAATCAATTTATTTTAAGCTTAAATACATGGCAGCTCAATACACAAAATAGATCAAGTCTGGGTAAAATTAGGTAGATAATTATAAATCCTTGACCACTTTTTTAAAACTCCACTTCACTGTGAATCACAAGAGTTGTGACTCCAAACTAACCTCTAGCCCCAGCCAGTCTTATACAGTGCAATTTGTATCTATGTTTCAGTAACAGCCTCAAGAGATTCTGATGCTTTTACATATAGAATGCAGCTCAAGAACATTCTTCATCATGAATTCTCTAAGTGTACATAATGTTCTGTTTTTCTGCATTTTCTGTCTATGTTTATCTATATATTTTCTCATAAATGTGATTATGCATGAATAATTTATGTAACATACCAATAAATGCATATATACATTCATATTCATATACAAATATACATATATTCATATACAAATACGTATATAATATTTATATTCCAATAAATAAAAATTCACAATAGCAACAAAGAAAATAAAATACCTAGGAATATATTTAACTAAGGAGGTAAAAGACCTCTAAAGAGAGAACTACGCAACACTGAGGAAGGAAATAGCATAGGACGTAAACAGATGGAAAATTATACCATGCTCGTGGGTCGGCAGAATCAACATTGTTAAAATGTCTATACTACCCAAAGTGATCAGATTCAATGTAATCCCTATTAAAATACCAACAATAGTTTTCACGGATCTAGAAAAAATAATTCTATGCTTTGTATGAAACCAGAGAAGAACCTGTATAGCAAAAGCAATCTTAACCAAAAAGAACAAATTGAGAGGTATTAATTTACCAGACTTCCTGCTCTACTACAAGGCTATAGTAACTAAAACAGCATAACAATTACACAAGAACAAAGACATAGACCAATGGAACAGAACTGAGATCCAAGATATAAAACCATCCTCATATAGCCATCTAATCTTTGACAAAGCAGACAAAAACATACACTGGGAAAAAGAATCCTTATTCAATAAACAGTGCTGGGAAAATTGGATAGCCATAAGTAGAAGACTGAAACAGGATCTTCACCTTTCACCTCTCACAAAAAAACAACTCATGGTGGATAACAGACTTAAACCTAAGACATGAAACTATAAGAATTCTAGAGGAAAATGCTGGAAAAACTCTTACAGACATTGGCCTTGGCAAAGAATTTATGATGAAGACCCCAAAGGCAACCACAGGAACAACAAAAATAAATAAATGGGACCTGATCAAATTAAACCAGCAAATTGTTATTAACTGGTCAACACCTAAGTAAACATATAGGAATAATATTTATCAGGCATTGGACAGATGGGAAGAGGGAGGAGGGGTGGATATATACATACATAATGAGTGCGATGCGCACCATCTGGGAGATGGACACACTTG
>VBSM01000272.1:94834399-94869735 GCA_008086735.1 Cheirogaleus medius | reverse complement strand
GCCTTTATCAAAAAGTCCCCAAACAATAAATGTTGATGTGGATGCGGAGAGACAAGAACAGTCATACCCTGCTGCTGGGACTGTAAACTAGTATGACCTCATGGAAAGTAATATGGAGATACCTCAAAGAGGTAAAAGAACAACTACCATTTGATCCAGTGATCCCATTACTGGGCATCTACCCAAAAGAAAAAAAGACATTCAATATAAAACACATCTGCACTCGACTGTTTAGAGCAGCACAATTCATAATTGCAAAGATGTGGAAACAACCCAAGTGACCATCAAAACATGAGTGGATTAATAAATAAAATGTGGCATATGTATACCATGGAGTTCTACTCCGCCACCAAAAACAAAACAAAACAAACAACAACAACAACAACAATGGTGATGTAGCACCTCTTGTATTATCCTGGGTAGAACTAGAGCCCATTCTACTACGTGACGTATCACAAGAATGGAAAAACAAGCACCACATGTACACACCATCAAATTGATATTATCAGATCAATACTTATGTGCACATATAGTAGTAACATTCAAGGGATGTCGGGCAGGTAGGAGTGGGGAAGTGGGGATGGGTATAGTCACACCTAATGGGTGCAGTGCACACCGTCTGGTAGATGGACATACTGCAAGGTCTGACTGTGGCGGGGCAAAGGCAATATATGTAACCTAAACATTTGTATCCCCATAATATGATGAAATAAAAAAAATTTCATTCAAATTTTTAAAAATACATGATAAAACGATAGAATCAATTTTGATATTTTTATCTTGCTTTACTCTGACTTTTTTTATAAGTAATGCTACAAATTTAACAACACAGTAGTATAAAAATAGGAAATTTTAATATAATTGGAACTGACAGTCTTTATTAACATTTATTGTTATGATTTAGATATAAGCATTTTAGCTAGCATTATCTAGACTTTCACCACTCCACTTTAAATGGTCATGGCTTAGAAATAGTGAACTAGATATTTTGGAAGGAATTTACTTAATAAAATTAGTATAAGTTGGCTTAGAGAATACATCTTAGTTTCATTGGCTTGTGATTTGAAGTGCAACAGTATAGGGTAAGTGCGTATGTAAGTAAATTTAATCAGTCCAAATTTATAAGCATGATGAATTAACAAAGTTTGAAGTAGTTCACACCTTGCTTTTCTTTGAACACATCTCCAATGTAGCATCTACACTGGTGTTTTCTATTAGGCTATTTTTGTCTTAGCTGATAGTATGTGCTATAAGATGGAACTAAATTATATAGTTGCATAAAATTGTATGTATTTCATGTCAGAGCAATCTTTCAAATTTGTCACCTTACAAAAGAGTAATGAATCAGTAGAAATATGTGATTTTGCTCTATTATTCAAACATAATGGGAGCACTGGAATACGTTAAATACATTTAGGTGAAACATGATTTATAGCTTTTGGATAAAAACCTACTGATAATGCCATCTCAATATTATACTTCTTCATCTGTGTTGTTTATTTTAAAATGTAATCCATATTTCACAGAGAAGTAGCATATTCTTATTTCAGTGATGGAATATTAATTGTACATTCTTGCATGAAATATGGTTCCACCAAATATCGCCTGCAAAATTTCACCTGTAACTGTGTTTTTTCCATATGAATAGTGATCCTCAAAATGATAGTGTACAATCTCATGACTTATGAAATTAAAGAGTATAAATATCAAATCAAAATCCAGCACACCATGAAACATTTTTTTATGCTTTGTAGACAGAAATATACCTTAAAAAATGATAGGCTTAGCAAAAGCATGTTTAATAAAGGTCCTGGGAGAAATGTGCTATTGAATGTTTCTCAAAAATGTATCATTTGGTGGAGAAGAGATATTCTGTTTTCCGAATTATCTCTGGCCTTATATAATCCCAGTATCTCTTTTAATACATGACTCCTATCACTCTGATTTTTCTAAAATCATTCAGCTTAAAAGATATAAGCAACTATAAATAGTTCATAAACCTTATTTCTGGCACAAACTACTTAAAAGAAAAGTAAAAAATAAAACAGTTGTCAAATTTCTTTAAAGATTCTGTTGCTTGGAATAAGTAAAACACAGTGGAAGTCAGCTCCTTTTGAACCAAACTGTGTAGACTGGGATTCTTACTCTATTAACTCTGTGACTGTGGATAAGTTATATAAAATAAGGTTGATAGAAGTGCTTACATCATAAACTTCTTGAAAGGATAAGATAAATTTGTACATGTAATATGTTTAAAACTGACCTTGAAATATAGCAAATATAAAATAAATGCTAGTTACTACTATATTTTTTGGCTCTCTGGATATATGCAACTCACCCCCCTTTTTTTTTCTTTTTTCATATTGAAGGAGTTCAGAATATGCCACCAAAACATGCTGCTCTGGCATATTGACTACAAACCCCTTTACCTTGTCACATTTTCATAATTTACTACTTTTTACCCAGTTCAGTGTATGCGCTCAACTCTAACTGCAACTTTAGATTGTCATTTCCTTATGAAGGCTCCGGTGTCATGTAAAACTTATTAAAAAGATTTATATGTTTTTCTCCTGTAGATCTGTCTTTTTTTTTTTTTTTTCGGAGACAGAATCTCACTCTGTTGCCTGGGCTAGAGTGCCATGGTGTAAGCCTAGCTCGCAGCAACATCAAACTACTGAGCTCAAGCAATCCTTTTGCCTCAGCCTCCTGAGTAGCTGGGACTACAGGCATGTACCACCATGCTTGGCTAATTTTTTCTACATATTTTTAGTTGTCCGGCTAATTTCTTTCTATTTTTTAGTAGAGACAGGGTCTCGTTCTTGCTCAGGCTGTTTTCTAACTCCTGAGCTCAAACAATCCACCTGCCTTGGCCTCCCAGGGTGCTAGGATTACAGGCATGAGCCACGGGTCCACTCAAAAAACCCTAAGGCTGGAAAGGTAAAATTTTTTCTACCCTGCAATATATATTCCCTGGCATTGTTTTATGTATATCTAGCAGCACTCTTCTTTTGTGTTATTAAATACAATATTTGATGTCTTTCCCAAGGAATAAAATATTTGTTCTATTAAAACACTCAGGCCTGGGGCAGTGACTAATGTTTGTAATCCTAGCACTTTGGGAGGCCAAGGCAGGAGGATTGCTTAAGGCCATGAGTTTGAGACCAGCCTGAGCAAGAGCAAGACCTTATCTATACAAAAAATAGAAAACTTAGCCAGGTGTAGTGGCCTGTGCCTCTAGTCCCAGCTACTGGGGAGGCAGGAGGATTGCTTGAGCCCAGAAGTTGAGCCCAGAAGTTGGAGGTTGCAGTGAGCTATGGTAATGCCACTGCACTCTAGTCCAGACAACAGAGTGAGACCCTATTTCAAAGGAAAAAAAAGCAAAACATTCATTAATTGCTACTGCTATCAACAATAGAAATGTCATTGAGGTGGTCAAGGGAAACTCTACCCAACTTCTTTAACTCTTACTTAGGAAAAGAGAAATATAATCGAAAGGAGACCATTATTAATAAAAACTTTGGCATTTAATATTTCTTAGTTTTGAATGTTAGAAAATTTAAATTTCTCTATACAGCAAAAATTTAAAGTAAAACCAATCATACTTCGTGTACCAAATTATCTTTCCAATTTACTTTAAATGCACTTTAAACACACACAAAAAAATGGACAAGTGTTAAGGAATAAATTAAATTCAATTTCCTCAATCTTTTAATTTAATAATATCTAATCATTAATTCATCCCATATGTGTTTTTTAATGCTTAAATATTAATCATTTAATATTTCTGTTCCTGCATGATATAAATTCAAAAATGATTAAGGACATTATTATTTTGTTATATGTTATCATGATGTTTTTCCAAATTTAACTTTTAAATTTTATTTATAATATTTTTTACTGTATAATTTTAAAACTTCTTATTTAGTTGAAATTTCAACTATTTTTCTAGGAAGCTTTAGATTTCGTATCATCCTAAAGAAAGAATGTCCAACCATGAAAAAACATACATTAAAAAATACCTTCTTGTTTTTAACTGGACTTTCGTACTTTATATATTTCTTCAATTTTGTTTATTCATTGGGGATCATATATAACAGCGGTCCACAACCTTTTTAGCACCAGAAACTGATTTCGTGGAAGACAATTTTTCCATGAACGAAAGTGGGGAGGGATGGTTTCAGGATGATCCAAGCACATTACATTTATTTTGTAGCCAAACCTTTCTGCTAATGATATAAACTGTATTTGCACCCATTCCCCAGGGCTAGTATTACCACCTCAGCTCCACCTCAGATCATCAGGCATTCGATTCCCTTAAGGAGCTCACAACCTAGATACCTCACATGTGCAGTTTATGGTTGGGTTTGTGCTTCTATAAGAATCTAATACCGCTGATGATCTGACAGGAGGTGGAGTTTATGCGTTGATGCGACCCACGAGGCAGCGTCTCTAGGGCTGTACAGATAGACAGATCTGCTTGCTTGCTCCTCTGCCGCTCACCTCCTGCTGCGCACCTGGTTTCTAACAGGCCACAGACTGGGGCTTGGGGACCACAGACGTACAGCATATAATTGATAAAAACATCAAGATGTGTTTACTTTCAAAGTATTCCATGAAAAACATTAACATAAAGTGAAAAATGAATATTTATGTGTTCTAATAAGTATTATGCTGGGAAACTAATAAAACGTTAGGAAGAAGGCCTATATCTGAATATGTAATAAAAGGCAATTTATTTTCTCTTTCTTAACAGAAAATAGACTCAAGGAGATATAAAACAGATATTACAATGGAGTATTTTAGATCCACTGCCATTTTGCAAACCTCATAAAGTTATGTGATTTTACTTTTAATGTATGTCTGTTTACTAGGAAAACATATTATATTTATAAAATTATATATACTTATAAAATTTTGCAGCAAATATGATGTTTCCCAATCCAATATTCTAAATAACTATGCAATTTAGTGCAACATATTTTGGTACAGCTTTATTTATATCAAGTCAGACATGAACAGAAGCACTTATTTAAAGTGGCAATGATAAATACATTGGTATGAGAAAATACATCATGTAAATATTTAGAAAATTTATTTGTTTTGATGATTTGCTTGCTGTGAAACATTAATAAAATATAGGATGCATACTTTCTAAAGCCAGATCATAGAAAGCATAAATATGATCCTTGCCTCCTTTAGAGATTTATATATTGACTTCATTGAAATTCTGCTATGATTCTCAAACATGATAGAAACCAGAATGTGTAAAACAGTTTCCCAAATATAATTCATAAAATTGAATTTCAAAATTTAACAGATTTACCATCTTTTTGAAATGATTTCATCCATCTGTTGAGATACACAGTAGAACAACCTGCTTTCTTGCATATCTTATTTGGAAGATTATATCAAATAAACAAATATTTTAAATTATACTCTTTAGCAACGTGATACAACAGATTCTTTTATTGCTTTGGCTCACAAAACATCTTCACAATGGAATTATATCAATTTTTGAGTACAAGTCTAAATTTAACTTGAATCATCTTTAAGATTAACTATTTAATATAAATACTTTCACCAAATTATCCATAAGATTTTAATAGCTCTATTATAGGAAATTATTAGCAATAATTATAAAACCATACTCTCCTCCTCCTCTTTGAAGAGAATGAGGAGACAAGCTACAGATGGGGATAAATTATTTACAAATGATATATCTGATAAAGGACTGTTATACAAATTTTTCAAAAAACTCTTAAAACTCAACAATAAGAAAACAATCTGATTTAAAAATGGGCAAAATGTCTGAACAGATGCCTCACCAAAGAGATCATACAGGAAGTAAATATTGATGTAAAAGGATGCTCAACATCATATGTCATTAGAGAATTGCAAATTTAAACAATAAAATACCACCACACACCTCTTAGAATGGCCAAAATCCAGAACACTGACAATTCCAAATGCTGGCAAGAATGTGAAGCAATAATAACTGACGTTCACTGCTGGTAGTAAGGGAAAATGTCACAGCTACTCTGGAAGATAGTTTGATAGTTTCTCACCATTCTGAATATATTCTTACTATGCATTTCAGCAGTCACATTCTTTGGCATTTACTCCAATGAGTTGAAAACTTATGTTCTCACAAATATATGCACATGGATGTGTTTATAACATCTTTATTAATAATTGTCAAAACTCAGAAGCAACCAATATGTCCTTCAGTAGGTGAATGGATGAACAAAAAAAAAAACCTGTGGTACATCCATACACAGAATATTCTTCAATGTTAAAATGAAGTGAAAAGACATGGAAGAACTTTAAATGCTAAGTGAAAACATTAATAAGAAAACAATTTGAAAAGGCTACATACTGTATAATTTCAACTATATGACATTCTGGAAAAGACAAAATTATGGAGAGCGTAAAAAGAGGTTGGGAAGGAAGGAGGGATAAATATAGGCAGAGCACAGATCACAAGCAGAAAATTGAAATTTATTTACTCCACTAAACTTACTAATCTTATTCAGGTTTTTACATGTTGTCATTTATGTGTGTGTTCATTTAGTTCAATGCAATTGTATAATGTGTAAGTTCATGTATCCACCATTACAATTAAGATACAAATTTCTTTTGTTATCATCAGTTGCCTAGTATTGCTCTTTCATAATCATATCCACCTGCAATTCCCTAACCTGTAAACCAAACCTCCATGCATCTCTAAAATTTAGTCACTTTAAAAGTAATATATGAATAGAATCACATTGTATGTTGCTTTGGGGGCTGCCTTTTATCTCACTCAGCATAATTTCCTTGAAATTCATTCATGTTTTTGTATAATATATATCAGTTGTTTGTTCCTTTTTATTTCTGAATAGTATGCTATTTTATATTTATTTAACCATTTTAAAGATATTTGGGTCATTTCCAGTTTTTACCTGTTACAAATGAAGCCACTATGACTATTCATGTCAGGTTTTCATGTGAATATAAATTTCCAATTCTCTGGGACAAACGCCCAGCTATAATTCTTAGGCTGTACCATGATTGCATGTTTGGTTTGATAAAATCTTCCAAACTGTTTTCCAGAGTGGCTGTACCTCTTACATCCCTGCCAGCAATGTATGAATAATCCAATTTAGTTGCAACATCATCAACATCATTTGGTGTTGTCCTTATTTATTCATTTTTATAGCCATTTTATAGGAGTATAGTGATATCTTATGTTTCAATGATATCTTGTGTTTGCATTTCCCTGATGGCTAGTGATGTTAAACATATTTTCATGTGCTTATTTATCACTTACTTATTTTTTCCAGTGACATGTCTGATCATGTCCTTTTCTACTTGGAATTTTTTATTATTTACTTTGCTTTTGTGTTTTGTGAGTTCTTTGTCTATCCCAGATACTTGTCCCTTGTCTGGTATCTGGTTTGCTATGATTTGATCCCAGCCTTAAGATAAATTTTACATATTTTTCACGAAGCCTTTCACAGAGAAAAGTTTTTAATTTTGATGAGATTCATTTAAATTATTTTTCTTTTATGAACTGTGCTTCTGGTGTTAAGTCTAAAAACTCTTTGCTTAATTCTGGATACTAAAGATTCTTTATTCCTTTTCTCTAACATTTTATAGTATTATTAATATATTTCACATTTATTTTCTGGACCCATTTTGAGTTTGTTTAGGCTAGAATTTTTTTTTTTTTTTTTTGCCTATTGGTGTCCATCTGCTCTAGTACTATGTGATGAAAACTCTGTCATTTTTCCATTGGATTGCTTTTGTCATTTTGTAAAAAATGAGATGATCGTATTTGCAAGGGTCTATTTCTGAACTCTATTCTGTTCCATTGAGCTAAGTGTCTATCCTGTCCTCAATACTATAAGCACACTGTCGTGAATAATATAGTTGTATAGTAAATATATATATATATTAGTATTATTTCTCTGACTTTATTATTCTTTTGGAAGATGTTTTAATTTCTAGAATCTATGCTTCTTCATATAAATTTTATAATATCTATTTCTACAAAAATACCTTGCTGAGATTTTAATAGGAATTGCATTGAATTGATAGATCAGATCAATCTGGGAAAAACTGACATCTTACTATGTTGAGTCTTTTCTATAAACATGGTATTTTTCTGTTTTACTTATTGTCTTAATTTGATTCTATTTCATCACAATTTTGTAATTTTCCGAATACAGATTTTACATGTATTCTTAGGTTTATACTTAAATATTTTATTTTCTTTGGAGCAATTATAAATGGTATTATTTTTGAGTTTTAGTTTCCCAGTAATACATGAGATTATTGACCATTACAGAATAACCCGAAAGTGGGAATCAGTTGAAAATCATAATGCTATTTTAAAGCTAGGAAGGAGCAGAGTATGAGACATATTTTCTGGGAAACTATAGCAAAGGAAAGTCTAGTTTTTCTTCTTATATGAGTTATTTAGTTAAAAAGTTAAAAATCATTTTAGGCCAGGCACGATGGCTCATGCCTGTAATCCTAGCAGGAGGATCGCTTGACGTCAGGAGTTTGATACCAGCCTGAGCAAGAGTGAGACCCCCAACTCCTCTAAAATCAGAAAAAATTGAGCCAGGAATTGTGGTGCACACCTGTAGCCTAGCTACTTGACAGGATGAGGCAGGAAGATCACTTGAACCCAGGAGTTTGAGGTTCCTTGCAAGGTAGGCTAATGCCACTGCACTGTAGCCCAGGCAACAAAGTCAGACTCTATCTCAAAAAAAATATATCATTTAAATTTTTTTCTTGTGCATTTAATAAATTCTAATTTAAATGTTGCAGTTAACTCTTTATTAGTAATTTTAATAAATATGTAAAATATTCTGAATATCTATTTTGTAGAAGAAAACAAGATGATCATGGAAGTAGCTGATATTATTACTGCTAAATCTAAAAACTGGTTTTTTTTTTTTTGTAAATGACTCTTGCTATTTTAAGCTTTTTATCTCTAATTATCCACCACTGCCCACATGCAAATATTATCCATCTCTGTAGTAGAAAAATAGAGTTATACATCCCCTTGGCTTCTTTAATAAAGAGAGATAAAATATCTTTAGTAAAAGTTCTAGAAATGATTTCTGTGTGGAGGTTTGCATGCTTAAGATTATGGAAACATTTAAATCAATCCACTAATGAGCCAGGTACTTCAGACAGTCACGATGCTCTCTAGGGACTTTTTCCGCACTTCTGAGAACTAGTTTACAATTTTGAGGCCACTTTTTGACCATTTAGTGCACTGAAGCATTACTTATATAAATAATGTCCTCTGGACCTAAACTAATTAAGTGGTTCTATACAACTTTCCAAACTATCAAATATAATTTTAAGGATTTCTATAAATAAAAAGGTAATATAAAATGTTTATTATAGTTGTTTTATTAACTAACCTTTTATATATGTTGCTTTTATGTTATAAAGTGACAAAAATGGAAAGAGACCTTTCAAGGCTATCTAATTACATTCTTCTGAGTAAAAATATTTTCTAGCCATTGATGTGTAGAGGGAAAAAATGTCAAATGCCCCGTGATATCTCATATGCAATTTTTAGTTTCTTTTCAAATACCCTCCAATACAGTTCCTTATTGGCCAAATTAAGTTCTTTATTTCAGGAAAACAGAGATGGACCAATAATGCTCTTTGACATGATGATAACATATAATTAATTCAAACTTCAGAATTCATTTTTCCACCTAAAATAATAATTCTCATCATCTTAAAACTTCCTTTAGGTTTTTTGATTTAATTCATACTTTAATAATCCATCGGCTTCCCTTGAACTATTTACAAGTTTGTTCTGAAGGGCAGAAAAGGGTAAAATAACTAGAGTCTGATGATGACAAGTGTGATGATGTGCATAAAATGGCACATTAAATTAATAGTAAGTAATCAATAAATGTCTATTTAGCAGATGAATGATTAATTTAAGTGACTGTGTGATTTCTCCATTAAATATAGAGGGAAGCAGAATGTGTTTTAACCTCAGCTCTGTGATCTTGGACAAGTTACTTAGCCTATTTAATCCTTAATTTCTTTATCTATTAAATGGATTTGTTAATTGTAAAATCCTCTATTAAGTATTTATATGAGTGTATTATCAAGTTTTTTGTAAAAATAATTCTAAGAAAGAGAAAAATAACTGGAGAATATAAATTCATATTCAGCTCTCTGTATTATGAAGAATGATTTGTAGAGAAAGGGTCTGCAAATGAGTAATACTATCCCTGGTCCAAATTCATCTCACTGACTCTTTTGTAAATAAAGTATTATTGGTAAATGTTAATATCTATTTCTTTACATATTGTCTATGGCTGTTTTTGTGTGACCATGGCAGACTGAAGTAGTGGAAAACATATAAAAAATGCTCACCATCTCTAGTCTTCGGGGAAATGTAAATCAAAACCACAGTGAGATATCACTTAACTCCAGTATGAATGGCTTTTATCAAAAAGTCCCAAAACAACAAATGTTGGTGTGGATGTGGAGAGATAGGAACATTCATACACTGGTGGTGGAACTGTAAATTAGTACAACTTCTATGGAGAGTAGTATGGAGATATCTCAAAGAACTAAAAGTAGAACTACCATTTGATCCAGCAATCCCACTATTGGATATCTACTCAAAGGAAAAAAAATTCATCCTATAATAAATACATCTGCACTCAAATTTAACTCCATAATATTCTGATATTTAAAAATAAAAAGATACCTTAGAAACCTTATGGCCCAGGGTACTGAGAAGATTTACTATATTGGTTTTCTCTCACACAAACTCACACGCACACGCACAATATTTGCACATATTTGATAAAAATGAAGAAAGATATTCAGGAATTGAATATGTTAATAAATATGTTTAAAGTATATGAAAATAAATTCTTACCATTCTGAATGAAAAAATGTATAATCCATTAAAGGCATTTACATCTAAAACTAAAAACTGACAAATTAATATGCTTCTTTTAAACTGGTCAGACTTTGTGAAATATTAATATGCCTAGGTATTAGGAACTGGGCAAGTAAAGTGTAGATGTTAAATCTAGAGGATATTTATTTAATATCCATAGTAGTTAACATTGCATTTTGATATGTATGTAACAATGTATATTAATATTATGTAAAACAAAAAAAAGAATATGCAATCTTCTAAAAAACAGATGTGCGTACAAAATTAAATGTACATTATGTCACAAAGTTAATCTCAACATATCATATGAAGCAGAAATCATAGGTTTTATACAAAATCCACAAAATAAAAAAGCCAACAGTGAAAGCAAAAGTAAAACAATTACAGACATTTGAAATTAAATTTTTAAATTCTAAAAATTATTCACTTGAAAAGTAGTTCAGAAAAATATTACAAATTTTATTAAAGCCACAGAATATCATATACAGCCAAAGATATAACAAAAGAAAATGTATGTTCTTGAATTTTTTTACAAAAATAGAACAAAATTAAATTTATTAAGCATTCAATGAGGAAAAAAGTTAACACAGAAAATGTAACAAAGTAAACAAGCATGTAAATTCCAAAATTAATTAGCATTCAGTTAAAAGCAATAGAATTGGTCATAGAATTCAAGTATTTTTCCTTGGATAAGGGATTTTAAGGCAAGGAGCTGGTATAATTTGATGTAAGGTATAAACCAGGAAAACAAGTAAAATATCAGAAGAGGGGATTTGTGCATAGTTAATAATAAGTTCAGTAGGTCGTTAGTTTCAAAAAGATCTAAATTACTTTAGAATAGGGGAGTAGTTTAATTAAAATTGAAGAATGGAAAGCGATGGTCAAAAAGTAGAAGGCTTAAAGTAATATTTCCAAAAGTGTTGCAGCATGATTTATGTTATGTCTCTATAATTTGACCTAATTGGTATTAAAAGGATGGAAGCTTAGCATTGCAAGAATGTCATTTCTCCTCAAACTGACCTCCAGAATTAATGCAACTGCTATCAAAATTCCAGTAAGAATGTTGTTAACATAAAAATATATATCTAATATTTATATGCAAAGGAATGATTTCTAGAGTAACTAAAACAATCTTAACAAGAATAAAGTGAGGGAGATCCCTCTATTTGATATTAAAGCTTATTATGTAATTATAATAATCAGAATAGTATTGGCAGAGGAATAGACATATGACCCAATGGAACAGAATAGAGAACCCAGAAATAGATACAAAAACATGTTTTTAAATTTTTTCCCCAGATTTAGTAAGATACAATTGACAAATATTATATATATTAAATATATTTGATATTTGTTTATGTTGTGATATTATTAATCAAGCTAATTAGCATATCTATCTCCTCACATATTTATTATTGTTTCATGGGGAGATTATTTAGAATCTATTCTCTTAGCAAGTTTAAGTATGCATTACATTATTATTAACTATAGTCACAATATTTTATAAAAGATCTCCAGAACTTATTCATCCTAACTGAAACTTTTTACCTTTTAATCCACTCTCCCAGCTTCTGGCAACCACCATTTTGCTCTCTGCTTCTAAGAGATCCACTTTTTTAGATCCATATATAAATGAGATTATGCAATATTTGTCTTTTTGTGCTTGGCTGATTTCACTTAACATAATGTCCTCCAGGTTCCTCCATTCTGTAAAAAAATTCCTTCTTTTTAAAGGCCAAATAGTATTTTCTTTAATCATTCAGCTGTTTATAAACACTTAGGTGGATTTCATATTTTGGCTAATTTGAATAATACTACAGTGTACACAGGAGTACAGGAGTGCAGATATCTCTTTAACATAATAATTTTGTTTCCTGTGGACCATGCTAGACCATGTGGTAGTACTCCTTTTAATTTTTTGAGGAATCTCCATGCTGTTTTCCATAATGGTTGTACAAATTAACATTTCCACCAACAAGGTACAAGGATTCCCTTTTCTCCACATCCTTCCCAATATTTATCTTTTTTCTTTTTGATAATAGCCATTCTGACAACTGTGAGGTAATATGTTATTGTGGTTTTAATTTGCAATTTCCTGATGATTAGTGATGTTGAGCATTTTTTCAAATAACTGTTGGCCAAGTGTATGTCTTCGTTTGAGAAATGGCTGTTGAGGTCATTCGCCCATCTTTTAATCTAGTTATTTGTTTTGTTGCTATTGAGTGATTAGACTTCCTAGTATATTTTGGATATTAACCCCTTATTAGATTTATGGATTCCAAATATATTCTCACATTCTGTAGGTTGTATTTTCATTCTGCTTATTGTTTCCTTTGCTCTGCAATACTGTTTAGTTTGATACAATTTCACTTGTCTATTTATACTTTTTTTGCCTGTGTTTTTGGGCAACATTTTAAAAAATCATTGCCCAGAGCAGGGTGTTTTCCCTACACCATTTATTGAAAAGACTATGCTTTCTTCCACCCCAAGGATAAATTGCACTTGATCATAGCATATTATCCTTTTAATGTGATATTGAGTTTAGTATGCTATCATTTTGTTGAGAATTTTTGCATTAATCTTTGCTAGGGATCTTGGCTTATACATTTCTTTTCTTGTTATGTCCTTGTCTTGCTTTGGTATCAAGGTAATTCTGTCCTCATAAAATGAGTTTGGAAGTACTACTTCCTCTTTAATATTTGGGAGAGTTTAAGAAGGATTGATATTAATTTTTCTTTATATGTTTGGTAGAGTTTGCAATTATTATATCCTCTTGATGAAATGACATCCTTATTATTATACAATGGTCTTCTGGTTGGATCTTGTGTTTGTTTTTATAGTCCATTCAGTCTCTCTGCATCTTTTGATCCAAGAATATGATTCATTTACATTTAAAGTAATTGCTGATAGGTAAGGACTTACTACTATCATTTTGCTAATTGTTTTCTGACTATTTTGTAGTATCTTTGTTTAATTATTGTTCTCTTACTGTATTCTTAATCGATTTCATGATTTTTTGTAGTGGTATGCTTTGATTCCTTTTCTTTATTTTTTGTGTATCTACTATAGTTTCTTTTTTCCTTTGTGGCTACCATGAGGCTTATATAAAACACCCTGTAATTATATTAACAGTCTACATTAAGCTGATAATAACTTCACTTCAACCATATACAAAAACTTGACATTTTAACTTCTCCTCCCCCCACATTTTATGTTCTTCATGTCATAATTTGCATCTTTTATATAGTATGCATCCATTACCAAATTTTTATAGCTATAGTTATTTTTAACATTTTTGTATTAAATACTTTTGTGGTTTTATCAGGCATGGATCAAGTGATAAGAAATGACACTTATTTTAGGTTCTTCAAATCAGTTGAATATACTCTCAAGTCCTATTTCTAGAACACCTCCAGTTCTTTTACTTGCCACAGTGAATGACATTATCTCGGTTGGCAAGATTCCTTCAGCACTGCAACCATAGAGTAAAGTCTAAGTTCAAAGGCTGAAGTGTCTGTTGACAAAAGCTGTATTTATTTTTACAGCATCACTCTACTTTGGGGAATGGAGTACAGGTGTGACTGACTAAATCTGTAGAAGGTTCCTGCCATATTTGTTATTGGAGACTCTTGATGGAGTTAACTTGGCCAATGCTCATTAACAAGCTTCACACTCTAAAAACATATTTTACAATCCCATTAATAATCTTATAGTTGTCAATCTGTGGCATAATGAGTATTATCTGGACAATAGAATTGTTTTGATATTTGTTGTCTCTGTCAGCTTTTGCATACCATTATTCTATTTATTAAAGAAAAATGGCCACTTTCTGGCATTGATATGCAATACATAGCACAAGCAGAATGCTTATAAACAACAAACCTGAAGGCCAGAAAGCAAGGAAGATCACTAGCATGCCAATTATTCTGTGCTAAATCAATCAAATACATGTGCCTGTGTTGATCATATTGTGCATCTGTGCATCTAGACAGGCGCAGGCATTACTTACCTAAGGAAGAGCTGCCAGCATGGAGGGAAAATAAAGTGCTTTCAAACATGGGCATGATTAAGGCATCCTTCCAATTCATCTTCAACTCTGGTAGAAAGAGAAAATGCTACAAATCCAAGCTGCAATGATAATGAGTAAGATAATTATCCTCTTTGCATAACCTATACATAATTTAATTGAGTCTAATTTCCTCTTAAATTCCAATAAGGAGATCCTTCTTGATGTCAGAAAATTTACCCTTGGGAAAATCTTCTTTCCCACCCAATATATCCCCTTGATGCTGGGAATTATACTGACTGTAAAATATCCCATTTGTTTTCCAAACATCATTTTTAAATGTTCCATCAAAAATTGTTCTAGCAGTTACTATTTGAGTTTGTTATTCTACCAGAATTGAGATGATACAACTCAAAATTTTATTTACAGTTTGTTTTACTCTTAAATAATAATACAGACTAATACATACATTTCCACACACGTGTGTGTGCACACACACATACACACACATGCAAACAAGTGAATTCAAAAAACAAAAGGAAAGGAAGAAAAATGTTTTATCACAAACCATTTTAAGAAAGAGCTCTTGGGAATATAATAAACTTATTATTTCCTCAGTTTCTTTCCTTTCTATGTTTATTAAAAAAAGATATAAATAGGTTGCAGTTCAGGATCCATACATATACTTCTATTCCAAACTTTTGATGATATATACATAAATGCAAGGGAAAACCCTATTAATTAGTTATATGTCTCTGTTAAGGATGTTTATTTTTATGTGAAATTAATAGTGATTTTTTTTATTTCCCCGCAGCTATATGTTTAAAAGTTATTTTAAGGTCATTTCTTGGAAAAGCCAAATAGTTGCCAAATATGAAATAGCTCAGAGAAAAGCAGTTATGCCTAACTTGGTAATATATTTATTGGCTATGAATTAACTTTGTCCTCATTTTTTTCATGAATCTCAGAAGAATATATGCTCAGCATGTACAAGTTCAAAAATACAGTACAGTATAAAGAAGCAGCTTTTAACCACTCATTATTCTATTGCCTCCTTAATGAGAGAAAACTACTGTTGGATTTGTTTATTTGCAATTATATTTTTAAATGTATTTTTAGTGAAATACATTTCTAGAAAAATTAGGTTTGACAATTCTGCCACATTCCTGCACAGTATAACATGGGGGACTGCTTGACAGAGCTTCCATTCTCTGGGGGAAGTGTCAGGGATTAACCTTTTTATTCACATTCTTCTCCTTCTGTCCTAAGGAAAGTGAGCGATTTAACAGATCGAGGAGGTCAGTGAGAGAGAGAGTCTGGTGTTTACTGGCCACATTTTTCTATTAAGCAGGATGAAAGCAACAAATATCAACCATAATAAAGTCTTTCCATTGGCTATATTGTATGTTCAGGCACAGCAGATACTTTTACTTTTTATTTCCATGGAAAAAGATAGTAAATACGTGGGACTTGCTTACCCAAACCCACTGTCCTCCATTCTCTTTGCTTAAGACATGGTGATTGTTATTTAGTTGAAAGTCCAAAAAGGTAGGTTTTGCCAGTGAAGTAAATGATAAAGAGATCTGAATTTATTTGTGATAGTTGAACAATTACCTTCCCAACTTAAGAAAACCTAGTGCTTTCATATAGTCCTTGTGAGAATTCTCAAGTAAAATATCTGGTGATGGCAGGAATAGCAGTTACAACTCCCAAAAAATTATTATAAAGGAACTTCAGGTAAAATATGCTTCTGGTGTTTTATCATATTATAGTGTACCATTAGTAATTTTCCATTATTATTAATTTATCTTCACTATCTTCATTTTATTCATTTAACACACTGTCTTAGGCTACTCTTTTTTCTCAAGTTTTTACTCTCCTATCAATTGCTCTGTAATAAACTGTGTTTATATTCAAATTGCCACAATGACCATCCCATCTATGGTGCTACCGCATTGAAGAATATGATAGATTCATATAATATAGTCTCATTGACACATCGCTTTTCAAACTGTTTATTAATTTCCATAGCATAGTCAACGTTATCTGTTATTTTAAATTGTCTGTTTCAACACATTCTTACCAGCACTGATAAATCCATTGTAACATTTTTTTTTTGCAAATGTGTGACACATGCATTGAAATTAAAAATTTTACCTGCAGTCATGTGCATTACCTCTTTTATGAACATTTTTTATGCTCTGATTATTTATCTTTTGGGGGAAAAAAAAGGAAAAGATGAAAGAAAGATACTTTCATTAATAACAATGTACCACTATTGCTGCATTGATTGTAACAAATGCACCACACTAATGCTAGTAATGTTAATAATAGAGGAAAGTGTGTCCAAGGGAGAGGAATCATATAGAAACTCTATACTATCGGCTTGATTTTTCTTTAAATCTAAAACTGTTCTAAATGAACAAAGTCTACTAGTCTTAATAAAAAAAAAAAGAAGGAAAATGACAGCCATGCTAATTCCTTTGAGTTGATCCATCCTAGGGTATGTTCCTGTGATGAGCATGTCGCGCTTCTGGACAGGCATGAGCATTACACATCTAAGGTACAACTGCCAGCAAGGCCTGTTTCCAAGAATGCCATGGAAGTATCTTATACCTTTTTTTTCCCAAACATATTGCAAAAATATTTTTTTCTTTAACAAATATTTTAGTTTCCTTCTCATATTAATCATTAATTTTCATCATTGAGTCTAAATTTCTTAATTTTTTAAAGTTTTTTACAGTCAGTGCAATTCTATTTTATAAATGTTTATTGTTACTTTAAAAAAGCAGCGTTAATTATTTTCTACTACTCACTTACTGACTTGTAATCAATTTAAAAGGTTGTTCATGTGATCAAAATGGATATTTGTCTTCATTGAAATAAATAGCATAAACTGCCCTCCATACATAAAATGTTATTTGCTATAAACAGTATTCTTCCTATTGTTTCTTTGATAAGGGAATAAGAAGCAGGAGTAAATGTGGCAAAATATTCAGGAAAGTCTTATAGTTTTAAATGCTATGCATTTTATAAACCAGAAGTGGAGAATTTCCATCCCTGAGGTTGCAATAAACAATAATTCAAAATTATTATAAGAGATGTAATCCTACATGCTGGAAATTATAAAAAGAATATAGTATGCTTAACAAACATTTATTGAGCACCTGCTATATATCAGACAATGTTCTAGTTTCTGGGAATTTATTAGTGAACAGAATATCAGAAAAGCCATAGCCCTCATAAAGTTTATAATCTAGGAGGAATTGTTAATTCAAGAAAAACCTATATTGCTTTAAACCTTTATTCAAAAATTATAAAGATGCTCCACATTGGAAATATAAATGTAAACTCTCAAAAGTTTACAAATTAAATGGTAATTAAAATACATTAAATAAATACATTCTAGAATTATATCTTTATGTTTCTGAACAGAATAATGTTCTTTTCCCTAATTACATGAGTATAGTTTTCTAAATTAATTATAACATTCTCAGATAAAATTCATGTTGAGTAAGCTGAAATGTTTTGCCTCTGATTTTCCATCCCTCTTTTTCTTGCTTTTAGACTGCAATAGAAAACTGAAGAATAATTTGTGCTGTTACATTTTTATTAGTTTTATTTCCCGTAGCCTCGTGTGCTTTAAGAGAGAATTGACATATTTTATATTCACCAACAAGAACAAACTAAATCAATATTCCATGTAATTGTGAGACTCAATTATTGTTTTAAATTAAGTTTTATTTTTCTACAGATATTTGGACAACTAATCAAAAAATATGTATTTTTATTTTAAGAATTCAAAGCCTACAAGAAAAAAAATATTCCATGAATATATTTTACAGGCGAATATCAAATACACATGTGAAAAAAATTGGCAAATTCTTAAGAGGATTAGTACAGTACATTGCATAGTGAAGTCACTTCAACTATGTTTAATAAACATATCTGAAAACAGATGTTTTAGTAGCCTCAGTTAATGAGTACTGTATTTCATTGCTGTCTTTGGAAACACAAAAGACAGAGCATTGCCTCATAGTGGACGATAGGAAATAAGAAAAAAATATACCTAATGTCAAAGGATGAGGAACATAGAACAGGGGAAAGAGGGAAATGGGGATGCAAAGGACAGAACCACATGAATTTGGAACTAGATATCTGACTAAATAGGAAAGCAGCTCTGTAAATAGGAGATTTGCTATTAAAGTAGCTTAGCTGCTTTTAGTCTGTGTTTTTTTTTTCTACCAGCTAACCACAGTGTCTATAGCTGCAATTCCATCAGATAATTTGAATGACCTAGACATTAGCCATTATTCCCATTAGCACAGTGCCTTCATAGAATGTCATCACAAAGTCACTGGTTGGCATGGAGATGGATGATCACGTTCCTGTTGCTTCACTTAGTAATTTGGAGATCCACTGGGAGTACATGGGCAACTAGGAGGAAGAATTTATCTAGACTGGTATTTGACTGAAAAGAATAGTAGGAAAGAAACCCGTATAGGAGACAGCTATGGAGAAGCCACTGTTCCTTTCCTACTAGATCCACAGTAGACCCTGAATAACATCAGCTATACAATTACGCATACCCCCAGAGGGATGTAAATTTTCAGCATTATTTCAAAAGATGTCAGTCTCAGCATTCTCAAGTTTCAGGTATTATCTGTTTATTTCTAACCGAATTTTTATCTTGTCCTATTGTATTTCTTGCCTTTTTACTAGTTTTTGTTGAAATGGTTTAACTATCCATAAAAAACTCCCTCTATTCAATATAAAGATAAGAAAAAAACATTACTAATATACATAACAATATATGTTAAAAACGAGTGAAAAATCAAACATTGAAGACCCAAATAGCAAGAGAAAAACAAAAAGAGAGAAAGAAAGAAAAAGGAAAAAAAAACCTTAAATTGACTACAATCTAGTCTGGTGGATAGAACACAAGCCTTTATTTTTGGAAATGTTTATGCAAGTGGCGTTACTTTTTATCACTTTCTTCTAACTTTGTGTTTAAAGTTTGTTTTATTAATAGCTGCATGAGTTTTTGGTTGTTGGTTTGTTGGTTGATTTTTGCCTCACGGTAAAAAAATGAGCTTTAATTAGTAGGTAGTTTGAGCTCCTAAACTTGTTTCATCAATATATAACATTGGGTTAATTGAATATAACTGAATATAATATAATTGAATATTGGGTTATTGAATATAGGCAAAACTTGAATTGTATGAGAAGATTATTATTACACACTGCTTTAAGGATGCTGGGTCTAGAGGAGTTCTGTGAATTTGCTAGAATTAGGAAACATATTGTCTTGCTGTGGAACCACTCCAGTGCATTTCTCTAAAGCACATTGCTGTAAATTGTGGATGAAATGCAAAATAGCACTACAAAGTAGTTTCAGACATATATTTTAGATGTATAATGTGTTGCAACCATATAATATGAAGTATTATGGGCAAATGTCTTGTATGCTAGACTATATAAAATTATTTTGTCTGATGATGTTTGTTCACTTACAAAATGCGCACAGTCTCACCTCACACCACTCTTTGATAACTTCATGCAGAACAGAACTCATCTGCCTCTCTACAAATGTCCTGAAAGTTGTCAGCTTACACAAGGTACTTGCTGCTTTTCTAAACCAGAACACAGCCCACATTCTCCATTAGCTAGCTCTCTTCCAGCTCTCACAGCCAGAATCTGGACACATTCTGCTTTAGACCTTTATCCAATTCTGGCATTAAAACTTTCAATGTTTGTTTCTTTCACAGTTTGTGAAGCCACCCACTTCCAACTGCCCTGCATGAAGACTAACAGCAGAACTTCACCCACAGTCCATGTCCCTTCTTCTATAAAAGTTCAATCAGATTTCTCTCGAGGGTCTTTCCTCTCTATTGTCTGAAATTCTCATTTTCTTTATCTAATATTTTGTTTCCTCAAAAGTTTTAACCAATATGAGCTTCATGAGGACCTCGTGAGGAACTGTATAAAATAATCCTCAGGTATTTCTGCCTTATAGACAAAATGGGGGAGTATTTATTCATTGACTGTCTTACCTCAATGCTCAAGTTTTGATTCAAGGAGTTTTAATTCCCTGCTGAGGTTTACACATGACACAGGGTGCCTGAGCAGTTTCTACACCATCCATACCATAGAGACTCTGTGGAAGAAGCAGCAGATACTCAGTGTGAAAGAGATCAGGTGTATTTAGTTTACTCAGGTGAGTGACTGTTTGCTATGGCAAAAATAAGAGTTGAAAAATGATCAACAGAATATGAGGCAGGGCTCAAGTTCTGTCTAAAACACTATATGTAGACCTCCTTCTTCATTTCAGATCCTTGTGTCCCTTGTCAAGGATAACCATTCTAGTATCTTATCTTTATTTTCTCTTCCTTATCCACTCTTGAAAAAGAAGCCTATAATCTATATACCCGTCATCTCCACCTCCTTCCTTCCCACTTATTTTATATTCACAGCCAAAGCTGTGAATAATACTAGGAAATAACTCTAGCTGTAGCCCTTCCCTGCTTTTGAGACATTGAACTCCCCTGAATCTGTTCTTTCCTTTATAGGCAGCATTTTATCCAGGACTCTCTGCTCTTCCTACTCTATTGAATTTATGGCAACAATATTAGCCAATAATTAATTAAGAGCTAAATTTGCTAGGATTCTGACGTGATGATAATCATTCAACATGTTTTACCTTCTATAGCCAGGCCTCAAAATAACCTGAGATTCTCCTATTTTTCTAATTTTATATTAATATAAAAAATCCCCAAAATCTAGGGACATAAAATTCTTTCCTTATATATTATGATTTTGTGGTTTAGGAATTTGAGCTGAGTGATTCTTTTGCTCCACCATGATGCTGATTAAGTTGTCTTCAGCTGGTAGCTGGTCTTCTATGGAGAGTTCAAGAGTCTTTATTCACATGCCTGATCTCTGATGGGGTGGTTGGAAGGCCAAACTCATCTGAACCCCATCCTTCTCCATGTATTTGCAAAACTTCTCTGACTAGGTAGTTGAACTTATGTGGTGACTCAGCAGGGTAGACAGAGTCCATAACCATTTGCTCAGGGCTCCCAAGGAGCAAGGTGCTGCTGCCATTCCTTTTAAATACTAGACCCCAAACTAACATGGCATCGGTTCAGCTGTACCATATTGTTCAAAGCCAACCCAGACCCAAGCTAATGGAAACAGTCCCTTTTTCTCAACGTGAGGATTTCTAATGTATTTATGGCCTACCATTGTCATCACTATTTTTTGTTTGAGGCACTGTGTTTCAGCTAAGTAAGTGACTTGCCTATATTCCCAAAACTAACAAGTGGTGAGTTGAGGTTATTCTTCATGCACATTTTTCTCTCAAAACCGTATCTTTAACTCAGACATATCTCTGGAAATTTAGACTCGTATTTTCAACTACTGACCAGGAATAATCATGTGAATTATCACAAATTTCTTTAATCCAAACATACATTACAAACAGGAAATTAAAATAATCAAGTAAGCAAACCCCTGACAATACAGTAATATATTGTCTTCTGCTGTAGACAATGAAGAGGACTCCTAAATTTCTTCTACCTCAGAAACTCTGATTGTTTTAATAATTATTTGCAAACAAACTACTTGGAAATAAGTACCTCATCAAATTCCTTTTGGGTCTTCAATTCTAAGCATAGAAGTTGGCACAATGTGTGTGGTCCTAACTGTGGAAAAATGAATTAATATATGTGGAGTTGGCTTACTTATATAAAGTTAATATGTCACAGTGAGAGATTAATTAATATCATTTAATATATTGTTCAGTCTCTATAAACTTGCAATAAAACGCACTGACAAATACTTGGTTATATAATAAAAAAGTATTAAATTTCAGATTCTGCTTCTGGACATAAAGATATTTTAACATCCTTAATATTATTTTTTCTAGCAAGACTAGCCTGCTTTTTGGAAATAGCAATTATCATTCCTATGAGATAATTAATTAACTATTTTAAGGAGGAATGATAAATGATGCCTTAAAAAACAAAAACAAAGTTATACTTTGGTACATACTGAACTAAAACAAAGAAAACATTTACTCTCATCTCTCTCTATATATAATAATTTCCAAAACTACTTCATCTAACTGACAAAATATCACCTATAAGAGGAGTTTAGAATAAAGTGCACATCAGGTTTTTAGATATTTTTCCTCTTACTATAATCATACAATATTTACATATATGTTGGTGTTCTCACATGCTATTATTTTAATTATATATTGAAATTATAAATGATGGTGGATAATTTTAATATATAAAGTGTTGTGAGTTCTCTGCTTTGGTTTTAAATGTATTACTTTCTCATCCAAGTGCATTTGAAGTAACAACACAGTAATTAATCTCACTTCAAATTCTTCTCAGTTTACATAGTTATGTCATTAGAAATTTACCTTATATTTGAACATGCTCAGTAACTCCACCACACTGTCCAGCTTAACATTCTAAGGGGGAAAGCTATGACGTGATATGTGAATTATTGACTGATTGCACTAGATATGAAATTTCTTGCTCATTACCATCCAAATCATTGGCAGCTTAACAAATCAACTCCAGTGATGATAATAAAACATATGCTGCCATATTGTACATGTGGACGTACTTGGACCAAAATAGCATTTCTGTACATAAGATACTAAGGAAGTATTTTTATTGTAGTTTAGAAAACAAAGTTGAAAGTTAATTCTGTATCATATACTAAAACTTGTCATTTTTTTTTTCATTAGTTTGTGATTCAGGTGCCTCTTTAGGGCACATATGCATTTCTTCTTTTCCAACTATTTCAATTTAATAAATATTTGATAATAGTTTGCTTGTATTCCACAAAAATATAATTACAGAGTATTAGCAGGTGTATTAATATAACAAATATAATATGCAATTGAATTAAAGTAGATAGTGAAAAGGGTCTTATGGATCAAATCATTGCAGTAAAGGTGATCAAAAATTACATTAAGCTTTATAATATAACAAAATAAAAAACAAATTGATGACCCCACTTATAGGAGATACCTAGAATGGGCAAATTCATAGCAACAGAAAGTAGAGTAGAGGTTACCAGAGGATAGAGGGTAGAAGGGAGTGGGAGTTATTGTTTAATGGATACAGAGTTTTTGTTTGCGATGGAAAAAAAGTTTCTGGAAATGGATGATGGTGATGGTTGCACAATATTGTGAATATACTTAGTGGCACTGAAATGTACTTAATGCCATTAAAATGGTTAAAATAGTAAAAAAATAAAATAAAATAATTTGTGTTTTATTAAAGATAAAATATACTATACAAGAAAACCTTTTACTTCATATGCAACACTGCATACTAATATTATGTCTTGTGGGTCTGTGGTAATCAAGTTTTTCAATTTTTTAATTTGTTATCTGGCACATAAAAACTTCTGCTGTTCAATAAAAATATGTTGGAGAAAGAAATCAATGAATGGTTAAAGCATAGCAATCATGTTTTCTGTAAGTAATTAATATATTCTGAATCTCAAGAACCCCTTATTTGATTAAATGACAAAATACAAAAGGATCTGATCTCCAAAAAATTGTGGTGTTAGCACCATCCCAAAAGTAAAGATTTGAATCTGGCTGAAGTGCCTCATCTCCAAACTCATTTGTTTTTGATGGCAGTGCAAAGAAAAAAGAAAAAAAAAAGAAAATCTATAAAAGTCTCGAATTTTTCAAAATGCTCTAAAGGGCCAGGATTGGAAGTGTTTAGTGAAGTCAGAGATGTTAGACTGTGACTATTTATTGCAATGCACTACACAGTTCAAACTGTTATTTGCAGATGTGTATTTAAAGAGATGAGATGGAGTCATACTTTAGAAGTTTGTTCCAAGTGAAGTGTATAACTTATTTTTTGAACATATTCAAGTGAACTGAAATTATTAAAATTGAAAATACATCACAGAAAATACTTTCAGTAGAGATTCTATGCTGGATCAAGGACTCAGTGAAATGATTTAGCCTTACTAATACTTACTACTTCTCAAGCAGAGACAAATTAATGATCTACATAACTAGATTTTACCATTTACAGATATGAACCTGAGACTGTTCAGAAGGCAGTAAGCCAAAAACTTTTATACTCAAGTGTTCTTTTGATTGAATAACCATAAATGTATACATTTTTATATAGAAGAGTCCTAAAAGGAAACTCCATGCAATTGTATTTTTGACCATGAAATGGCATAAAATGCAACATATCTTATAATGTTGTGTATTTTACATAGATTGAAAATAGTATTGCTCTTCAATTCTGGAATGATGATAGACATTGCACTCACCTAAACAACAAGGAAATCAAGAGAAGGGTGATTAGAAGCATCTCTGAAGACTTTGCATTTTAATGAGAGTATAATTATTCATCCGAGTTTTTTCTAAACAAAAGTTTGCACTTATGATATGCAGAGCTCATTAAAGACACATGGTATTTTGAGAAAAATGCAATGATATTTAAATTAAAGGTTAAGTGCCACAGTAAAAATAAGACATAAACCTTGAAAATCTTAAGTAATTGACATCTGCAGTAATTGTATTTGTTGTGTGATTAGGAAAATAGTATTCTATAATATAAATAGAGTGATTGTAAAATGATGATTTTCAGGAGATAAAAAGGTTCTCTACCATATAAACAACTTACTAAATGTGAAACCATATCAGACAAACTCAATTTTAACAGATATGTAAATGTCTTAGAAATAATTATTTCAAAAATTATTGCATAGCCCTCAATTTCTAACCGTAACCCTCTTATCACAATGATGATAATAAACTTCAGTGACCTTTTCTACATCTTTTAATACAAACATTTATGGTCAAAAAGTCTATTTTAATGTATTCATTTTCAATAAGGTGACTTTTTATTATTATTTCCAAAAAAGGATTTTGAAGCAGCTATGAAAATTATGATATACACCTTTCCAAGATCAAAAAGAACCAACTGCCTAAAGTAGTAAGCCTGAAAGAAATCCACATACTTTACCATTTGTTCTTAGTTTAATGGGAAAAATATCTGCAAGGAAACTCTCTGGCTTGAATACACATGTTCTTTCAGCAAATTTGAATTTTCAGTTTGAAAATTAAGGTAGGATCAGTAAGATTTTTATATGGAAAAAAGACAACTTTAAATGAAAGAAGGCGATATTGGAAGTGAAAGAAAAATGCCAATAAACTCATATGCTACTGGATTAGAACATTTCTTTGCTGCTCTCCCTGTAAGTATTCTCAAAGGCCATTAGAAAGGCTGCATATGAAGTAAGAGCAAGTGGCTGGGATTAACTGAAAGTGTCACTGGCCTAAGCCTCAGATCCCACAGTGTCTTGAGTTATGTAGATACCTAGGGGAAAATTTGGGAGGAGCTGAGATTCTTTCTTATAAAGAAACAAGGAATAATTAAAATAAACCAATTAAATAGCATAACCATGCTTTTAATAAACCCCTTAGATTGTGATGTCACTTTGATGTAAAAGAAAACTAATATCAATGTCATTTGACATACATTAAATGATAAAAGATGGCATCTGTTTTATCAAATTTCCAGTCACCATTGCTCTGTACATTAATCTCTAGCTGTTGTTTTATATAATGCTTGCAAAACTTTGTTTCCTTTTTTATATGTAAGAGTTATGCCACAGAATTTATTTTTCAGTATCTAAACAATATCAAAATGAAGTTAAATACTTTTCTTCTGTTAATATTTTTAGTTGTTGACTTTGCTTCCCAGGCCTGCGCATATTCAAAAAATGTTAACTTGGCGAGATAAGATAGACAAAACTGTATCTACCCCACTTATCCATATGTATGTTCTCACTCTACATGTATATTAACAGGGTGAATTTCATTGACTTCATTTTATTTTAATGTATCATTCTTTAACAACTATAACAAGAATTTACTTCTCTGTTTCTTTACTTCCCTTCTTCCCTTTTTCCTGTGACCAATTGCCCATCAAAGTTTTCTTTAAGAATCACGTGTCAATATGAGTGTCTTAGTCTGTTCAGGCTGCTATAACCAAGTACCACAGACTGGGTAGCTTAACCAACAGACATTTATTTCTCACAGTTCTGGAGATTTGGAATTCCAAGATCAAGGTGCTGGCCGATTCAGTTCCTGGTGAGGTTTTTCTTCCTAGCTTGCAGATGACTATCTTCTCTTAGTGTCCTCACATGGTAGCACAAAGAAAAAGAGCTCTGATATCTCCTCTTCTTATAAAGACATCTTGGAGCCCTACTCTCATGGCCTCATCTAAACCTATTCACTTCCCAAAGGCCCCACCTCCTAACGTCATCACCTTGGGGACTAGGGCTTCAACATATAAGTTTGGGAGGAGGGACCACAAACATTCAGTCCACAGCACATAAGGATTATTACCTTTGACAACATATTCTCATACCTGAATTTGTACTGACAACCTATTGGAAAGTGGTCAAGAAAAGGAATGCATAATATATATCCTTTTAATTACAGATTAATCTTGCAACATGGCCAAAGGTTTCTTGACACATTTGACACATTTCTTTGTCAACATCATTTGTGAAATTACAATAAGTAATTTATTTATTATGACAAGAAGAGTAATGCTATTTGTAAAGAGCTTATTTATAAAAGAATGACATATTAAAATTTTCCAAATCATGTTATTCTTAATTCTTTTCTGATATGTTTTTTTGAATTGAAGAGTAAATGATATTCATTGGAAATTTGGGGACAAACAACATCTACCTTTTAAATTTTATAGCCGTGCAGAATGACTGTTAAAATTTAGCAAAGAGTTGCCTATGATATGAAATTGTATAGTGATTTATTTTTCTTTTATAACTTTAGTTTGCTCATGAAAGTGTGTTTTACATATGAACTCATAATCTTATGTCTTGGTTAGAGAAAAAGAAATGAAGCTAAATAGGTTTGTGTCACTAGTCCTATTTTTGCTGTCTTTATTTGCATTCATAAATATGTTTTCTGAATATTTATTAGAAATCTTTAACAGTTCCCAGTTGTATCTGGGAAATTTTCAGATCCAAGTAGCTATATGTTGGCTGAGGTTGTGATTGTACCTATAGTTTAAAAAATATTTTATACCAACTAACTTATTAAAACAGTTTTTGGAACACATAAATAGTTTTTAAACTTTATAGTAGATAAAAAGTAAGAAAAGAAACTCTCTGATTGACTCATTATAACAACATCAGAGTTCGGTTCTTAAAATTTTTAAACTAGTTGGTCAATGGGGAATATTTGAATATATGTTGCGTTTATAATAAATTCAAATTGAAGGCTTTAATAAGTGAGTTAAAAGTATGAGTAAGATATTGGGGCAAAAAGACTTCCTATTCAACACACATATAATGGCACCTAGTTTGTGCAGCTAATTATCTCAGTGCAAGTGAGAAAGCAATGTCCCATGTCTCATGGAACTTATGGCATTGAATAAGTCATTTCTAATATATTGTTTTACAGTAGAATCCTCTTCTTAACACATGTATTTTAGTGTGTCTCAAGCAGCAAGTAATTCAAATTAATGTGATGGGAAGAAAACATGAGAAGAGTATTCTAGGAAGATGAAATATCATGTCTGTAGTCTCAGACTGAGAGAAAGTATGATACATATGATGACGGTGCAAGACACAGAATGGGAGATGATGAGATTGAAAGATAGACCAGAGGGCCTATGAATCCATACTAAGGGATTTGGCTGTTATGAACAATGGGAATCTAGAAAATAATGATACAAAAATATACAAAATTTTCAGTACTTATTTTGAAGATTTTGACTTAGATTGAAGTGATGGCAGATTAAGTTGGTAAAAGTAGTCAGATTATGTAAATATTTGGAGATATAACCAGGAGGACTAGGACTTAGATTTTATGAACTGAAAGAATAAGAAATTGTGTGGCATTTATTGCTGCCCAATAATGTATGCAATGCTGCTGACAAGTCAAGTAGGTAATAGGAAAGTTCAGTGAATGTAGAAAAAGAGATAATTTGGCAACCTTCTCATTTCCAGATGTGCACACACACACACACACACACTTGCTACACCACATGTGGAGGAATTGTGTGTTTTTCTGACCAGTGTGTCTGTCATATTTTGGTGAAATGAGAATCTCAAAGTGTATGGTCTGAAGAAAACAGTTGAAATAAATTCCAAGAATTCAATGGGGATCGGAGGATCTTAGGATGGATAAACATAATTGGGAACATTTAGCCACCAATACCTGGGGTGGCATAATAATTGTTAATATATTTAACTGTTAGACAAACTTAATAAGTATTTATCTGCAAGTGGTCTTCTGTGGCCTTCCCAAAGTTCTTATAATCATCACATGTGACTCTTACGAAAAAAATCACAGAATTTAGCAGAAATGCTAAATAAGAATATTTCATAGTGAACTTGGAAATATGTTTTCCTAGCAGTTTCTTAGGATTAGATGAATTTTGCAAAATATTGATATATTTCATAGCAATACTATAGCATTGAAGAATAACTGTGCTGTGTCGCTCTATGTACATAATCTGATCATTTCTCCATTTCTTCCAATTTCCAGTTTCCAACCTTTGAGTATTTATCTGTGTAGCTATGCTTTAAGAAAAGCATTATTATTGGTGACTTGAAAAACAAAATCCTGACAATTAACTCTAAAATAGAATCTTTTAAAAAAATAAAATAAATAAAAAATAAATAAAATAAAATAATGTTGATTTGGGGGATTCCAGATGCTAATGTGGGCTAACACACAGAGAAGCACATGTTTGGTGATAAACCTGTATTTAAGTAAAAGACTCCTCATACTAAGCCTTGAGCTTATTTCCCCAAACCACGAACCATGAAGTGAGGTCTAACTATTTTGATAGATAAGGTTCAGTGGAAATCATTAGAATTATTTTTTCTTGCCAAAAGAATGAATTACAAACAACATCAAAACCCTCTGCTCTGTGTGTGTGTGTGTGTGTGTGTGTGTGTGTGTGTGGCTCATGTCAGTTCCATTATCAAATATTAGAAAGATGCAGGAATAGTGATGCCTTTGTTACCCAATTGCATTTGTTCATACAGATTTCTTCTTCTAACTGGATCAAATCAATTTAGTCAATGGTATCAGATAGCCAGCAATTAATCTTGAATTTCTCTTTTCCCCTATTCTGATGACAGAGAATAGTTTGCTTTCACATGACAGTGACAAAAAGCATACTGCCTCAGGCATGTATCAGCTCTCTAGATCCATGCCACAAGGATTTCAACCTTCTCAATATAACAGAAAATATTATTTCCTTTGACTTAATGCTGAAAAGATGTGGAGAACAAGGAATTGTGGGTAACCATGAAATAGTTAATTTGAAACATGAGTTTTGAGTTGGTCTCTGAGTGGAGAAAACATTCTTCCTACACATCCCTCTCTGTCATTTTGTCCTTTTGACTCAGTAGAGTAAGTTAAGAGTTTGTGGCCTATTCTAGATCCTCTATGGATGTTAAGAAAGTTCCAAGGTGAGATTTTTAGAGCAAAGGCGAGATAACCTCAAATAATTATTATTAGACATTTGAGAAAAAGATTTCATTGATGTCAGAGGGCTCCATTGAGACTGAACATCTGGCTATCAGACTTTAGGGGACTTTGCAATTCATAGTATCCATGAGGAGGCTGATGTCACTGTATCTTCGTGGTCTCAAAGTAGGGCTTTTTCTTCAGCATTCTGTTATGAGTTAGGTATAGTTTGGTTGTAACAAATACTGGAAAGTACTAAAATTTCGTGAACAGGTCTCTTACAAGCCTGTGTCCCTCCTTCTGTGTCACTGCTAATTCTCTCAGTTCAAACTAGTTCTTTCAAGGTTTATTGTTTTGACTAGAAATGAAAGAAAAACATCCTGAATTAGAGAAGATCCTGAAGAATATGCTGGAACTAGCTGGAAGTGGTTCATTATGAAATTATAGTGAAGAGAGAACTTCTACATTGGTCATTTTGTGTACCATTTCTGATGCTGTTCCATATCTTTTCATCAAATTAATGTTGTTGAAAATGTCCCTCAACTAATATAGTAAGGCATCTTTATAAATCACATATAGATCAGTCTATAGTAATGATATACTCCCATTAGGATATCTACAGCTAGCACAGGAAAAGAAATAAACCAAGAAAAATATGTTGAAGTTTCTAAATATTCTTTAAGTTCTTTTCCTGAATATTTGCGTAGGGAGAGACTGAGGGTGGGGTGGAAGAAACTACTGACTGATTGGTAGTCCTTCTAACTTTTTTTTTGTCCTGATATTAAAATGTTTAGGTCTTTATGTGTACTTTTGCTTTTCATATTGATTATTATTAGTAGTTCTGGCTTTGGTTGACAACATAGTTGAATGAGTAAACACTGAACTAAGCTACCTGTAAGACACTCAAGTCACTATTGTAAAACAAAGTCAGTTTTGCAGCTAAAATGCTCCAAATATATTTGAACTGTTTACTTACATCTCTATTCTGGCAATTTTCTACTTGTGTTTGAGTTGCTGATGGCAAACTCCTACAAAATTTTTCTTCTAAAAGAAGCATAAATATTGTTTGGAGAAATTGGTTGAGGAACAGTCATTGCATATCATAAACTGACAATAGTTAAAAATTACATGACATTCTGGTTTCTTGACAAGAATTAATTGCTAGCAAATCATACAATGTAATATTATTTCCAGTGTTCCTATTTCCAGGACTATTATTTGTTTACTTATGTCCAAATTTGAGGTACCTTATGAGAAGCAGCACAGTTTTTACAAAATGACAACATTCATCACAATTAGACAAAAATATTCAAAGAGCAGAGGAAAAAAGTGAAGGAAAATTTTATATCATAAAAAATAGAGAACAATATCAGTATCATAAAAAGACTCATTCTCTATTATAACAAAAAATGAAACATATGCTCTTTAGATCTTAATAAAAACAATGATCTTATTTTGAAAAATATAAAATTGTACAGTTTAACATCTTCTTTTTCTTACCTTAATTCATGATCTTATATATTTGCATGGAGATAAGCTACAACATTAACTTTGGGGAGGCCTAGAACATTTCTCAGAAAATTTCTTAGAATTCTTCCAAAATTCTCAATAATCTAGTAAATATACTAGTGAGTTTTGTTATAAGAGTTGCATTTTTTTTTCAGCTTTAGCATTGCATTGGGTTGATCAGAAACAGCATCTGATATAAGCCCTGCTGTGCATAAAACTTAATTGGGAGGTGAATCCAGGGAGCAACAATAGGGAAATGGGAGAGTGAGACAGGGAAAGGAAGGCAGCCAGTAAAGAAGACATTAATGACTATTTTATTGTGATAGATAACTGGACCTTTTTCCTACAGGGGAACTCTTGGAGACAGCACAAATCTGTCTTACCCCAGATTCGAGGAAGAATAGGCATTGCATTATTCACTAACTTCAGTGTATCCTTGGTTTAATGCCATTTTCAGGGAAGTTAATTACTGGCAGGACTCAGCCATCCCACCCCTGGCCTAGCAATTGTACAGAAATGTATTTGAGTTTGATTTCAGGATTTTAAATTCTGCTTTTCTTAGTGCCTTCAAAATTAAGAGTTCTGTTTGGTGAAGGCAAATATTTGTCTATTTGGAATTCAAATTCTAAGAAATTCCACTTGACCCACTATAATTTTGGGTTGAAATATATGAGACTGTTTCTCTAAATTTTATATTGCAAAATGGAGCTGAAACTGTATTAGCCACAAAATGATTGGTAAAAATTCTCTCAGGACAAGAGATAATCAAAGGAATATTGAAGCGGGATGAGTTAGAGAAATGAAGGAAATACTAGCAAATTAACCCACAATAGGTATTGTAAAATATTAATTTTATATAAACACTATTTTATGACTAAGACATATTATTAGTTTATTAAATATGATTGAATATCACAATCATAGATTTTCAATTCTAACTCATTTATATTAATTTAAAATAATATCATTGAAGTGAAATGTATATAATGAAAATTGCAGATAATAATTTGTGCAGCTGGATGCATAATCACAAAGTGAACACACCTTGTGATGAATGCCAGACACAACATTAATATTACCAGAACTTCAGAGGTACTCATCTTGTTCCATTCCAGTCACTATCACACACAGTTTGATTTCTAAAAACATAACTTATTTCTGCTTGTTTTTGAAATTCTTATATAAAATATATGTATGTATTGTAGCTGCTTTCACTCCATAATAATGTTTTAAGTTTCCTTCATGTTATCGGATACAGATACACGCCATTGTCATTTCCATTTAGTACTTCATGGTATAAATGTATCAATTTTTATTTAACCATTCAGTAGTTGAAGGATAAGAAGGATACCTGTGCATAGTTTTGTTTATATACTTATGAAAAGTACTACTTCAGATCATTTGTGTTGAGAAGTGAAATTGCTGGGTCATAGGATATGCTGATATTGATTTAAGTAGATAGGGCAAAGCAGTGTTCCAAAGTGGTCGTAGTAATTTATACTCCCACCAGCAATGGATATGAATCCCAGTCATCCCATAATTCAACTAACACTAAGTATTGTCAGTCGTTTTCATTTTAAACTTTGTGCTAAGTATTTGGTACCATTGCATTCCTAAGGATTATGAAGTTGTGCAACTTTTCAAATATGCTTATTGATCTTTTAGATATCCATTTTTGCAGAGTGTCCATTTGGTCATATGTCTTTATTATTATGTAATATTCCTTTATGTATATTACATATACTTTTTTGAGATGTATATTTAACAAATATATTCCTTCACTCTCTTTCTTACCATTTTACTTTGTTTGTAGGATCTTTTTTTGGAACAGAATTTTTTAATTTTCATGTGGTATGCTTCATTATTTCTTTTTTTTTTCTTTATGGTAAACCATTTGTTCATGCTACATACAAAACCTTCACCTATTGTAATGTCATAAATTGTTATGGACTGCATGTTTGTGTCCCCTCAAAATTAGTATATTGAAGCCCTAGACCTTAATGGGATGGTATCAGGTGGTCCAGCTTTCAGAGGTAATTAGGTTTAGATGAGGTCATGCGAGTATAGCCCATTTAATGGGATTAGTGTTCTTAGAAGAGAAAGAAACTGGAGCCCTCTCACAAGATGACTTTCTCTGTATCTCTCTCTGTCTCTGTCTTTCTGCAATGTGAGGATACCAGGAGAATACCATCAACTGCAAGCCAGGACGAGGGCCCTCACCAGGAATACCAGGAATTGGATATGCTGGTACATTGATCTTGAATAACCCAGAACTCTGAGAATTACATGATCTTTATTTGAGCTACTCAATCAATAATACCTTGTTATGACAGCCTGAACTAAGAGATAAATGTATTATTTTCATGTTGTTGCATTGTAAAAGCTTTACTATTTTATAGTTTACATTTAAAATGACTTTTCTAAACTGATTTTAATTTATAGTGTAAAGTTATGAACAAGAATGGTTTTTCTCTATATGAAATTTACTAAGCACCGTGTATTGGATTATCGTCTCTATTGGAAAAAAGTACTGGCCACCTTTGTCATAAATCAGGTGACTATGAATATGTGGGTCTATTTCTGGACTCATTATTGTTATGCTCTATTGGTCTATGTGTATATATCTATAGCAGTATCCCATAATAATTTTTACATGTCATCCCCACATTACCTACCTGCTCCATATGTATCTCTTTTACTTAACACAAGTAATTTACTTCATAATCCAATGGTGTTCCCATAATAAGTCCATATAAACCCACAAGTGATGCTTCTCATATTAACTGAGAAATATTAAAAGAAAAACAATGTAAAATTATTTTTCTACAATAAATACAAAACTTGTGATTTCTGAGAATATGATTACTTAAATCAATATATTCTCATTTAATTTAATAATTTAATGCTCATTTCCTCAATCACTAATGTGACCAAGACATTTTCTTTGCAGTTTGCATGCTTTCTCTATGGCTAGGATGCTTATTCGCTAGATATTTCTTGATTGTCTTTACCTCGAGTCCAAGGATTTCCATTTTTATCTTACATTTTTCTTATGTGTGATGCTGTGTTCCAAACAAAATTAATTACAGAAGAACAGAGACAGCACCAGTTTGATTCAGTTTTTCATTGTGATGTTCCCAGCTCCTAGCACACTGGATGACCCTTAGAATATATTATGTATTTGGTGAGTTAATTAATAAATGAATCAATGTGTCTTCGATGTCTTCTTTTCTTATACTAACACTCTGGTGCTGATTAAAAGCTATAAAGAAAGTCCCTGGTTTATGATGGCTCAAGTTCTGATTTTTTGACTTTGTGATGGTTTGAAAGTGATAAACAATACTTTGAATTTGGAATTTTGA
>VBSM01000272.1:94819806-94834299 GCA_008086735.1 Cheirogaleus medius | reverse complement strand
TCCTCCCACCTCAGCTTCCCAGAGTGCTAGGATTACAGGTGTGAGCCACCACACTCAGCCAGAATTTTGAGCTTTTCCCAGGCTAGTGGTATACAGTATAACACTCTCTCAGGATGCTGGGAAGTTGCAGATCCCAGTAAGCTAAGCCATCACAAGGGCAAACTGATACTCCACTTTGTACTGTGTTTCTAGATGTTTTCTCCCAACCGTAGGCGAATGTAAGTGTTCTGAGCACATTTAAGGTAGGCGAGGCTAAGCTAAGGTGTTCAGTAGATTAGGTGTATTAAGTGAATTTTTGGCTCAGGATATTTTCAAGTAATGATGGGATTATCAGGAAATAACTCCAATGTAAGTCAAAGAGCATCTGTAGTTCACTATAAAGAATAAAGAATTCTGTATTTCAGTTGCTTTTGTAGCAGAATGCTGATTTTTGATAAAGTAATTTTTGTATAAAGATTACTTATCAAGAAACCTTGTCATCTCTTGCCTGCACTATTATGGAATTCAAATTTAAACATCATGAACAGCAAAATACCATTGTTAAGTAATAAAAATACAATTATATAAACTAATAAAGATTTTTTTATTAATTTTATTTTAGAAAAGACAATCATTCCACATGTAATGCTCACATATATGGCTTACATATTTTTAAAATATATTCTATAACAAAATTATGTAAAATTATTTCCTTTATCACATAATACAAACAAAATGAACATGTATACACACAAGCAAACACACATACACACACACACACAAGGGCAGAAGAGAAGAGGTGGAAACAATCAATAATTTGTCAAATAATAATGTATAAATATAAAATGACTCTTTAAAAATATTTTACTATTTTTTATCAAACATGTTCATATTAATATTGTTCAAAATATTTCCCTTTAAAATATTAATTTCATCTTTAATATTCAATTTGATTATCCATTATTATTAATATAGTTAATTTTGAATTTCCACCATATGTGATGCAATATGGAAAAACATGAATTTAATACTTCACTCAAAGTAACAGGTAGTCAAAACATACCATTTAAAAATTTAATAATCTCTAAAAATTGATCATTATGTTCTTTACAAAAATATTCATTTTCATCTTTACTGATTTCTTATAGAAGATGTTGAAACATTTATTTTTTTGAACAACCTTTCACCATCTATGTTTTTAATATAAAAGTGTTCAAAATTATAAGGTGAAAGCAATAAAGTGATTAATAATAATTTAATAATAGTTAATAAATTTTGTAATTGTATTCTGAACTTGTTTAATTATAAACTATTCGGCCATTAGCCTCCTTTAATTGTAAGGTGAAACTTTTACTCTGGAGCAGCATAATTAACCACTAGGTGGCAGTATACCCTTTCTTATTTTATAAAAATAGTCATTTCTATTTGTTTTAAAAAAATAGTTGTAAAGAACGATAGTACTTTATTGCAAAAGTAAGTTTAGTACTGTTTTATGTTTGTGCTATTATTTTACTTTTTGATTTTGGGTTTTTCCAAGTTACTATTTTATTCTTCCTTGTAATGGAGAGTATAAGAAACTCTACAATGATTTTTACTATTCAGGGCTTTATTGTTCAAATAATGTAGAAATAAAGGTTTTTTTTAAATTTATAAGCAGAAAATTAGAAAATTTTTATTATTATACATTGAAATATTATCTACATTTTGGATCTTTAACTTTTATTTTACAGAGAAAAAAATATCTCCATCCACAAAAAATTATGAATAGAATTGGTTTATTGTAAATACAATTCTTAATGACAAGCTATTCCCATTCAATATCTGAGGATTCTCAAGAGAGCAGAAAAGGCAATGAAAAATAATACATTAGTTCAAAGGTGATATCACTGAGTAATTAATTGCATATTTTCCTTTGCTCTTTACCTAAATAGGCTGTTATAATCTTTGTAAAGAAGGGCAAATTAATTAAATGTTATTTTAAATATTTATGGCAGTATTACCGTAAATATTATATAGACACCTGCTTGAAATTATTACCTCTTGTAAAATTGCTTGATTTACCTAACAAGTACGATTACTTTATTATAGAATGTTGCAAAGAAATAGAGAATCGAACCTTCTCAGATGCCATTGCTAGAGGTCAAAGTTGGTCTAACATGTCAGGACAGCAATTTTAAAATGCCTTGTAAAAAATATAATCATTGACATGGAAATCATAGTTCTAGAAATGTATTCCAAATATATTTATGAAAAGGTGCAACAATTTAGCTACAAAGATGTTCATGACAATATCATTCATAAAAGTGAAGAGTTTGATATTGTGTACATACAAAACAATATACTATTTTAAAAATTATTAATGACAAGTCAAATAATGGGAAGCTAAATAACAATTAAACACGTCTCTATATTAATTTCATGTGGGAGTTTATAGAATATTAATTCACATAGGAAAAAACACAATTGATATATTCTTTAGTCAATAGGCAGGTAAAAATATCAGATTGAGCTCACATATATAAGAAAACTTGGTTACCTCTGTTTTATTCTATCTAAATTTCTCTATTTAAATTTGTGTATATATATTATAACCCATTTTAATTATATTTTATCTTAAAATAAAAACATTTTGCAAAAGCAAAATAATGCACACTTCAGCAACATTGGAATACAAAATGGATCTATATTTATAATTCTATATTTAGTTTCCTTATGCTAAGCATACAAACTTGTATGAGAGATAAATAATATATTCATACTGTACTTTAAAGAAGTACTCAAATATATATCATTCATTATGAAATGAGGTAAAATGAAAAATATGTTTCACGTGTTTCTTGTACTTTCTTAATATAAAATAAATTTAACTATGTAAATACTGAATATTAAATGCTAGTTATAGAACAGTTCACAAAGTCTTTTCATGCAAATTTAATCATATTGACTTACACAGCATGACGTGATAACTGTCATAACTTATTTGGACACTGAGGACCTCATGGTCCAGTGAGTAAGAACTGGCTACCCTGGGGAATACATAAAGGAATTTTCTTTCAGTTTATTTAATATGATAAAGTATTTAACGAGAATCTTATTTGAACAAATATAGCAATGCTGAAAACTTTCCTATAGTAAACCAAATGTATATACACATTAAATTAATTATATATAAAGAGCAATGTAGCAAATCAGAATTTTAAGATGTATCAAATTAATATGAATCCATTATACCATTATATAGAGAGCAGTTGTTTAGATGTGCATTACTGCATTATAACTGTCTTCTTTGTGATAATACCACTAAAAATTCTTATTGAGCTTCTCCTAGCTATAAAGCTAAATTATAAATTTGTTTATTTATTATATTTACCATACAGTAATTATACAATTATACAATTTTCAGTAGCCTCCCCAGAAGTCATGGGAAGAAGATCATGGGAAGATAGTTTAGGGAGGAGCACAAAATACCTTGAATTTTTGTAGATACAGTAGGAAAGGAAAGCAGAATCTAATAGAGAAAATAATAATTCCCATTAATACTTGAAAATGTACTTCACTTCCTATTAAATCTGATTTTGTATTAGTTAACATATAAATGTATATTCACTTATTTCTTTAATAATGCAAATTATATTTAATAAACTATATACCTATATAATAAAAGTATACGTGTGTATATATTGAATCTATAGATTAATTAGAGAAGAACTAACACTTTAACAATAAAAAGTCTTCTGATTTATGAACATGCTATATCTCTCCATTTATTTGTATGATTTTAACTTATATCATTATTACTTTATTAAATATTTATATTTTAGATGAAATACCTTGTTAAATTTTCTTTAAATATTGCATGCTTTTGGTTGCTATTATAAATGCCATGTAATTTCAAAATTTTGGATTTTTAATCCTTTGCTGCTAAAATCTAGAAACATAAAAGATGTAGGTCATTGACCTTGTACTTTATAAAGTACTAAACTCACTTATTAGTTCTAGTAGTGGTGTTGTAGCATTATTGGATTTTTTATGTAAACAATCCTGCTACCTACGTATGAACACAGTTTTGTTTCTTTTTTTTTTTTCAGTCTCTATGCGTTTTACTTCTTTCTCTTGCTTCATGCTAGCTGGGACTTTCAGTACAATGTTGAATAGAATGGACATCCTTATTGTCTCCCTAATCTTAAGAAAAAGTGATCAGTCACTCATATTAATTTTAAATTGTGTTAATACAGGTCTCCTGGCAACATACTTGCTCAGGTTTATTTGTCTGAAAACTTTTTACTGCCTATAATGAAAGATATTTTGTCTGGGTACAGAGTATTAGATGGACTGTGGTAGTTTTAGGCTATGGTAAAAGTATCATCACATTCTCTTTTAACCTATATTGTTTCAGAAACGTACCATGTTTTTATTCTTATATTTATGTCTCTGAGCATAATATGTCTTTTATCTCTCTGGCTGTTTTAAAATTTTTCTCTTCTTATTTATTTATTTATTTTGGAGACAGGATCTTGCTCTGTCATCCAGACTGGAATGCAGTGGTGTGATCATGGCTCGCTGCAGCTTGGGTTTTACTGCCTAAGTATCCTGAGTAGCTTAGGACTACAGCTGCGCACCAGCACACCCAACTAATGTTGCCCAGGCTGGTCTCAAACTCCTGATCTTAAGTGATCCTCCCACCTCAGTCTCCCAAAGTTCTGAGATTACAGGCATCAGCTACCGTGCCCAACCTAAATTTTTTCTTTTATTACTTACTGATATTCAGCAATTTGAAATTGTGTGCTTTGGTGTAGTATTCTATATTTTTATCTTGCTTTGGGTTATTGACATTCTTGGGTCGGTGTGTTTAGCATAATTCATCAAATTTAGAATTTTTTTAGTAATTTCTCCTTCACTATTTAATGTACCTTCTCTTTGAGGTACTCAAATTATATATATGATTGATTGCTTGATATTTTCCTGCATGTCATGTACAGATATGCCATTCTTCTCTCTTTCTCTCTCTCTCTCTCTCTCTCTTTTTCTTTCCTCTGTCTGCCTTCATTTTGGATCTTTTCTCCTTTTATATCTTCTATTTAATGAATCCTTTGTTCAAAAGTGTCTAAACTGTTCTTAAAATTAAGTGTTTTTATTTCTAGAAGTTCCATTTGGCTCTTTCATATCTTTATTTCCTCATTATACTTGTGTTTATTATACAGACTAAGTAAATATGCTTAAGTATATATGCCATATATATAATAGCTAATTTAGCATACTTTGCGGATTTCTTTATCATTTCTGTTTCTGATTCTGTTTCTAGTGATTCTTCTCCAGGTTATGTTATATTTTTCTGCTTGTTTGTTTTTTGGGGGTATCAGAAATTGTGAAATGTACAAGGTCAAGTGTTGGTTAGATTTTGTTGTATTCTTTTAAAGAGTGTTAAAATTTGTTCTGAAAGTTTAATTACTTGGAGGTCAGTTTGAATACTTAAATGTGTATTGATAAGTGTTTTTAGGACAGGCTTAGAGTAGGTTTTACTTGAGGATTAATTAACCACACTTCTGAGGTATGGCCAGTACGGGATCTCTGATAAATGACCTGTGTATTTAAAATAGTTTTTCAATACTGACTCTCTTTTTGTGAACTCTTGGAATCTTTTAAGTTGCAACTCCTTGGAAATTGTTCATTCCCTGGAAGATGCTCTGTCTAGGTCTCACAGTGTTTCACCCTAAGCATGCTCAAATAATTGGTTAGCTGAAAATCCCAAGGGGACTCTTATATTTCTGGAATTCTTCTCTTGGAATCACCTCATCTAAGGAAATCTATTTCAAAAATTATTGCTGCCTTAGCCTTTTCAACTCTGATCTCTGTTTCATCAATTCAGAGAGAATGCTGGGAACTATTTGGCTTTCTTCCTTTCTTCCTTTCATATATCACCTCTATCCCTAAAGCCTGGATAATGGCAGGGGTCACCTGATTTGTTCCCCTTCTCTACGGAGCACAGTTCTGTGCTGCCTGTTGTACAATGTCAAAAAAAAAAAAAGGTGCTCTCTATATTCTATTTTTCTAGTTGCTTATTTTGGTTGGGTAATTTAGGATTATGTTACTCTCTCATGCATAAAAGCAGTATCAGGAAGCAATGTTACATGAATGTTTTAATGTTTTCTCTCTATCTGGATTTTATGAGTACAGATCACTGGCAACCAGTGTTAAAGTATTAGTAAGTAACTTGGAAGTTAGAGATTGTGTATTTCTTAGTAGAAGTTTACAGTTTTATCTTCTCTGGAGAACATGTTTACATTTCAAATGGTAATGAATTTAGAGATTTCCTCCTCTGCTCCACAGAAAAGATTTGTTTATATTAAAAATATGAGGTATCTTTCTTTTTCCTAAGGGGGAAAAATAAGTTGCACAAGCTGCCCTGTGTAAGCTACAAGATTTACAATTTCAGGGTTTCTATTTTGTGATGCAAACCCTCACATTGTATGTGCACATCACATCTGAATCTGACTGTGTCCTTCCTTGGGGGACAAAGAACTGTCTCTAAGATCTTATGCAAGTAAATAATCTGCCTTTGATTCAGAAATCTGATGTTTACTTGCAAGATATTTCTTTTAATAAATGAAATATTAAAAACATATTAAGCAAATATCACAATAATGTTTTATTATATGATGTCATCTTCCTCAAACCATAGTTTTGATCAAGTTAGTTTACCATCTTTAAAGGAGAAATTGCAGTTAAAGGTCAGATATTATACCAAAGATATTATAAGATATTTCCAGGGGGTAATTGACACAATTTAAAGTCCATGAGCCTATCTTAATGTGACAACAATTGCTAATATATTTACTTCCTTACTTTAAGATTCAATATGTTTGTTAAAATTTTTAAAATCTTTCCTTATAATCAAATAAATTCTGTGATCATGGACTCTATATAAACAGAACACAGTTATTAGAAAATGTAATAACCAGAGTTTTAAAATTTGTATTTGCAAATAAACATTATCGCTTGAATTACTTTGTGTGATATATGTGCAATAATGTTAAATTTTTATTTTCATAATAGGCATTGTTGTCCCAATAAATATATTTTTGAATATAAGAAGTAGCTATAATTTATACATATCTCATGATTTTAGAGTGGTGACACTTTTAAGAAATAATTTCCAAAATAAGTACTATAGAGATGACAGCGGATTATAGCAGGGCTATAATTAATGAAGCTGCTAAAAGTTGTTTCATAGGAGGCAAATGCCCAATGTTGATTTTTCATCCTGATACTCATGTTCTTTAAAGGGCCCTGGTTAATTAGAAGTTATATATATATAGATAGATATATAGATAAGAGATATATATATAATATGTATATATACACATGTATATGAATTTAAGACAAATGCCCCCAATATAATCATTTTTTATAAAAAAAATAACAAGTTATAAGTACTATTTAAAACCTAGCAATTTGGAATGTAAGATCGTTTGTATATTTCTGCCTTATTAAGATGTTCTGAAGTTAGTTTAAACTCAACTGCTTCATTAAGTCAATAGCAATTTAAAACCATAGCTCCACCAATCTTGTATCACAGTCAAATGCTAAATTGTGGACGTGGGAGTGAGGGAAGGGAATATTCTGAAATAAGACCATCGGGCTTTCCTGCCTCCTACAGTAGTTTTGCATGTAGTACGAACCCAATAAAAATTTATAATTTATTTGTTTATTGAATGAGAAGCAATCCTGAGATTTTCTATTTGTCTAACATAGAACATTCCACATTTTTCTATTTATGTTCTAATTGTCCAAACTGATGACTACCCTGAAACTGGTACCCTTTCAATACGATGAATAGCTAGGCTGATCCTGGCCAGGCATCATGATCAAGGAGGTGAAGCGATCAAATGTGTCTTCAAGGACATCACTGACTTTCCAGAATGAATGTCACCTGAAGCCTCACCAATTCTCTTTCCTGAGCATCCTCACCTTTCATTACCTAACAGTCTGCCTTCCATCACTGACAGTTTTCTTATAGCCTTCATTCATTGAAAGCTTCCTCAAGCTCTTAAGTGTTTGTTTTTCAAAGGCGTCTGATCACGTCCTCAAGACTTCATTCTTTTTCCTTCACATTTTGTCTCTTTGCTATAAGTGCTAAAGTTGTTCATAATTCATGGTTGAATATATAAAAAACAAGATGAGTGAGTGTGGCTTATCTTATCTCTTCTCTATACTGAGGAGTTGTTCTTATTATATAAATTCATTAGAAATTATATCCTACTTCAGTTTTTTAAAATAAAGCTGAAATTATCATAGACTTCAACAATGAAGTAAGATTTACACTTAATACTTATTTGATAAGCTTCTGTTTATTTTATATGATTTCAGCAAACAAGTAATTAATTTTTAATAGCCTCAAGCTTCCTATCTGTAAAGTAGAAGAGACTATAATAAATTTCTATGTAAGAATAGGTTATTCCACAGTCATAATTCATATATTTTTCATGACAGCTTTGACAATTTAAATGAAAATGCTTAATATTTTCTCTTTTTCTTCTTCTTTCAAAATAACTCTAATAACTCAGCAAAAAAATCATGATTCGATTTGTTAAGTCAGTACTGCAACAACCTGATTTACTGTTTAATGATCAATTTTAGTTTTATTCTTCTAAATTCCCCCCCACACTTCAAATTTTCTGTACAAAACTCACAAAGGAATTGTCTTGAATATTTAGATCTAGATCTTATTATTTCTGCTTCCTATAATTTCCAAAGGTAGTGAAGTAACTTGTATTTTATGAATAATCTGTGGTCTACAAAATGCTATAGCCATATAATATATTTTGTTTGTAATCAGAAGCATATAAGATAAATATTTACACTATACAAATACTGATAAAAAAGCAAAACAAAAAGTGTAACAATGCTTATTTTACAAAAGCTTGAAGAGAAGCACAGCCATTGTAAACAAAAGAAGGGATAACAGATCTCTACAGAAATTTAAAGAGTAAAGTAGGGAGATTGAGATAGATATGCCTATGTGGGTAAAACACTCCCAGGCTCTCTTTTACTTTGTAACAGATACTAGAATCTAGAACTTGGAACCATAGCTCAAAGATTTACAAAGTTTTCTTTGCCTCCAATATGCTCAAGAAAGTTATTTTATTTATATATAAATACATATATAACCCAAACATGAAGTTAAGTTTAGAAGTAGAGTAGCCAAAGACAAATTTGTCCTGTATCATTCTACATTACCGAAGAACTAGCAGTATTGATGATATCACAACTTTTAAAATATTTTGCTTTGTTTTGCTACTGCAAAGTTTACTTTAGTCTTTTACTATAGCAACATGTGTTGAAGATGTGAAGGGATCTTTGGTAATATTTAGAAACAAGTTTAACTTTATGATGAATATATTATGTGAAATTATATGAAATTATATGAAACATATTATATGAAATTTTTTACATATTTTTTTTCTGGCACAAAGCATTGCTTGCATATAAAATTAAATTAAGCTATTTCCATATATTGCTAGGATATAGAAAGATTTGACAGATGATTGCTTCCTCATAGCAGTGAGGAAATGGCAAGTCAGTACCTTGCTAAGGAAGAAAGAGACTCATGGTTGCTTTCAGCCCTAGGGCCATGATAAAGGTGGAACAGACAGAACAGTTGAATTTTAATTTCCAGGTATAGAGGCATGATAAGGAGTATAAAATTAATTCCAAAGTCCCTCAATTATGGCACCGTTCCTATTCCATGGAACATTTACTAAGCATATATGAACAAAACGCTGAAGGTTCTGGACAGGTAAAGAGAAAACAGGAATCTCCCTGGATAGATAAAGCCTTCACCAATGACATTGTTGCTGCAAGGCAAATAAATTTAGAAATATCACCACTTGTGCATAGTCTTGTCTTTTTTTCCCACTGTATTATGATCTCCCGTTAATACTAGGCACAGGGTAGCAGAGTGAAGAGAGATTTCCAAGGTATGAGATGTAGAAGGTGAAGATAGAAAATAAGATGAATACCATAGTAAGAACAAAATCTTACTGGTTTTCTGTAAAGTTGCTGTAAAGAGAAACAGCTACAGATAACAAAACTGGCATCTGGATTGTAAAACATACAGGCATCTGCAAATTCAATTGGTGTTTAGATGTCAAGATATCATCATATCACCCTACTAAAGAGAATGCTTTAAGCTGCCATAAAATATTTGAAACAAGTGGTAAAATTAACTTAAATAAAGCTGCAGTGTAGCCCAGACTAGTTCAAATATGAAGGAAATTAACAACATCCCCACTACCACCACCCCTCCCCACAATAAGCACAGACTAACAACAGAAGTAAATGTCTAGGTTTTTCCAGGGGTAAATTTCCTACTAAAGTCTAAATTGGTTTTTGCATATAATTTATGACGTATAACAAGAGAAATACAAAACTCATAAAGAAGTAGGAAAAAATGTCCAAAATTTAAGACATGAACAGTTAATAGACACTGACTCATAGTAAATGGAATACTTAGGAAATGGGCAATAATATCAAAAAGTATAATATATGTAAAATTCAAGTCCCATAAGAAGTGAAGTTAGGAATGGAACAGAATAATTATTTGAAGAAATAAGCCTCTTTTTCTGACTTGCAGATGCCTTCTTGCTCAGTCCTCAGAATATTTTTGTGCACGTGCTGAAAAAGAGGAAATGTGTGCTTATAAGTGAACTGTGAGTGCTCGCTCTGTTGTCTCTTTCTCTTCTTAGAAGATCACTCATCTTACCAGGTAAGAGTCCTACATTTATGACCTTATTTAATCTTAGTTACCTCCTTAAAGGCCCTGCCTCCAAATGTAGTCATATTTGGGGGTTAGGACTTCAATATACGAATTTGAGGTTAGGGGGCACAATTAAGGTCATAACACAAAGTAGAATTCAAGATCAGGAGCATTGCCCAGATGATTATGTAAAAAATACAATATCCTTTTAAAAAAATGTTTTTAAATGTATTTGCGTCTGATAAAAATATCCTACTTAAATATAGAAGTAAAAATTTTACTACATAGCAAAATTATTGACAAAACTAAAAGGAAAAATGCAGATAAATTCACAATTATAGTTTGATATATTAACATCACACTTGCAATAACTGATAGTGAATGTATGAAGAAAAATATTGTGGAGGACTGAGAATATCTGAAGAACGTTATGACTCAGCTTGACCTAACGAATTTCTTTTTAAGTGGATGTACTATATTAGCCAATATTGCCAATACAGCCCATATTCTGAGCTGCAAAATGCCTCAGTAAATTTCAAATCATGTGTAGGTTATTTTCCTACTATAAAAGTATTAAAATAGAAATAAATTACAGTAAATTGTCGATAAATCTCCCAAATTTAAAAATTAAGCAACTCACTAATACTCCATGGGACATAGAAAAATACATACCAAACAGAAACAAGTTGATGTCAGTAATTTTATCAAAATAGATATTATTACGAAAACCAATACTTACTTATACTAACATAGGACAAAGTAGAAAATTTGAGTACTTCTCTAAAGATTCATAAAAAATGAATTTATAATCCAATACAAGTTTCCCTCAAATAAATTTTTAGCCCTAGTTTGTCTTACTGCTAAATTCTATCAAACATTGTAGGAAGAAATAATAAAAGAATACACAATCTTAGAAAATTGATAATAAGAGACTAACTTTCAATTTCTTTTTTAAACCCCAAAAACCTTGACAGTAGAACCTGACAAAGATATTACCAAACAAAACTGAACAGTATTCTACTTGAATGTAAATGCAAAAATCTTCAAATAAATAGTAAGACATTAAATTTAAAATGCATAAAAACAATATTTAATGACCATATGTACTTTATTTAAGGAATTTGATGTTGGTTTCAAATTTGAAAAACAAACAGTAGTATTCACCACATTGAAAGCATAAAAGATGAAAGTCATATGATTATTTCAATAGAAGCAAAACAATGATAAAAACTGATATAGCCATTTATGATTTTAAAAAATTCAGAAAACTAGAAATAAAAGTTGTTTTAGTTTACTAGGAGTGCCTTAACAAAGTACCACAAACTAGGAGGCTTAGAATATCAGAAATTTGCTGTTTCACAGTTCTGGATTACCAAAGTCAGAAATCAAGGTGACCTTTCTCTAAAGATACTAGAGAAGGATCTGTTTCTGGCCTTTCTCTTCGATTCTGGTGGCTTTTTTGCTGTATGGCACACTAGTCTTCACATGGTATTTTCCCTGTGTACATGTCTGTGTCCGATTTTCTGTTTCTATAAAGACATCATTATGCAAATTAGAGCCCACAAAACTGCAGAAGGACCTCACCTTATCTTAACTAATTCCATCTGCAATGGCCCTATTTCCAAATAAGATCACATTCTGAGGTACTAGGGGTTAAGATTTATGCATTTTGGGAAGGTACAATTTAACACATTGACTGCCATACTTAAAAAAAAATAATTTCCTTGGGCCACGGTGTTTTATTAGGAAAACAAAATAAAAACTTTGAAAGCAAAATGATCCTTTCTAATTTAATGAAAAATTTGTTATTTTTGTATTGTTTTCTGTGTGTGAAGTTATATGCAACTGTCAATATTAATTGTTACAATAAGAACATCAAGTAATATTTTTGTGAACCAACTGCAGTTACATATGCTTCATGAGGCTTGAGGCTCAAAACTAGTGTGTGTTAAATACAACTCACATGGCAGTTAATGTGTTGACCCATAATAGAAGTGAACCCCTCCTTCTATTAAAAAGAGCCCATGAAAAAAAATGGCATTTATATCATTGTTAATGTTGAAACTCTAAACACCGTCTTCCTACTAAAAGTTTCAGGGTTTCTATTAAACATTGTGCTATAAATCCTCACCAGGAGAATCAGGCAAGAAGAAAAACTATATTTTAGACATTGGAAAAGAAATTAAAATATCTTCATTTATTCATAATAAATACTCAGAAACAATTGAAATTGAAATGAGAATATAGCAATGTCACAGATAAAAAATTCAGTGGGATTTTTTACGATAGTAATGAACAATAAGAGATTGTTTTTAAAAACATTTACTGTAGTATCAGATGTACAAAATACCTGCTATGATATGAATGTATCCACCCAAAATTCATATGTTGAAACTTAGTCACCAATGTGAAACTGTTAAGAGGAGGAGCCTTTAGAAGGTAATTAAGTCATAAAGGCAGAGGCTTTACATATGGGATTAATGTCTTCATAAAAGGGCTGAATGGAACTAGGTAGGCCCCTTTGCCTTCTGCCCTTTTGTCATGTGAAGACATAGCAAGGTGCCCCTTGGAAGCTGAGATTTGCTTCTCACCAAACTCTGAATCTGCTGGTGCCTTGAGCTTGTACTTCTTGGCTTCCATAACTGTGAGAAATGAATTTATCCTGTCTATAAATTACCCTAAGATATTTTGTTATAGCAGCAGAAATGCACTAAGACAATACCAAGGAGTACATCTAGTGAATGATTGACCATAGTTCTACTTTGAAAAACACAAAACAACTATGATAAATTAATGAAGACCTAAATAAATAAGGAATTTTACTGTCTTTGTGCATTGGAGAACATAATCCAATTGATGTATCCAATTTTCCCCAAACTGGTCTATTTATCAATCATAATTTCAATTAAAATATAACAAATAACTTTCATTTCCATCCAATATGGAGTAAGAGACCAAATTTACCTTCCTGCATGAAACAATTAAAACTAAAGCAATCAAACAAATAATATTCAAATAAAATACTTAAATAGTTTAAAAGATAGTGGACATCAGGCAATGAATGACAACGATCACCGATACAAACTATATGAACTCTACAATTGTTACCCCTTAAGCACCTTGACAGAGCAACACCTGGTGATGGTGGTGATGATGTGGGCAGGAGAGGTGAGAGGGCTGAAGTGGAGGCTAACATAATCCCTGAGTTGAAGTGATGTAGCTGAGTGTCTGGGAGGACAACGGAGTTAAACTTTACACTTTATGGTAGCAAGAGAGAGCTATACATAGAGAATCCTAGAGTAATTCAGAATTTCCCCCTCAAGTATTGACCAGAGTATTTATCAATGTGTCCATGTGGAGAAAACACCTGAGGCTTAAACCACCATTCATTTTAAGGCTGTATGCATTTTAATTGGCAGCATGATTTCATTCAAAGTAAGCTCATTCTCTGGTAATTCATTATTCCTCAGATGAGTAAATTGAGAGTGAGAAAGATTAAATGACTGGTCTTAACGTCACAAGCTTATTCTCCAATGGGAATACAAAATAAACTACATTTAATGCATTAAGATCAAATATATTGCCACATAAAATCCACAAATATATGGTTCAAATATAGATGCTATAAGTCACACTAGCGGGAATGGCCTCCCACTGAAGTATATGTTGTTTTATGTGTCAAGAGTTCAGAGTTTATTGGATCTTTTGGGCATCTACCCAAAAGATCCAATGACACTCTACAAAAAAGACACCTGCAC
>VBSM01000272.1:94789002-94813198 GCA_008086735.1 Cheirogaleus medius | reverse complement strand
TTTGGAAGGATACCTTCCTTTTCAATGGTGTGGAATAGTTTCGGTAGTATAGGTGTGAGTTCATCTTTGTATGTTTGGTAGAACTCCGAAGTGTGGCCATCTGGCCCGGTACTTTTCCATTTGGGGAGGTTTTAACTAATTTTGTTTAGCTGATGATGATGAAGATATGGATAAAATGTTTATATTAATAGCTTATTGATAAATGATTTTAAACCTGAAATATTTCAGAAAATACTGTGCAGCATATGTTCCAAGCATGTATATCTACCTTTGACATATTCTATAATATGCATTGAATGTTGTATATAATAACTACGTATGAATCATGTTTTTTATAAAGAGACAATATACCTTCCATTCAAACCTCTGTGGCACACATATATTTAGTATATATTAGGATGTAAATAAAACTGGAAATAATTTTCATATGTAAATAAGAAACATCATCATCAACCACAGCTCATATTCTCTGATTGTGAATACATAAAATGGGGTATTCAAATCGAAGAGTCAAGCAAATATGTTCTCCGAAATAGTTATAGTTTTGGCACATAATTATAATTAGTTAGAAGATAATTATTATTAGAAAATCATACTAGTTCTGTACTGTGGCAGAAACTGGTAATTAATTGACAGTGTAAGGTATCCCCATTTCTATACTTATATAAGTTTTGGATAGGCCCATGGGCATTAAAGTTAGTTTTCTCAGCCTCCCTTGCAGGTATTGCTAGACTTTGATCTCATGTGGATTAGCATACAAGCTATGTGTATAGCCCAAATCATGGCCTTAAATGGACAAACTGTGGCATTCCCTTCAGCAACTTGTGATGCTGAGAACAAAAACAGCCATTTGGCACTATCTGTTTGATATGACAGAACAACAAGAGAGAAAAATCCTGGGTCCATGAGCCCAGGAATTTCTCTTTCCAGCATTGGACCATCCCCCTGGACACATAGGGAGAAATAAATTTCAACTTGTTTAAACCATTGCATATTTTTATATTCTTCTTACAACTCAATTATTTTTATACTAGATGATACATCTTTACTATTTATACCTTACAATACTTGAGTGATATAATTATTTCATATGACTAATAATAGCTTAAAATACCATTTTTTCTTACCCTCAATGTGAGAGATGTGGTAGTGCCTAGTGAAACTCTAATGAAGCTTCATCCTTGCCACATAATTATAGACATTCAAAGAGATAACAATAAAATATTCAACTTCAAAAATTAATAATTGAATTGGAAAGTCAGTTGAACACAAATGATTTTAAATTAATGAATAATAAATGAAGTCATATGAGTTTCAGTTTTAAAAAAATGTAATCAAATGCTATTATAAATAGTATGCTGCTGGCCAAAGAAGAAAAAAAATATTTAGACATAATTGACTTAAATAAGACATCCAAAAATATATGGATATTTAAAATATCTTAAAAATATTAAGTTAAATCAATAAATGAAGTTGGAACAACTGATTATATATTTTGAGGAAAAAAGAATTGGACTTCTTAACTCATTTTATATGTGCAACATAAAGAAAACAGCAAGGAATATAGTTTTTTAAAATAGTCTTTAAAGTTGATAAAAAGATGAACATTTCTACAGCAAAATTTTAAAATGTAGATGTGTACATCACAAAAGAAAAAGAGACAATTGTGCAACTTTACTAGTTATCAAAGCAAAATAAATAGCACTTTGGGGATTATCTTATATTTTTTAATACTTTAACATATGTTTCTATGTTCCTAAACAAGCCCATATTTAATTCAATTAGAAAATGTTTTTAAATAAAATATAATTATGTATATTTATTTTATCATTTATTCAGCAATATCTATTAAGAATATTTTTTTGCAAATATTCTTTTTAGATTCATTCTATGTCAAAGAAAAAATATAACTATACTCAATTATAGTAATAATTGTTATAAATGAGACAGAGTTTAAGAGATGCATAAATTTTAATTAAGATAATTTAACTACTAGGATTTCTAATATCTATCTTTACACATATATTATATATATATGTTACTCTTTTAGTTGGACTTTAAAATATATCCTAAATTTGACCATTTCTTGGCAAAATCACTGCTACTATCTTGATCCAATTTACCATCCTTTTTCACCTATATTATTATAATAACTTCCTTATTTGCTGCGACTCTTCTTCCAGGTCTTTTTGTTCTATTTCCATTGACCTTCACTAATCGTATGTCCGTTACAGATTTTTTCTCTCTAAAAATTTCTAGTGTCTGAAATTCTCCTGCTCTGATATCTAAGTTATTTGTGTCCTCACTTTTCTTAAGACTATGTTCACATTTTACATTTTCAATTAGCTTACCCTCCATCACCCTCTACTATAAAGCAAACATCTTCTTGATGCATTGTTTATAGCCCTTATCTGTCTTTATTTTTCCCAGAGTATGTATCAAAATATAATGTTTATTTATTAGCATATGTATTAGGGCCCTGCTAAGAAAAAAAAATCAAGTTTTGTGGATATGTGTGTGTGTGTGTGTGTATGAGTTCACACACACACACACACACATATAAAATGAAGAATTGGCTCAAGCAATTATGAAGGCTGAGAATTCCATGCAATCTGGAGACCCAGGAAAGCCAGTAGTGTGCAAAAGCCTGAAAACCAATAGTGTAAATTCTAGTCTAAGTCCAAAGCCCTGGCCTGAGAACCAGTGGCCTAATGTGTAAGTTATAGTTCAAGAGCAGGAGAAATTCAGTGTTCCAGATCAACAGTTGGACAGAGACAGGGAATTCTTACTTCCTTTACCTTTTTGTTCTACACAGTTAATCAGTTGAATGGAGCATTCTCACTCCATTGGAGAGGGAAATCTGCTTTACTCAGTTTACTGATTCCAATTCTAATCTTTTGCAGAAACACCTCCCCAGACATACCCAGAAATAATGTTTAAACAGATATCTAAGCATTCCATGGCTCAGTGAAGATGACAAATAAAATTAACTGTCATGACATATTGTTAACTATCTGCCTTCTCCTTACTATACTCACACTCATGCTGGTAAAAACATTTTATGATTTCATCATTACTGTATCTTCTACACTTACGTAGCAAAAATACTCTCTCAGTATTTAATAAATGAATGAAAGATAGATGGAACAAAGAAAGAAAGAAAGGGAATGAGAATCAAAGGAAACTGAAGGAAAGGAATAAAAGGGAAAAAAGGAAAAGTAAGGATATTAGTTTCAAGATTCAAGAAGTTAAGTTTATTTGAAATTACATTTGAGTATAAGGAGAAAAGGCATTAAAATGTAGAATATGAATGCCATTTAATCCAGATTGGCAGGAACACAGGACCCAGGGATAGATAAGTGTGGTGTATTGAGTTGGGGGTCACAAATGGGCAGAAAACAATTGACTCTTGAACAACACAGGTTTGGACTGTGCAGGTTCACTCAGTGTGGATTTTCTTCTGCCTCTGTCACCCCTGAGACAGAAAGACCAATCCCTCTTCTTCCACTTTCTAAGCCTACTCAACATGAATGTGACCAGGATAAAGAATTTTATGATAATTTACTTTCACTTAATGAATAGTAAATTTAATATTTTCTTTTCCTTATGATTTTAATAACATTTGCTTTCCTCTAGCTTACCTTTTGTTAAGAATACAGTATATAATACATATAATATTCAAAATATGTGTTAATCAACCATTTATGTTATTGGTCAGGCTTCTAGTCAACAGTAAGCTATTAGTAGTTAAGCTTAGGGGGAGTAAAAGTTACACATAGATTTTTGACTGTGCAGGGAGATCAGTACCCTAATCCCCATGTTGTTCTAGAGTCGATCGTGTATCTTCATCATTATCTGATGATGTTCATGTCTTTTTGTTAGTAGACTGGTTTTTAGTTTGTGATGGTGGTGTTTACCAACAACAACATAATTATAAGTATGGTATAATGTCATAGTCTATAAATTTTGTAGTGCCCTACACAGAGATATTCATCGAAGATTGAGGAATAAATATAATCACCAAAAGAGAAATACAAACAGAAAAGTCAAATAGCAAAACAACATTTGATAAGTGAATACGACTACCATGAGGTAAATTTGTAATCAGTGAAAAAGAAACAAATTAAAGTGAGAAAAAAATTGTGATTTTATACTATGAGGAAAATAAGAAAAATTGATGGGGAAACAATTTTTGTTAATCTTGTCTCCTGGCATTATCTTTGCCACTTAGCAAAGAGCTTCGCAAAAAGAAGAAACTTGGTAAGTTTAAATAAATGAATGGAGTTGAACCAATGTGAAAATTCTGTAAAAGTCTTCTAGTAGGTAGGTTAAAACTAATAAAACAATGCACTATGCTTTGTGATTCATGGTAATTTAAAAGAAAATCCATGTAAATAAAATCATGGTGGTAGTTGGTATATGTTTCAAAAAGATAAGTGGTATATAAAAAACAAACAAAAGTGTTGGATTGGTATAAATCATTGGAAGAGTGATTCTGAAGAGTGATAGACAAATCATACAGCATGTTCAAAGGCTCTAATTATACATCTATAATAGTTAGCAGACGTGACATATAGAAAACAAGAGGCTATGTGTAGCTAATGACCAAATTAGAGTTAATCAATTTTTATTATTGCATTGTTAATTCATGAGAAAGCTCATAAATTATTTGTTCTATAATTGCAGATGAAGCAATTTTAAAATGAAAATGTTTTTCAGTCAATCCCTAATGGGTCCATTGAAGCAACTCCTTTTAAATCTTCAGGACAGCAAATTGTGTTAATTGGATGTGTTTTTCACAGCTGCACAGGAATCCCTAAGACTCATGAAATGTGCTTCAGCTGGGGAATTTACCTGCTTCAGATGTTCAGTGCAACAAGGATATATTCAATTTTAATCAAATGGTGTTTTGAGATTAAAAGCAAGATGGTAAGTCCTTTTTCTCTATTTAAAGCTTCTAAGGACTAACTGCTCCTTTACAGTAATATCTAACGCCCATAGGTCTCAACGGCTTTTTTCAGTTCAAATTTTAGGAAAAGTGGACTTGTGCATAGATAGCCTTTTGTCACCTGACATGTTGTCATAAATGATATCCATGACATTCTCAGAAATTCTTAGTCTTACATCTAGGTCAACAATTAAATTAGTTTTGAAGAGTTTTAAAATTTTTTATTAGTTAATATGGTTTCTTAAGTTACCACTTTCTTTTAATAGCACATTTTAAACAATAATTCTAAGACACTCTGATAATCTCAAGGTCATTGCCTTTATTGTCTAGAATAAAAGTTTTACCTACTTTTCAATAAACTGATACAAGCAGATATAGAAAATGAAAATAGTTGGAGGAGAATTGGGAGCAGACAATGGGGTAGGGTGATGACCTTGTTTTTTTTCAATGAAATATACGTGGAGGTATCAGAGACTGGGATAGAGAGCAAAAGGAGTAAGTGAGCTAAAGGACTATCAGAGCGGGAGAATACAATGGTTTCTGAAGAAGAGATATACAAAACGATAGACATTTAGCAAGGAAAGCTCTACTGAGTCCAAAGCCTCTGACAGTCTAGAGATCACAAGCAACACAATTTTGTAAATTAGAAAAAAGCTAGATAATAATGATAGAAAGTCAAAAGGGTGCTCACATTTGAGTGATATTAAATGTGTCCTTGAGATGATTGATAAGTGTTTTCATGTATTTGTAAACAAACAAAATACTTATGAGGAAACATTCTTTAATATTTCTGTCGGATGAAATAAATGTCTGTGTCTTCCCTAATATTAAAAATCATGGCCATATACTTGATGCTTTTTTATTGTTTTAAGTGAAATCTTCTTCTTAGGAATAAGGTACCAATTTAAATTAATTTTACATTTCTGCTTCTGAAAAATCTAAAGCTTGAACGAGTCAATAAACTCATACACCTGGAAGTGTTATCAAAGTAGCTAAATTAGGAATCTGCCCCTCTCTGTATTATTGTGTGTGTTGGGGGGGTGTATGATTTCCCTTTATTTAGTAAACAGGAGATGGCAGTATCTGATCATTATTTAAAATATAAACTAATTGACCTTATTTAGCTCTTAAGTTTCAAAATATACCATATACACAGGCACAATGTCCTCTATCATTTGCAATTTAGAGTATAACATTATGTTTAGTTTGACAAAGGCATTAGAAAGAAAAACAAAGGTCTCATTTACCTTTTTTCATTGATATAAGATACTATGAACCAATAAGGATGTATGTTTATAAACTCAGATAATGAATAAATTAAAATATTTAGAAAGTAATAAAAACTAAAAGGTAAACCTATAAGATCCTATACTTTTAGAAAGGTTGTCCTCTTTATTGTATATAATTATAAATTTGATGAATAAAATTCTAACTTATTTACTAGTATTGATGCCATTTAACAATCATTTAAAATATAAACAAACAGTTAAATCTAAGGATACTTGTTAAAAATTAGCAAAGAAGGAGCAAAAACTGGAATAAAGTAGGGACTACTTTGCCAACCAACTTGCTATTTCTGTCTGTGTAAGTTAATGCGTATTATTAGCTGTGGCACACATTGTTGATGGCCTCACAGAATAATTTGCCCTTGCTTTTTCTTGCTCTCTGAGTCTCCCTCTATAGAAACTAACAATGTCAAGTCCTCAAACAATTGCCCTTTTCACTAGAACATGAATCACCTTCTAGAAGCAGGGGGTGGGAGAGTGGGAAACTTCTGAGGTTGAGTTTTTTCCCTGATAAAGAAAGAAAGTCACATTTGGAGAAGATAGCCTTTTCTTAGGTTTGGTCTATATCGAATGAGAATATATTATCAGTGCTTCCACGGCTATGTTACAAACGACAGAAGAGAAAGAAACCACAATATTTACAAGAAAGCGGATCCAGGTATTTTATAATTTTGCAGCTGCCAAAGGCTAGCTACAAAATTTTGAAGGCCCAGTACAAAATAAAAATAAAAAATTGAGGCCCTTTCTTTGTGTAGCAGGTTAAAAATATTATTAAAGGTAATAAGTATTACCTTTAAAAAAGATATAAATATTTTAAAATGTAATATTTCAAATAAAATATTTTCCCTTTATGTTTTCTCTCTTGATTTGTCATATTTTCTATTTTCTATTTTCTGTACTTTTAAGTAAAGAAAAACTATAATATTAAATGATTAGCATGACTTTTACCATTTATCGTTCTATTGTACAATTCCAGTTTTAATTGTAAATGTTAAGAGCATTATGTGTGCAGAATCACTGAAATTATAAAATCCCTGTTCCTTATCTAGTACTTGTGTATATATTCATTCTTACCAAAACACTGAGAATATCATACACAACTAACTCAATAGCTTTTATTTCGTTTTTTAGTATGTGACCATTCTACCAACACTCTCTCTTCATTTTATTAATGAGTAAGAAATGAATGAAAGGAAAATTAAGTGTGGATACCGTGTGATTATTTTTAGTGTACGTACTTGGCTAGTACAAATAACATGAGAAAGAAAAGATATGATAGGTTTCCTTAGACATTCATGTTTCTTAGAATGCCATTGCCTACTTTCTACTTTTAAAGCCAGCTCTTATTTAAAATGAAAGTGTTGGCCTCTTGGGGCTGTCTGTATCCCTACTTCATTATAGATGTGACATGCTAATCTTGTGCTTGCTTTGAGATTTGCTGACTTCCACACATTATGGATCCACTAGAATTCTAAGTTCATGGGTTATTGTGGATGTCTAAATGAATGTATGGCAAGGAAGAGAACACCTGCATTTTGCGTGTCTCCACTACTTGCATGCTTTTGCCCCACAGTATATCACCTTCAATACACAAGTTCCTTGATAAAATCAAAGTTTGTTAGATAGTGACAGCACAGCATTAAGCCAAGCCCCAGAACCCTTCACAATGTGGGGACTTACATGACTGTAGGTCACACACCTGTAAAACCAATTCTAATGCTGAACTTTATTTTTTATTTTTTTTTATTTCAGCATATTATGGGGGTACAAATATTACGGTTACATATATTGCCCAAATCCCCCCTCCCCCCTCGAGGCAGAGCCTCAAGCATGACCATCTCTAATGCTGAACTTTATCCTGAAACTATGCTCAGAATTATACCTGGGTGAAAAAGATCAAGCCCTTTTGTTTAAGCCACTTATCCTGTACTGGATAGACTCCATGTACCCTCCAGATCCAATGTCCACCATCACTACCCTTGTCCAAACTTTTATGTGCCCCAGTAGTTAAATGTTTGAATGATGAATGACTTGGGAATGGTTGTATTTGTCTGCTGAAAACCTAGGCTCCTGATATAAGCAGTTCTTCAGCACGAAGATGCCAGAAATAGCTTCCTCAGCATTTCAGGACTAGAGATCATAAATGCTTCCTGGTGTTACTATTCCTGGGTCCCTCACAATTTCTTGTCTGTTCTCTTAACCCTCCCGCACATTTGCAAATGATCCTTTCGTTAACTCTTTCTAATCCTGGACTGTGCCACCCCTTTGTTTTTTGCATCCTTAGCGATACAACTGGAGATACTAAGTACTTCATAAAGCCAAAAACACCCTAACTGCTATAATAATCTTACTGAGATACTGCCAGTGCTCTCCAGTGCCAAAGGAACACAGGGCACACACCCATATTCAAACAAAGTGGGGTGTGGTAGCTTATTTCAAATGAGAACATGAACCATAGTCAATTATGAGGCATCTCACTGAAATGTTAGACAAAACTTATAGAATTTGGGCTTGTGTTAGGTGGTTTGGAGAATGGCTCATGGAAGCAAGATTTGTTCTGGATGTGTGAAAGTAGGAGAAAAACTAAGATTTTGTATCTTAGCCATGTGATCCAAAAGGAAGAAAAAATGAAGTTTTCATTGGAAAGAACCAGCAGTCAACGGAATGTTTCATACTTATGGGGGTTTTGATCAGTGGATTATTTTTTTTTTACCTTTTTTTTTTCTGTTTTCACTGTGCACACTGTGAACTTGTCAGATATTGGTGTTCTTGAGATTGTTTACGTTCAACAAGAGGATACTGAAGCCTAACTGTGCCTGTCTGTTACCTCCTAACAGCACCAAAGTCTAGCAGTCAGGGTGAGGTCTGTGTCCAGCTACAAGGAGCTACTTTTTTATTTTTTCTCACCACTTACCTGTTTAATAATATCTTATTAATATTTTGATGTTCAACTCAAGCACTGCAAATTCTATTAAGACATTCACAATTATTTCCTTTCTCAGATGTAATATTTCATTTCTTATTCTTTTATATCGCATATGTACTTACATGAACATCAACTGTTTATAGTGCTTAGCTTGCTCTCCTCAATTAGATAGTAAATTCATACAAATTAGTAACTGATTATATGTTTCTTTCTATTTTCTAAAATGTAATGTTTTGTATACAGCATATATGTGTGTGCATGTATATGTGTGTGTCTTAATGAATGCTTTTTAAATAAATGTTGATCACGCCCACAAAAATGTTGCAGATGGCTTCAAAAAGATGAGACATTGCCCTTTAGTAATAAACATATTTACACAAAATTTTCTTGATAATATGAAATATGTACATTCATTTCTCTCATACACTAAGTTGAGCACTAAATTTATAGAATTAAAAAACATGATATTTTTTGACTACAACATGTTCTGCTATATATTGCATTTCCGAGGGTATGATTCTCTATAGGAAAGATAAATATCTGCAGTAGTATTGCTCAACCAATATGTTAATTCTTTAATGTTTTGATTTTAACAGGATGTACGCTTGTAGCATCTCATGGAGAATATTGTTCTGTTTGAAATTGTTAAGATAATGAGCCTGAACTAATAAAAATTATGCTTAACATTATGGTGATACTTTCTGCAAAGCAAGTGAGTTAATGTTTGCTATTTATAAATATGTACATATGGTTCACAGCATCAACATCCGGTTAAAACCCAAAGGGAAGACACAAATGCATTGCCACTCATGTCTAAATAAGTGCTTAATTATATTTACATGGGTGCCCGACAATGAAAACTATATCATTCATTCCTTCCCATTTTCATGCATAAACCATCTTGTGTGGTTATCTGCTTTTACTAAGGTTTTCTTAGAGCCAAATGGTTCCAATATGTACTATATTATTTGGATGCAAATATTTTATGCCTTTGCATATTGCCAAATGTTAGAAATAATATGGATTTATTTATATATTTAAGTTTTGACACTCCAGTTCTTTCTTTTTTTGTACAAACTAACTTCATATTTAAAGCCAGCAAAAGCAGAAAGAAGTATCAGAACTCTTCCTCTTATAGACACTATGTTGAGTTGTGAAAGGAAGTAAAAGGCCATGGTAATCAGATAAATTTACATGTTAATCACTTTGGGATAGGAGATTTAATAAGATTTTTGGGAAGAAAATAGAGCTCTATTTGCAAACACTGTATGTATGTACCCCCCAAGGAGTTCTTGCAAACCTCATTCCTATTCCCAGGCAACAGAAAAATTAAAAAGCCACAACACTCTCCAAAGCGTGTGGTTTTGAAGGTGGAAAGATAGAGAAGTTATACATGGGAAGTGTTAATGCAGCTGTACTGCATCAAAGCAAACGGTGTATCTGAGCATGTTGTAATAAAAATCCTGGATTAAACATTAATATACTATAAATAAATAATATGGCAACTATAGAAACTTACTATAGAAGAAAATTAAGTAAATATGAAAAAAAGGATTTAAAATGTAATATGTTTTAAAAAGACAACTGGCAGAAAAATTCCCTGAAGTGCCTCACATGACAAAATTAGAACCTTGTATTAACATGAGCTCAAGACCTGAATGATGTTTTAACAGAGCAGCTCAATGAGATGAAAATAGAGATTACAGGGTAATTATAAGCCATGAGGAACTCAGAATTCACTGATAAATATCTAATCAAAGGCATAGAGGGAGACTTTTATATTATTAAAATTAATGTGGAGGAAAAATTAGAAAAGAGACTAAGAAATTAGAAAAATAAAAATATGGAGGCGAGACTAATATTTTCCAGTATAACAAATGACATAGAAATGAAACTTTTATGCATAATAGAAGGAAAACATCTAAAATGAAAAATAAAACACAAATATGTTATATAGCATATAACATTTTAAATACAGCTCTCATAGTGTGTGTGTGTGTGTATGCATATATATATAATGGTTACATTATAGAAATTAAATGGTAAACAGAAAGTATCACATATAAAATGCCTGTCATCCCAATCATAGGCAATGGTGTTACTCTAACTCTCCACAGCTATGTTCAATAGCAAAAGATAATGAAACACGACCTAAGATAAGGTGTGGTCCACTACATCATACTCAGCTTGCCATTAAGAGATGGAAATTCTGAAATATGAAAGAACTGAAAGAATTTCTCCCTGCCTGTTGGGAACAGGCATGTTGTCAGCCCTGTGTGAGTCTCAAACATGTTCCTTGTAATCTTTTCAGGTGGTTTTTCCTGTATTTGAGTAGTTTCCTCACACACATGCACTGATTTATACTCATCTGAATATTTGGGATGGAGTCTTTAGAAATACTTGGAGTTTTCTTTCTTTACAGTTTTCTCTTCCCCTGTACTCTTCTTTCTAAAAGAGAAGACTCTAGCTGTTTTTGCTTCCCTGGACTTCCAGCTCTGCCTCCTTACCTGGAATAGACGAACTGAATTCCCCTTTCCTGTGCCATGGCCTACAAACATTCTCTAAGCAGTAAGTTGGGGCAATCATTACATTAGGCTTTCCGTTTCCATTTTCTTTCTCTCATGATTTTAGAAAACCAATGGAAAAGTCAACAATATATTAAAATAAGACTGCTAATGACACAAACTCTGCGGGAGTAAAGATTGCTGTCATCTACTAATCAAGGTATCACAATTATTTGGCATGCTTGCTGTGAGAAAAGCAGAAACGGACTGTGAACTAGGAAAAAAGAATTTATAAATATCTGCTATGACTATGTGAATAGTTTAAAATGTGAATATGTGAGCATACTTTAATTGACTTGATGTGAAAAATTATATATAAATATTAACCAGTTCTTTTGCATTACCTGTCTCTATTACCGTCAAAATAAAATATGTTAAGTAAAATGTTAGTAGTAGTCAACCCTATATTTCAACATTTAATTTTAAAATATTTAAAATTAGTATTTAACATTAAAGAAACATCATATATCGGCTAAAAGAATGACTAACATTCAAAGGTGAACTAAGTGGTAAGTTTTGCTCTTTTTGGGGAGAGGGTTAGTGTGTCCTCATCTAAGCAATAGTTGCATTATGTTTTATGGAAGCATGATATTGCTAATGTTTTTTGTTTGGTAGTTAAATAAAGTTAAACGATTAAGTATGAATGCTGACTTCTTACCCTTGCACCATTGTTCATGTATAAAGCTAGGTATATTCTCTAAATTCTCATTTCTGTATAGTTCATCAAAGATTTAGATTTGTTCAATGTGTTGTTTCTTTCAAGAGTTTTAAAAGGAAGAAGTTAATCAGTGACCACCGTTCTTATTAAAGATGATGATGATGGAAAGACACAGGTGGTATTTAGGGCTCAGTTTATCTTCTCTCTCCTTGCACACTATGTTCAGGTCCCAGAGTGGTAGCTCAGCAGAGGTAGAGGCCTCCATGGAACTTTCCATGAAATTCCTCTCCTTGGAGTTAGCTTTTTGGAATATTCCTTCTCATAATCTGTGTAAAAATTTAAATATTTACATGACAAAATCCTATGAAAAAACCAACATTCCATAATATATATGTGTGTGTGTGTATACATATATAAATATATATGTATGTGTGTATATATATATATCATTACCTAATATGATATGTATTTTATGCATTCATTTTATTTATTTTCTGACTCTGCAGCTAAAATATAAGCCCCTTAGAGCAGGGATTTTGGCCTCTTTTGTTAACTGCACATTTCCAGTGCCTAGAACAGAGCCTGATACACAGTCATCATTCAACATATTGTTACATATATTGTTAAATATTCATATATAAGTATATATCATACATTGAATAACTGATATTGATTATTTAAGAAAAAAATTATGATAATATCTTAATCAGATAATCTATTCAAGGAAAAATAAATTTATATTGTATCTAAAACCAAATAGAAACAAAATTTTTGTTGGATGATATATACTAACTGAGCAGCTAAAAATCATGAGATCTTCTTTCAAATGTTTTTTATGTGTTTGGCTATTTTTTTATGGCTTTTTTCTCCTTGCCTTTGGCCTTACATATATTTAGTGGGCCAAGTATTTTTAAATAGTTCTTGTTAAAAAAAAGATCAGTAAAATAAATCAGTAAGGCAGACAAGGGCTCTGCTCCAATCAAAATAAATTCTTTATCATGGTACTATTTAACATCTCTAAGGACAGTAACTTGATAATTTGACTATAAAAAATAGCTCTATAGTACTTTACAGTAGTCTAAATATGTCTTATAAAAGCTATGAGGCTTGTTCTATTAGGAGATTCTGAATAAAGTTAACAAAGTTTGGGACAAAGTCATTATATCTACTGTTTTAGTTATTTAGTAGTTTTTAGTAATTGACACTGCTACTTTATCTTTTGTCATTCTTAATACAATTAATGCCTGAAATTCCACCAATACCATTTGTTTATGATATTAAATAACTCACTTGTGGCTTTATATGTAAGTAAATTTGGGCTTGCTTTTTCTTGTTTAATATTTGTTCTTTAAAATTTACCAAAATTAGGCCAGAAAGGCTATAGATGACAAATGCACATGGAAAATGACACAACACAATCTGTTATCAAGGACATTCAAATTAAAATAATAATTGAGTTGTATCTATCTATCCACATTTTTTAAGAGGCTGAGGGATTCCAGGAAGAAATGCTGATGCTGACAAAAGATCTCTTCCAATATTGGAAACAAAGTCACTGAAGGTAGTTATTGAAAAACGTGCCGACCTAAGTGATATTGGAAGTGAGTTGAGTCTGTAAAACTAATGGCGAAAGGAATCATACATAGCACTGTACGTGAGCTGAGAAATTTCGAGTGTTGGTACAGGTTAACAATTCTTATACAAATATACATATATACTAAGATTTTTAAAAAATAAGTAAAAGAATGGAAGCTGGAAGGATCCAGGATTGTCACTGATAGAGTGGAAACTGAGAAATAAGCAAGGGGAAAAATCTAGAATGACCCTTGTGGTAATGGGATAGATTTGGTAATATCAGTATGAACTCTTATTTAGCTTAATATAGATACAGATTTGCCCGTATGTGTGTGTGTGTGTGTGTGTAAATAGATAGATCTAAATAGATAGATATAGAGATTACTCTCTCTCTATCTTAAAAAGACACATTCATAATATGACTTTTGTCCAAGTGATACAGCATAGAAAGGAGAGAAAATGAGTAATTTTAAAGTGATAAACCTAACAAACGTTACCTCAGCCAGGCTATCGAGATTAATATATTAACAGGGACAAGTCATGCTGATAATATGAAGCCTTATGATATGGTGAAAATGACACATTTCCTCTGTGGTCCTCCTCTCAAAAACGTATAAATCAAGTCTAATCATGAAAAAAAAATCATTCAAATTTCAAATCCCATTCTACGAAATATCTGACCAGTACACCTTAATACCATCGTAATCAAAAATAAGGAGAATCTACAAAACTGCCTCAGCCAAGAGGAGGGGTCTAGGGAGACATGACTACCAAATGTGAGGTGTGTCTTAGTCATTTGGGGCTGCTTTAACAAAGTATCATACACTGGGGAACTTATAAATAGCAGAGATTTATTTCTCACATTTCTGGAGGATGGGAGGTCCTAGATGAGTGTGTCAACATGGTCAGTGCTGGTGAGGCCCCCTTTCACTTTATAGGCTGCCATCTTCTCCCTGTACTTTCACATGACAAAAAGAAGATGAGAGAATTCCCCGGGGTCCCTTTTATAAAGGTGTTAATTCCTTTCCTGAGGGCCCCAGTCTCATAAACTAATCATCTTCCCAAAGGTTCCACTTGCTAATTCTACTACATTGGAGGTTAGGATGTCAACATGTGAATGTTGAGAGGACAAAACTATTCAGTCCATTGCAATTTGGCATTCTTTATTGAATTCTGGAATAGCAAAAACATTAGATAAAAATCGAGAAAGTCAGAATAATGCATGGACTTTGGCCAATAATCTTTTTTAAATTACCAAATAAATTTCAAAGCTGAATCTAAAGAGGGGTCATCAAATGGAAAAATATTTCCCAAGGAATATTAGGAATACATAGAGTTTATATGTCATAATCTTTTTAATTTGTCATACTCTATACCTGATACAGATTTTTATGCATTACTGATTAGCACGTAATTTAATGAAAATTATTGTGATAGAATGGAAAGCGCAACAATACCATCTAATAATTTTTGCCTTTTATCTTTTACTTTTTTTGAAAACTCACAAAATCCAGTATCATAGCATTAGTCAAAGAGGTAGCATAAATCATAGCAAGTCAAGTGACTTCATTGAGTCCTTTTATTGAAAAAGTAGAACAATTATGCTCATACTTTTTTTGGTAAATATAGTATATTTGTATTCTGAGTTATAGCAAAATGTGTTTTTTTAAATGCATAAAAGAACAATCGAAAAACCTTTTACATGAAAATATACAATGTTTTGTGGCAATTCATTTTAAAAATCAAGAGTTATATAGATTTTTTAGAAAGTAAAATATCACCTGTGTCCAAGGAACGGCAATTTACACATTTAATTCACTACAGATCATTAAGGATTTATGAAGTGAAAATCAATACCATTAGCAATTTAAGTTTTTAAGAGATATAAAATTTTTCATGGAACTATTGGCAAAGCTGGATCCACTTTTGTCATATAAATAAACACCAGAAGGGATAATCCATGGAAATTAATAATAGAAATAAAATTTTGCATAGTAAATCAAGCACATACACCCTGTTTCACATGTATATGTGTTAATTTTTATGCAGATAATCATTGGTATATGGAGAGAAAACTCCTAAAAATGTGAGGGCTACCTCAATATATATATGGCAAAAACCCTGTCCTTTTAAAAAAATTTCAATTATTTCATCATCATTGAATTAATCTAGTTAATATCTAATTCCATTATAATTTGTTCATTCTATATATATATGGCATATATGTGTGTGTATTTATTCACACACATCCTCACACATATGCCATAATTAGTTCACTGATTGCATAATGGCAGCTTTAATAAGTAAAGGCGACTTCTACATGCTGATTGTATTCTAACTGAAGGTATATGTGTGGTTAGCAATGTCAGAAAAAAGTCCATCTTTAACCAGCGTAATAAATTATTTGAATCATGCCTCACAGATCATATTCAATTTCACTTAAGAAAATCATATTATCTTATAAATAAACTTAGAATAATATATCTAAAATATAATCTCTTCATGTTCTCATCTTTGTTTTTTATGTCTTAATAAATATGCTTAAATATTGGCAATATCATCAACTAATACTTAATAGTTAGCTGAAGATGTCATTTGATTCTCTTTCCTGTGAATTGCTCAAAAATACTTATTTGTTAGATCTATTTCATTGTATTCATTATAGCAATTTCTAAAACAACTTTACTCATCTAGTTTATATAATTTCATTACTAAATTTCCCACTGACAAAGTTCAAAATACATTTATTTGTTAGTCAAAGTTTATCTTCTTCATTGAATGTGCAAAATCCCTGATAGTTTGTGTACTTAATCTATGAACAGTCTTGTTTGAAAACAGGAGTACTTTATACCTCTTTATTATTTCCTTCTATAGTTTAAGGATCTAAAAGTGTATATGAATCTAGAGATAAATACAAATAAGAAAATGGGTAGTCCAATCTCAGAATTAATATGTATCCACAGAGGGTCTTCACTAATCTCTCTAATATCCCTTCAATAAATGTCTAAATAATTGAATATGGTGGGTTTTGTAAGTTAATTTTTATGCAGATAATCATTGGTATATGACAGGGAAACTCTTAAAAATGTAAGGGTTACCTCAAAATATATACGGCAAAAAACCCTCTCCTATAAAAATTTCAATTATTTTATTATCAATAAATTAATCTAGTTATTATCTAATTCCATTATAAGTTGTTCTACTTTAGTCCTACTCTGTAAAAGCAGTAATAGCCTTTGTGTGTTGCAGAGGAGACCAAGGCTATGTCTTGCATCCTTGTGGTTGAAATGCTAGTGAAGGTTTCCATTCGCAGGCTTCTTCACTTGCAGATGTCTAAAAGAGACTCTTGTAGGGGTTTTCTCATATCAGCTTTGCTCAAGAGCCTCCCTCAATTTTTTTAATTTAAATTTTTAAAATTTTTATTTATTTTGGGTGCATAATGTATATATTTATGGGGTACATATGATGTTTCGAGACAGGCATACAATGTGTAATAATCAAATCAGAGTAATTGGGGTATCTATTATCTCAAGCATTTATTATTTTTTTGTGTTAGGAATATTCCAATTCCATACTTAATTATTTATTCATTTTTGTTTACTAAAATGATGCAGGTCAATGAATAACATGCCTTTAACCTACTCATTTTTTTAAATTGTACATATTCATGAGGTATAAGCACAATTTTTTTACATTAAAATATTGCATTGTGAGTGAAGTCAGGGCCTCAGTGCATACATCACTGAAACAATGCACATTGTACCTAGCAAGCAGTCACCCATCATCCACCTTCCTCCCACCTCCCCACCCTTCCAAGTTTCCATTATCCGTCATTCCATACTCTGCTACCAATTATGTCTTACCTTAAATATAAACACAAACAAAATATAAGCTTTGTAAAAAGAGGTAAAAATGCAACTAAAGTTATTACCACAGTGTGTAAAGCAAAAGAAGAAGTATGTATAGAGGAACAACAATAAATCATAACAATGAAAATACAATGATAAGAAATTGCTTTATTGCTTTATAAATCAGAATCTTGTGTTGAAACCAATAGAAAGCCAATCTACCGAAGTAAATAGAAGTAGAATCTTCAAAAGAATGTGTCTAATGCCCAAGAACGAAGTGAGATCTAGAATACATCTCTAACATCAAGAACTTTCTGGGTCAGAGGTTATTGCTGCCACTATTTCTTCTGAATCTAGACATTCAGTCACCACCACTGTTGTCACTGGACACTTCTTGCTATTCTGTGTACTTCCTCCTAAGATATTGATTGTGACTCTCAGGTCAGTCACGATTTGCTACTAACATCCAATTGCCCCTGCACCTTTGAGTTGAAATATCAGATGCAGTATCCATTGCCCAAGCCTCAGACATCTGCCTACAGCTTAAATACTAAAGAATGAGGAGAGTATATACATATTTTCAGTTGACATATGTAATTATAAGACTCTCTATCAAGCTGTAAAAGTGTTCAAATGTGGTCTGACCAAATATTTCTGATTGATATTATAGTTCACAATTTTGGCTGTTCAACAAATGTATGAATATTTCCTGCCACAAATACATTTGGAGAAACAGATGCTGATGTCAATCCCAATGCAAATATCCTAAAAGATGCTGCACAGAAAAGAATTACCTTCCTTTGTATATACTTATTTATTTCAAGGTAAAATTGATTTCTGTGAATTTGATCAAACAATAAATTAATTTAACCTTTTATTGAATTTGTACTACAAACTTAGTCCTGCAAGGCAGCTTAGTTAGCATTCATTATTTTATTAACAGTGTGCTATTGATCAAATTGACTATAGGAACATCTAAATTTATACCAAAATAAAATCAACTATAGGCATGAGATTAGTGATAATGGACTATTTCATAGAATATTTTCTTCTTAATAGAATTTACACATTAATGATAAGCTCTGTACTGTCATTATATGATGTTTATTTTTTCATGACCAAAAAATAATTTTACATATTTAGATGTACATCTGTAATCTGAGACTAGATGATTTCTGAAAGATAATTCAGACATGATACAGAAGCCCTTATTTTAAACTTTAGCTGATTGCTTATTCTTGATAGAGTAAATATTCCCAAGAACTTCATGGAGAGTTAAAATAATTCCTCTTCAAATTTACTTGAATTCAAGAAGTAGGTTAAATATATCTTCCAGTCTATAATCTATCTGATAAAGTCAGAATATAATTCTGTTGAAAAAACTCCATCATTAATAGACAAAATGGATTTTAATGTTCTTATAATTAAATATATTAAATGTATAAATAAGAATGCACAAAACAAAATTGCTCACTTCATATAGTAATTATAAAGCAAACACTCATTCAACTAAGGTGAAAAAAATATATATATATATATCAAATCCTGGAAGACTGCTATATACCTCTTCAAAATAAAAATTTCCACTTCCCTAAAGGTAAATACTATCCTAATTTTAGTAAGGAACACATTATTGCATTCCCTTATGTTTGTGCTATATATTGTAAAATATGTATATATGTGTGTATATGTACATGTATATGTAATATCTGTATATATTGTAAGATACATTATAGCCTCAGGTTTAAGTCTGATATTACTTTTAAAAAAGTAAAAGCTTAAGTTAATATGACTAAAATTAATACAATGAAAAGAAGAAATACGTTGAAGAAAAGAACAAAGTTCTGAAAATCACCACACAGTTATCTGAAGTTCAGAATTCTACTTGGGATTTTAAAGAAAATTCCTCATAAGAAAAGTAAAATGCAAGCAGAAGATTGAAGGTTTATCCCTGTCACTCTCAGTTATTAGGGATTGATAGAGAGCATTTGTTTTGCTTGTTTCTTTGATTTTTAATGTTAACTGTGTCCTAAATTTTATACAATGTGCTAACAGTTGAATTAGTATTAATATTTTAAGCCATATTCAATCCAAAGTAGCTGAAATTTTCATGAACATAGAGATGGGAATGGACAATTATCTGCAAAAACCTGTAAAAGGAAAATAGATCTATTAGGTCATTAAATATGAAATGTCTGATTTTGAATCAAAATTTTAATTTATTATATCTCAAAAAAGAGGCAGTGCAATTAATCTAAGTATGTATCTAAATTATCAACACAGTTTTGCCTTCTTAATGGTAGCTTGTTTATGCCAGCAGCAAAGAAGCCTGCAGAGCAAGTGGTGATGAAATCACAAAAGGCATTTTCCACAACTTGCTGAGAATTGAATATTTTTCATTGCAAGAAGCAGTCCAAAGCCTGGAAGAAGTGGTAGTCATTTGTTGCAAGGTCTGGAGAACACAGTAGATGACAGCTTCTTTAGTTTGAGCAACACTGTTTGTGCAACACATGGTCTAGCATTGGCTTGAGAGATGATCGACCTGTCTCTATTGGCCAATCTCAGCTGCTTGATTGCAAGTAATAGAACAACAGGAGGATAGAGCACTTTGGCGTGGCACTAACTCTGCAGGCACACTGTGAACTGAACTGCAGGACGGCTCCCACTGCCCCCACAGACCTCTGCCTGGTCAGACCCAGGACCTGACAGGAGTCTGGGCAGAGCCATTGCACCAGACAACAGGCATGGTGGGGCAGCATCTAATGCCATCCTGAGCTCTTGGGTGCATGGCACCAGGTTTGTACCAGGCTAGGGAGGAAGTGGACTGATTTGTGGCTTCCCTGAGCTGTACCTGGTGACTTGAAGCCAAGCATATCTCCCCTAGAGCACAAGGGGATCTGAGCACAGGAGGAATGGACCAGGGAACAGCAGGCTCCAACTTGAGAGGTTTTGGGCAACTGCTTCACTATGTCCTGTGTGGGGAGTGGAGAACTCAGCCCCTAGGCCACCAGAACTGATATATGTCCACCTGACTTGGCATCTGTGTGGTCTCTGAGCCTGGGGAACGGAATGCCACTTACTAGGTCCTGACTCCACCTTCCAGGCCCCAACTGCCTCCTGCCTGCTCGGCCCTGACCCCACCCTCCAGTTTAGATCAGCCCTGCCTTCTGCATGGCCCTACTTCTGGCTCTTCCGTGCTGCTCAGAAGTTCTGCTTCTCACTCCTCCCCAGTCCCAGCTTTGAAGCTGTCATGTGGGAGCCTGATGCCCCATCTCTGTGCTTCCAGAACCCCCACCAGGCCTGAGACATCATTTACAAGTCTCCAGCAATGTGCCTGAAACCCAAGACCCCACCCGAGAGCCTCCACCACCACCATATGGCTGGAACAACTGCTCCAAAGTCCAACACACTGCCAGGGACCCCCAGCTTCAAGCCTCCAGTACACTGCTACCTGGTTTGAGCAAATGCACACAGCCTAAAGAAACATGACAACCATATCCAGCAGGTGCTATTACCTCTGTGAGGAGACCAGTCCCCCCAAAACCAGCCTCAGTGAAGAAGGTCTCCCCCAGTTCCCAACTTGAACATCCAACTATCTGGTGAACAACCCAACACCCAACCCAAACAGCATTCAGCACAGGCTTGAGCAGAGGAAATCACAGGTACACTGAACAAATCAAAATAGCTGCATCATGGGCTTCTAGTGCACACGCTCCTCCTCTGCCACATCAACATTCCAGAGAGAGCTATCTAGTGACTTCTCCTTGCTATAATCAATCAAACAGGAGTGTTTCCAGCAAGGAACAGGAGCCCTGCAAACCTATTAGCCCTGAGTTAGAAAAGAGGTGTCAGATGAGAAGAAACCAGCAAAAGAATGCTGAAAACATGAAAAATCAAAACAGACCAACAGCCCCAAGAAATCACAATGGAGCTACAGCAGTGAACTCCAATACAAGGAAATTGTCAAAATGACAGAAATGAAATTCAGGATATGGATGGAAAATAATATGAATGGAACTGAAGAGAAAGTTGGAAAACCACAAAAGGAAGTAAAAGAAATATTTCAGGGAATTAATGAAAAAGTCACTAAAGAAATCAATAAAATTAGGAAAGATATAACAGAACTTAAAGAAATGAAAGAGTTATTCAGGGATTTTCAAAACACAGGAGAAAGTTTCAGCAACAGATTAAAACAAAGAGAAGAATCTCAGAGCTTGAAGACAAGGTTCTTGAGCTAACCCAGTCATTTAAAGAAACAGAGAAGAGAATATAGGCAGGGAAATCATAGAGAGATATGGGATTATGCAAAATGAACAAATATATACAAATTATAGGTATCCCTGAGGGAGAAAAAGAAAATGTCAGAAAGCATGGAAAATCTATTTAAGAGAATTATTGAGGAAAATTTCCCTAGTATCTCCAGAGATCCAGACATCCAGACACAACATGGACATCATAGTGTGGGAAGATTCATAGCAAACAGGACTTCTCCAAGACACATAATAATCAATCTGGCCAAAGTCAAAATGAAAGAGAAAAGTCTACAGGCGGCTAGGTATAAGAAACAACTGACCCACAAGGGAAAACTCATCAGGTTAACAGCAGAATTCTCAGCATAAACCTTACAAGATTGAAGGGAATGGGATACCCCTTCTTCAACCTTCTTAAACAGAACAACTTCTAGACTAGTATTTTGAATGTTGCAAAACTAAGTTTCATATCTGATGGAGAAATTAAGTATTTTCCAGATAAACAAACATTGAGGAAATTTGTCATAACTAGACTTGCCCTGCAGGAAGTACTCAGATCTGCATTATATATGGATCAGCATAATAGACACCCACCAGTGTAAAACCACTCAAAATCTAAAGGTCAAAGCCCAAATATCACAATGGCTCAAGAGGTAAACAAAGCAGTAAAGTTCTACTCAACAGGATGAACAAAAATCCACTGCACTTAACAATTCTTTCAAAAAATGTGAATGGCTGAATTCCTGACTGAAGAGACATAAGTTGGCTGAATAGATCAGAAAAATACAAGCCAAGAATCTGCTGTCTCCAGGAAACACATCCAACCCGTAAGGACTCATTCAGACTCAAAGTGAAGGGATGGAAAACAATATTCCATGCAAATGGAAACCTAAAGTGATGTGGTGTAGCAATTCTCATATCAGATAACTTAGACTTCAAGTTAAAATACTTAATGAAATACAAAGATTATCGTTATATGATGGTAAATGGAACAATTCAACAAGAAGACATAATAATTCTAAATTTTTATGGACCTACCACAGGTGCACCTTGATTCATAAAGCAAAACTACTTGATCTAAACAAAATGATAAACCTCAGCATTCTAATGGCTGAGACTTCAACACCCTACTGACAGAATGGGACAGATCCTCTAAGCAGAAAATAAACAAAGAAATAATAGACTTAAATAGGACTCCAGAAGAAATGGGCCTGACAGACATTTACAGAACATTCTACCCCAAAACTACTGTAAATACATTCTTCTCAGCAGATCACAGAACATTCTCTAAGATTGATCACATCCTAGACCACAATGCATATTTCAACAAATTTAAAATAATACAAATTATACCATACATCTTCTCAGACCACAGTGGAATAAAATTAGAAATCATTTCCAACAGAAACACTCAACTCTACACAAAGCAATGGAAATTAAACCATCTACTGATGAATGATTATTGGATCAAGAAGGAAATTAATGTGGAAATCAAAAAACTCTTCAAACTATATGACAAACGGGATACAAATTATCACAATCTGTGAGATTCGGCAAAAAGCAGTTGTAAGAGAAAAATTGATAGTATTAAATGCCTACTTCAAAAAGACAGAAAGATCACAAATTAACAATCTAACAAACTGTCTCAAGTAATTGGAAAAGGAAGAGCAAACCAATACAAACCCAGAAGAAAAGAAATAACTAATGTCCGAGAAGAACTAAATGAAATAGATCACAAAAGAATTGTACAGAAGATTAATAAAACAAAACGTCGTTTCTTTTCTGCCTACCACTGAGATAGTGTGCATTGTACCTGTTGGGTGTGAATTTACCCATCTCTTCCTCCCCTCTCCCACCTACCTGATTTCAGTTGAGTTTTACTTCCATAAGTGCACATAATGTTGATAAATTAGGTCCAATTCAGTATTGAGTACATGCAATGTTTGGTTTTTTATTCTTGTGATACTTCACTTAGTAGGATAGTCTCCAGTTCCATCCAGGTTGTTACAAAAGATACTAGATTACCTTCTTTTTATGGCAGAGTATTACCCTACATTATAGTATTACCCTACATTACATCTACACATTTTATTAATCTACTCATGTATTTATGGGTACTTGAGTTGTTTCTACATCTTTGG
>VBSM01000272.1:94773971-94788902 GCA_008086735.1 Cheirogaleus medius | reverse complement strand
AAAAAAAAACAACAAAACAAAAAAAACAGCTTAGAAGAAAAGGAGTCAACCTTGAGATACAAAAAAGAAAATAATGAAATATTTTTTAAATTAATTGTATCGCTACTTTCTCAATAATCAGAAAACATCTAAATTGAAACATTTAGACATTATTTTAAAGACAAAATCTAAAGTAAGCTTATTCAAACAAACATGTTTAAAATCTCTTTCCTCCAAAAAATAATTATATTAAGATTCAATCTAGCAGAATAAATCTTTGAAGATCTCATCTTTATGTAAAGGAAACTATTTGCAATGGATATATCTGTATTTATTGGTGTTTAAAATTTCATTCTCTCTCTCCCTCTGGCCACAAGCAAATTATGGTGCCAACCACAGAAAAAATTTTTTTCTAAATAATTGTGAAAATTCCCATTTCCATATAGGCAAGGCATCTGTTGAAGTGTTTAATGAAACAGGATTTAATGGGGGGAAAATGAATGATTCTTTTCCCTTGTGAAAACAAATCCTATTTGTTCAAATTTACAGCGGCAGGGGAGTGGAAGATGTACCTATGCAAATAAACTATCCAGGTGCAGAGTGTGCATGCAAAAAGATAAGCTAGGTAGTAGCTGAATAATTACTGTAATTCAGAACATGTAAATATATCCCATGGACTAAAGAAACATAAATAGGTATAATAGAAATGGAGCAATTAAGAAAATATGCCTTTAGGTTAAATAGCAGTGCATATCCTAAACAAAGGACTTAGTTACTCACAGGACAAAATCAAGGATAATGTGTTCATCTGAGTAACAATTTTTAACCATATTTCAAAGTCAAGTGTACGCTAAAGCCAAGTTAGTCACAGCTCATTATCTGAGGTGGAAAAATTATATCATGCTACATTCAAAGAATATATTTTAATGAACAAATTTCCACTTATGTCAATTGTTGCATATTGTCTTTAAATTCTTTAGGATATAGTGATAAACCACTAAAGCAGACACAACAAATTTCAGAAACAATGGAATAACATGGAAAAACATCCATTTCATGAACACTATACTACATCCTCTGAAAATTAGTAAGCTATTTTTGTAAAGTTCATGCTAAATTGACAGAGTAAAGGGACAATTAGAGCTGCTGCTTTTCCAGACATCTTTAGTTCTGTGCCTAATTCTGAAAGTTATCGGATAGTATTCATATGTGTTTGTTTTTTAAATACATGTACTTTAATTAAATGCATTCTCTAAATATGCATTCTCTAGAAATAGTTATCTTAATACTATCGTGTAAAGTGTTTTAAAATAATATTACGAGTTTAGTTTTTTTCAAATCAAAGTTTAATAGTGCTTCTAAGATAACCCACACTCAGGTTTTTCCCAGATACAAAGTGATAAATAATACTCCTCACAGAGCACTTTAATATGGGTCTAACCACATGAATGATGGCTAAACAATGCATACATCAAGATTTCTGAAGCAGCACCCAAAAATAAAACTCATATAGAAATAATCACTAGGAGATGCTTAGGATAACCTGTGCTCCAACACACTGGGGAGCAATACAAACACACACACACACACACACACACACATATACAATGATATGGCAAGACAGGAGCTCTGAATCAAGGAGAAAAATAAAAACAATTAGACTATATGGGTATATGAGCTGAATGATTAACAGAGCACTGGTATCTCTCCTGATAAAATTAGTGTCTAAGATATAATGGCAATATGATAAGGTAGAAGCTACACAGCAACCTGCTTTTACAGTTTACTGTCTGTGGTTGAGGAAGCACCCACTTCTGTCCTGGAATAATCAATATATTGATGGTCAAATTGCATGGTGGATTACAATTGATTATTATTAAGAAGTGGGGCTTTGGCCAATTTCTGTGAAGCCTCATAGGACAAGACATATGGTAGGAGTTTAGCCTATAGATTTTCAGTCTACAATAAGTACACCCTTACTCTCATATGGTCATTATCACCATCAGCCTTTGCAATTTTACAACTCTCACTTCATACATACTAATAAAGATGTTGGAAAAAAGTACAAAAAAATGTCAAGCCTAAGGTCATTTCTTTCAAGAGACACCCAATATTCTATGGAAATAAAAAATATATAGATAGGAAAAATTTAGCATTAAAAATTAGAAACTTTTGGGGGAACGACCAATAGAAAAAAGAAATTATATATCCATAAGGTAATATATAGTGGTTAGAAGAATATGCAAATTAATATACATCAATTAATGCAATCTCTTTTCTCTGTTGGTAGAGTACAAGAAATGGTGCACCAGAGCCAGCTCATGCTGCATCATGGGAGCTGATTGTTAAATTTTCAAGTAGTTTATAATTAGCTAAGACAGGAGTATCCACAGCACGGGATTCAACAAATCCTAAAAGTGAGGACTCCCCTTCCCTTTCCCTATCCAGGACTAATTGTTAAACATTTAAAAACTCATTCATGAGTATAAATGAGAGGGGGAATAGTCTAATATTGATGACGTAATTTTTCAGTTCCTTCTTAATTCTCAATCTTTATTACAGAATTGAGGAAATTTATTTAAATGACCTGTGTAAATTTCATGAGAATGCGGAGTATTTAGGGGTTCCTTCAATAGCTCTAGGATATTATTACATTAAATTTTATTTGTATTCCCAAATGTAAAATGAGGTATGATATTGCATAACATGGAAAACTGGGTGATGAATTTTCTAGACATTCATTACCAGGACATTTAATTGAAATAATTATTATTTTTAATATCAGTACATATCAATCATCATTATATATAATGAAGCTTTTATTGTCCTTTGCATACTAATAGTATGTGATATACTTTCCAGCCAAGGCAAAGTATTGGCAAAGTTGTAAGAGAATATTTCCTGCAGGGCAGGTGTGGTCTTGGCAAATGCCCTCAGTGTTTGCTTATCTGGAAAAGTATTTCTCCTTCATATGTAAACCTTAGTTTTGCAGGATATAAAATTCTATGTTGGCAGATGTGCCATTTAAAAAGACCCAAAACAATAAATGTCAATGTGGGTGCAGAGAGATATGAACACGCATACACTGCTGGTGGGACTGCAAATGAGTACAACCCCTGTGGAAAGTAATATGGAGATACCTCAAAGAGCTACAAGTAGATCTACCATTTGACACAGAAATCCCATTACTGGGCATCTACCCAAAGGAAAAAAAGAACACTCTATAAAAAAGACTTCTGTACTTGAAAGTTTATAGCAGCATAATTCACAATTGCAAAGATGTGGAAACAACCCAAGTGCCCATCAATACATGAATGGATTAATAAAATGTGGTATATGTATACCATGGAGTACTATTCAGCTATAAGAAACAATGGTGATATAGCACCTCTTGTATATTCCTGGGTAGAGCTGGAACCCACTCTACTAAGCGAAGTATCCCAGGAATGGAAAAACAAACAAACACCACATGTACTCACCATCAAATTGGTATTAATTGACCAACACTAACATGCATATATAGTAGTAACATTCATCTGGTGTCAGGCAGGTGGGAAGGAGGAAGAGGGGATATGTATATTCACACCCAATGGGTGCAGTGTGCACTGTCTGGGGGATTGACCAGCTTGAAGCCTTTCTGTATATTGTGCAGTTGTCACATATAAAATAAGCAAAAGTAGAAGAGGATTACCTATAACTCTTTATATTAATATAAGTCCCTTATACCTTGGTGATCATTTTGGTCCTGGTGGTATAGCCTGCTCAACCTGAATGGTGAGACATATTTATGCTAATCCTGTGGCTAAGCAGAATAAGCACTTAATGACCTTGCTCATATTTGCTAACTGACTATTAGAGTACTGACCAGAGCCACTCCAAGTTTTTATGGATGTGGACATAATTCTTAGTACTCTCAGACACACATCCAATACTGTCATACCTAAAATTCCTCAAATGTTGTTGTTGTTAATAAAAGTTAACATCAAGTGAAAATTATGAGGTGGCATAACAAGAAATTTAGAAATCACTTGAACAAAGCTTTAATGAGATCAGTACCTAGGACAGAATATCAGAGTACAGAAAAAGTTGCTTATCTTCCTTTCTTTTGTAAAAAGTTTTTATTTTCAGTAGGAGAATTGGTCATGCCAATCTCTTGATCCAATTGAGTACCTTCTGTTCTGCTATTCACCTGTTCTAGGCAGAGTGAGTGGATTCTTTATTGAATGACAATATTCCCTGTGGAAATCTAGAAATTAGTCTACTCTGGCTACCAGAACAAAATATCACAGAATGGGGTCTTAAGTAACAGATATTTTTTCCACAGTTATGGGGCCAGAAGTCCTAGATCAAGGTGTCAGGAGATTTGGTTTAGTTTCTTCTGAGGGTTGTTTCCTTGGCTTGCAGACAGCACTTTCTCACTGTGTGTTCATATGGTCTTCACTGTGTGTGCTTGTCTGTTCTCCCTCTCTCTCTGTCCTAATCTCCCCTAATGACACCAATCATATTGGATTAGGGCCCGCCCTAATGAACTCATTTTAAATCACTTACCACTTTAAATACTCTGTCTCCAAGAAAAGATCACATTCTGAAGCACTGGGTATTAGGGCTTCAACATACAAATTTTAGGGAGACACAACTAATTCATAACAAAGGGTAACATTGAAGTTTATCAGCACTCTTACTTGCTACTTTTGTTTAATGCCATCTGTCCCTCTCTGTCTCTCCTTTGCTGCCACCTTGAATTCTAGTACAGTATTAGAAAATCAAGCAGTGCACAATTTCAGAAACACATTTTTTCACACATTGCTATGCTCCTGGCATTCTCCTTCTTTCCAGTAGCTTTATATTTTCTGCAGAGAGCCATTTCGTCCCCACTAAGCCTCATTATCAGGGTTTTAAAAAAACGTCAGATAGAGTAAATCAGCCAGCAACTGGGCCTCTTTATAAGGCAAAACAATTCATTTGAAACTTAACATGAGATAATTTTTAAATGAAAAATAATCATTGAAAATTTAGGAAACACATTCATCTGTTAAATATTTTCTTGATCCCAAATCTGTTTAAATTGGTTTACAGCTCTTGAGCTGTAGAATATGCCCACTACCATTTCTTATAAATAAGAACAGGGTACTGTGAGATATAGGGACTCAAAAAAAGTGCAATAAATTTATTTAAAAATCCCAAATTCATTGTTTCTACTGGAAGTGCTCTCTCTGTGTCCAGGCTGGTTTCTGAAGTTTACAAATGAATAAACAATGCCATTTATTGCTAATATATAATTAATTAACCCAGATGTAGTAATGGGAGGTCTCAAGGCTTTCAAGGAAGTGAAAGTGGAGGAAAGAATAATTTAAAAACTCAGTAAGCTGTGATTCCTATTAGCTAAAGCTTTGTAAATGTAAGTTATCACCTTAACATCAGATAATGTTTTAAGTAAGTGATCTGCTGTGGTTGATGGATTCTTCTTTTTCTAATTTTTTTCTTTTTAAAAACATCTTTATTGAGATATAATTCACATACCATACAACTCACTCATTTAAGGTACAATTCAATAGTTTTTAACAATCATCACCACAGTTGATTTTAGGACACACTGATCACCTCAAAAAGAAACCCCGTACCCTTCTTGTATCACCTCTTTATTCCCCCATTGCCCCTCTCCCCCAACCCCAAACAACCACTGAGCTACTTTCTGTCTCTGTGTATTTTCCTGTTCTGGACATTGGATGGAGTCATACAGTATGTAGCCTTTTGTGTCTGGCTTCTTGCACTTAGCATAAGTTCCTTTTCTTTTTCTTTTCTCATGTACTATTCCATTTCTCAGATCTCTTATAAAGGTAATTATTTTGATCTCTAATGAATATTTCTTTTGTTTTTTAAAGCTCACCTATTTTCTAGTAGTAAATGGGTGATTCACGTTTACAATTGGAGTAGACAATGACACTGTCATTAGTGAATTTTCAGCTTGTTTCAAAAATGCTGATAAGGCATCTGGCAAGCTTTGTCATGACCTTGGAGGATTATGTGGTAGTCTCATAAACAATATTTGCACAAAAAGAAATAGGAAGTTAAAGTTAAAGGAAGTTGTTTTATTCCCTATGGGAAACAAAGTAATCAAAATGTACACAATGAATTCAGGTATTCTAATTAACTCATTAGTGACCACTTACACTTATGTTGTTTTATCATCTATGATTATGAATTATCCATACTTTTGAAAAAGAATAATGCTGACTTTCCTCTCTAGATATGAAATTTTCACCATATCTTTGTGTTTCCAGATGGTTATCATTAAATACCAGCTTGTCGTCTTAGATAAACCTTCAAATACACTGATTGTTTTGCCTTGAAATTCCCAGGGAGTTATTAACTCATTGAGCATAACCAGAAAAAAATATCTTTGGAAATATTCTGTCACAAAGAAGGGACTAATTTCATAGATGTCAGAGAACTTGACCTCCCTGCTATATATGACACAGGCCTGGCTGGTATACCTAACAATGAAAGTATAATAGTAAATTAAATAAATAAGATTTTTTCTCCTCTATTTCTTAGCAATCTAATATTCACCAGTCCTAGTAGATATGGTGTGCCCTTTTATGAGGAATCAAGTTTTCTTCTATCTTGTTGTTCTGCTATCCACAGAAGGCACTTTTGTGGCTAGTAAAATAGAGCTCAAAAGAAAGGACACAAAAGAAGACTAAAACCAGCCTGCTTCCTGCCTTCACAATTGTATGCCAGGACATGGGATAGTGTCTACTCAGAAGGGCACCTGTTTCCTTGGTCCAACAAGAGGAGGTGCTATTTTTTTTTTCAGTTTAGTCTAGTAAAGGGAAAGACCTTTTCCATCCCCACAGTCACTGATTTGTGCTATTGGTGCCTTGTTATCACGATGGTTTTATATCTCATATCATGAATCACAAGATCTTTTGTTTTCTCTATTTCAGCTGTTCTCAAGGATCGGTGCCTATTTCTCTATTGTGTTCCCCAGATCTTTGAAAAGTTAATGAATCAGACATTTATAAATATTTTTGAAGGCCAATGTTTGTGAAAAGTTTTATTTAAAATTTTCTTTCAAAAGTTTCCTAATAAAATGTCAAATTTTAATTATCTTAAAACTAAAGAAAAGCATCTGAATGGATATGGATTTGAAATATCTTATGTTCTAGAATTTGAACAGTCCTTTATTTATATAAAACCTTTTTTATTTCAGAATATCACGTGGGTACAACATTTTGGTTATATAAATTGCTTTTGAATCATTTGCATAAAAGTTATAAGTGAGCGCCATCCCCCAGATAGTGTGCATTGTACCCATTGGGTAGGAATTTACCTATTCTCTTCTCCCCTTCCCACCTGCTTGATTTCCGATGAATGTTATATGCATATATGCACATAAGTGTTAATTGATTAGTTCCGATTTAATAGTGAGAGTGTGCCATTTGTTTTTCTATTCTTGTAATGCTTAACTTAGAAGAATGGTCTCCACTTTCATCCAGGTTAATACAAGAGGTATTAGTTCACCATTTTTTATAGCTGACTAGTACTCCATGGTATACATATACCACATTTTATTAATCCACTCATGTATTGATGGGCACTTGGGTTGTTTCCACATTTTTGTAATTGTGAATTGTGCTGCTATACACATTTGAGTGCAGGTTAATATTTTAGGGGCCATCAATTTATAATACATCTGGGAGCAAAACTCTGTTCATTTAGTCATTCCAGCCTACAATGAAACTTAGGTTAACTTTCTCATTTTGGTATTTGTTTTTAATATTTAATATATTATTTATATCAAAATAGTGTACATATAAGTTTAATTTCAATTGTTTAAAATTGTATAAACCAAATAACATTATGTATAACCTGACTCCAGGTCAGGAAACAGAAAACTATAATATTCCAGAATTCTGACTTTGCCCTTTGCAAGTCAATTCCTCCAAGTTAACCAAAATCCTGACCTCTAAAACATTTTAGTACATTTTCCTGATGATGAACTTAAAATAAACATAATCATATAATATGAACTCTTGTGTAAATGGCCTTTCATTCTGCCTTATATTTGTGAGATTCATCCATATTTTCCTTGAAAATTTACTTTATTTGTCCTAACTGTTGTATAACAATCCATTGTGTGAATATATCAAAATTCATATATCTCTTTTGTGTTGATATACATTTGTTTAGTTTCTCAGTTTGAGGGTCTTGGAAATAACAGTGGTATGCATTCTTGTACATGATCATGGTATATACATATGCATACATGTTCTATTTTTTATTGACTTTCATTTTTTTTATGAAAGCTGATGGACAGTAATGTTTCCTTTTTTCTGTTTGTTTGAAACTTATTTATTTCACCTCCATTTGTGAAGAATATTTCAGTTGGCTATAAAATACAATATACCTGTTACATTGTCAGTTGTTTAAGATATCTTTCCTTTGCCTTTGGTTTCCATTGTTTCTCTTGAAATGTTAGCTTTGCCATTGTTCTTGCCATTGCCATTGTTGCCATTGTTATTGCCATTGTCCATTTTTAGCTTTGCCATTGTTCTTTTTAGAGCAGCGGTTTTTCTCCAAAGTTAACTGCTTTTATTTATTTAATTTGTTTTTCAGCAGTATGATTGTCATGTGCTTACCAGAGTTTGGGCATGTACATGGAGGTAAGTTGGGGAGGAAGAAGGGAAAAGTGCTTAAAATTGGAACTGATTGACATTTTTTTTAAATTTCATCATATAATGGGGGTACAAATATTATTAAGATTACATACATTGCCCCTACCACTCCTCCCCCCCCTCCACGTGCCAGAGCTTCAAGCGAGTCCAGTCCCCAGGTGGCGCGCACGGCACACATTATGTAACTCTACACTTCCTCTCCCCTCCCGCCTGCCCTCCATCCAACAAAAGATTTTTTTTTTACACTTTGGATACATTGTATAACTTTGCCTCACCCTAAGAAGGGTTAGAGGTATGCCCTTCCCCCCCACATTTTTATCAATAATTCTGTGAGTTAATTTGCATCAGGTTTGGAAAATTGTCTGTCATTATATTTTCAAACATTATACACCCCTCTCAATGTGACACTTCAATTGTATGGATATTAGATCGCTTGAGAGTATCCTATGTGTTGTTTTATTATATATTTATATTTTTGCATGAAACTATAATGATAATGAAGACAATAAAATGAGGCACTTTACTCAGACTTAAAGGATAGAGTAAAAAACCTTTGAGAGAACTCTATAAAAATATAGAAAGGGAATTACCTCAAGGAATGGCCAAAGAGATAACTAAAAATCAAGATGTTGTGGTGTTACAGAATCAAAGGAAGATAAAGTTTCAAGAAGGAGTAAGTGTTCAGTAGAATCAATTTCTGCAAAGAATCCATGAAAAGTAAGAAATACAACATGACTACTGGATTTATAAATAAGGAATGGCATCTCATTCATTGTAAATGTAAGAAAGAGAAAGAATAAAAACTGAAACAAAGAGGAACTTTTGATTTTGGAAAATTCATTTTTTTAATAACTTCTATTACATCTGTGAAAAAGGAATTGAGATCATCTAATTTAAATGAATGGGGTAGGGTAATGGTTTGAAAAAAGAACTGACTTGGGAAGGGGGAAAAAAAGCATTTCTTTATAGCCTTACCAACTTAATGCAGCTATGAAAACATCAGCTTATAAAGAGTAATGCTTGGAGGATTTGTATCCCTTACTTTGCAGTCTAAGTTTTTCCCTTGCAGATACTGGAGGGAAATTTTAGATTGACATAGGATTGGTGTTTCAGCAGGCAGATGTGATTAAAGGCCAATGAGGCAAATAGATTATACATATTTTGTGAAGAGTTGAAATCACTCATGTGAAATCTTAGCTGAATAGAGAAAGAAATGAAAATAGACATGCCAGAGACTGAATGAAAACACGTTCAGGGGACTGGGCATCTTTGTGATAGTCACAGTGTAATTTGAGAGAAAGTGAGAGAATGAAAATTAAAGAATTAAATGGTATAAAACTGTGATCAGCAAAATGGCTATCTCAATATATAATCTGATAGGTTAAACTGTTCATGATGTTGGCTTTGTTTTTAGGTGCTCAAAATACTGATAAACTCTTCTTTCACCAATGTTTGATTTCTATTTCAAAGGCATGAATTTTCTGGTGGGCAGACTTTCATGAGAGTGTGCAAATTAAACATGCTGTTTGTATAGCAATTGCTTTTGAAATCTAGTAAGTTCAGTTCATACATGGGGCTTTGCAAATGATCAAGAATTATTGTTGTGACTAACAGCCACATCTACTGGTCTCTTTGTGTCCCCTTTTTCTCTCTTTTTATTTTATTTTGTTTACCTTTATATATTTAAGTAAAATAATTAAAATATTTATATATTTAATAAAAATCATGAAGCTTTTATCATTTATGGTGAACTGGAAGATTGGCAGAACATATGCATATAAATAAGCTTATAAATGAACATAATAAATAAAACTGCATCTGTTATTATGAATGTAAGGCATGTTAATATTTTTATATATATACTGTTTATACTTGCTGAGAAGATTGGCATCTGTATTTACGGATCCCATGGAGGAGAACATAAGAATATGGCTAATATCCTAGAAATTACAGTCTTCAATATGACTCATTAAGAAAAATCATGAAGGAAAAAAGTATCCACCAAAGTTGTAAACCCCTGGGAAAACATTCAGTAACTAAATTTATTTAAACTCTTAAACAAAACAAAAGCATAAAAGTTGATAGCCTGGGACATGTTATTTAAAGTTAATGAGAATTAAAAAGTAGGAAAAAACTAGTAAAGAAGAGATTAATTAAAAGCTACTACATTTTGAAACCAATTCAAGAGAACTCAAGTGAAATTCATTGCTTAGCATCAGTGAAATACATGAAAAATGACTGTAAGAATCTTAGAGACATTCTCTTCAATGTAGTCAAAAAAATTGCAGCCTTACAAATGTCATAGATTTCCAGATTTTTATTTAAGAAGTAGAAGAATAGTAGGACAAAAATGTGACTGATAGGAAGAACTGTCCAATAATATATTGAAAGCAATGTGGTGGAAATGATAAAGAGCACGGGCCTTGCCAAGAGAAACACCTGGCTTTAAACCCCAGGTGCACTGCATGATAACTAGGTGAACCTCTGCTTCTCAGTTACTGCATTTGCAAAAGTACATAATAATATGTGCCTGTTGCTTAAGGTGGTTGATGCAAATTAGGTATTGTTTGTAAAGTATTTGGCAAATGATCTGTTATGACTATAAATGGTAGGAAACATGCCTGGATAAAATATAAGAATAAAGTCCACTTATAAGGTATTTGACCTTATTTCATTACCATTATCATATTTATTTCATAACAACACAATAATCCATATGTGAAAATAATGAGTGGGTTGTTCAGGAATTCTCTAATAATGATTTAAATATTCTAATATCACTTTTAAACTTGATGCCTCCAATGAGCTCTACAACTTTAAGAATATTTTTTTATTTCCTTGGGCCTGGTATTCCATTACTGTTAATTGATAGTTGTACAAAAGTAAACATCAATTCTATGAACATTCTGGAGACTATCTGCAAATGGATGTTTTGTCTATGTAGAAAATTTAAAAATTTAATATATATTGACTACTCACTGCATTTAGTGCATAGAATCTACAGGTTAGAATAAAAATAAATAACTGACCAGAATAGGAAAGATGTCATATTGAAGAGCTCTCATTATAACACAATCACTTTGTATTTCATTAAAAGAAAAAAAAATGTGAGCAGATATCAACGTATCACAATTGAAAAATATGATATGAGATAGAAACTGAAAAATTACAAAGTTTCAGTTTTATTACAGTTTGAACAAAAACAGCATGATAGAGAAAACAAAGAGTAACTAATAAAACTGTCAAGGAAATTTGGAATCTGATAGGGAAAGAAAATTGAAACACTTCCTTGGCAGAGTACAAAGGCTTCCAACCCATAAAAAGAGTTAATTGCTCTAAATTGAAAATGTATGGCTATATCATTATGTTTTAAAGAATTTTAATTGAAACTGTAAACCATATTTTATTTTTTGTACTAAAAACGGTGCTTTTTACTTTTTAATTTTTTTATTTCAGAATATTATGAGGGTACAAATGTTTTGGTTACATGAATTGCTTTTGTAGTTCTTAAGACAAAGTTGTAAGTGTGTCCATCATCCAGATAGTGTACATTATATTCGTTAGGTATGATTTCACCCCTTCCCCCTCCCTCCATTTGTTTGATTTCCCTCGAGTTTTACATCCTATTGTGCAAAAGTGCTGTTCAGTTAGTTCCAATTTAATAGTGCATACATGTGGTGTTTGTTTTTCCATTCTCATGATACTTCACTTAGGAGAATGGTCTCCAGTTCCAACCATATTGTTACAAAAGGTATTAATTCATTTTTTATAGCTGACTAGTACTCCATGGTATACATATACCATATTTTATCAATCCACTCATGAATTGATGGGTACTTGAGTTGATTCCACATCTTTGTGATTATCAATTGTGCTGCAATAAACATTCACCATACTGATAGATTGGCAGAGTCAACATTGTTAAAATATCTATACTACCCAAAGTGATTTACAGAATCAATGCAATCCCTATCAAAATATCAACATCATTTTTTTCAGATCTAGAAAATATAATTCTATGCTTCGTTTGAAACCAGATAAGAGCCCAAATAGCCAAAGGAACCTTTAGTAAAAGGAACAAATCTGGAGACATAACTTTATCAGACTTTATACTACTAGGTTATAATAACCAAAACAACATGGAACTGGCACAAAAAAAGAGACATAGACAAATGGAACAGAATAGAGAACCCAGATATAAAACCATCCACATATTGCTATCTTATCTTTGACAAAACAGACAGCAATATACACTGGGGAAAAGAATCCCTGTTCAATAAATGGTGCTGGGAAAATTGGATAGCCACATGTAGAAGACTGAAACAGGATCCATGTCTCTCACTACTCACTGAAATTAGTTCAAGATGGATAATAGACTTAAACCTAAAACATGAAACCATAAGAATTGTAGAAGAAAATGTTGAAAAAATTCTAGACATCAGCCTAAGGAAAGAATTTATGAAGAAGACCCTGATGGCAATCACAGCAACAACAAAAATAAATAAATGGGATTTGATTAAATTAAAAAGCTTCTGCACAGCCAAGGAAACAATCAACATAGCAAATAGACAATCTGAAGATTGGGAGAAAATATTTGCATGCTGTACATTTGATAAAGGGCTAATAACCAGAATCTACAAAAACTCAAGCAAATCAGCAAGATACAAGCAAACAACCCTATTAAAAAGCAGGCAAAGACATGAACAGAAGCTTTTCAAAGGAAGATAAACATATGAAAAAAAAAAGTTCAATGTCACTAATCATCAGGGAATGCAAATCAAAACCACAAAGAGATATTACCTAAGCCCAGTGAGAATGGATTTTATCAATAAGTCTCAAAACAATATATGCTAGCATGGATATGTAGAGAAGGGAATCCTTATACACTGTTGGTGAGACTGCAAACTAGTACAACCTCTATGGAAAATAGTATGGAGATTGCTCAAATAATTTAAAGTAGATCTACCATTTGATCCAGCAATCTTACTACTGGGTATTTATCAAAAAGAAAAAAAAGTCATTTTTAAACTATATTTTAAAGTAATTCTTTTAATAGTAAATGCTAACTTTTATGCCAGTGTGTTCAAAAAGACTGTGGTATCTCTAGCTGAGAAGTGTGTTAACTCTCAGCCTTCATACACATAAGTATTATTATTTAATATTTCAGGTCAGGTTTCCTGGGAACATTTAAGTTTGAAGGAGGTTTATTGGGGAATGGTCTTGTGATCAACAACTGTGAGAGAAATGACAGAAGCAGGATTGGGCAGAGAGAAACACCGAGCAGTCATAATGAAACCTTTGCAAAAACCTTGGGGCGCCCAGGAGATGGAATGTTCCTTCAGAGTCTACCTGATGTGGAGAGATTAGTCTGGGCTTTTAAAACTATTAATACACATGGATCAGGAATTGGATGTAGGTTGCTCCTAAGAAAGGAGACATGAATTTGGGTATAGTAGAAGCCAATTCCAGAAATGAGGGGATAGTTACCTCAGTGTTAGAGGGAAGATTTGGGTGGTGTAACACAGCACAATGAGCAACTGAATATGAATGAATGGTGAGATCATATGAAAGGAATTCTAACATCCAACCTCTGCAGCAACAAGTACAGAAAACCAAAACCAAACCTCTGGAGCTATTGGCCTACTGGAATCAGCTTCTGTGTTTTTAGTGTTTTAATGACTGTCAACTTACTGGTTTTGTTGTTTGTTTGCTTATTTAAAGCCAAATATGTTACACAAACCAAGCACATAAAAGGACCTAATCAGACCGCCGCCAGCTTCCCCATTCCTACTTTCTCTCATGAAAGAATACTTAAGCCTTTCCTTCCTTTTCTTTATAAGGCTTTTTGACTCCCTTGTCTGAGATTGAGTCCCTGACAAAGGGAAGTGATGGTGACTGACTCCCTTGTTATAGCAACATCTGAATATATAGACTTTCTTTGTTCTCATGTATGTGGTCTTTATTTTCACAACTGCTAAGAATTCTAATCAGAGCACACCTGAGGCCTTCCCTTTTTCTCACTATACAATGTTGCCACACCCTGCCTTTGTTAGAGTTTCAGCAAAACACAATGATGGTAGCTGATTTACTTGCTATAGAAACCTCTGAATGTTTACATATGAGTGGAATTTGTTATTCTCTGTAATTTTCCTGATGGCTCCATCACAATAGGGTCTGCACTACTCTTAAAGATTGCACTATATTCTCTTTCTTTTCTTTCTTTTTTTTTCTTTTTATTTCATCATATTATGGGAGTACAAATATTGTTAAGGTT
>VBSM01000272.1:94741081-94767579 GCA_008086735.1 Cheirogaleus medius | reverse complement strand
GCTGTAAAACAAGAAAGAAACTTTACTTTTCAAAACACCGAATAGACATTTTTAAAAAAAGAACATACAAATGGCCAACATGCATATAAAAAATGCTCAACATCACTAATCATCAGAAAAATACCAATTATAACCACAAGGAGATATCATCTTACATAGGTTAGAATGATTATTATTAAAAAGTCAAAAAATGACAGCTGTTGGCAAGGACACGGAGAAAAGGCAACATTGATATTCAGAAACTAATTAAGGTTTAATGTGTGTATCACCATGACAGTACCATGATCTCAGACTTCCAGCCTTTAGAACTGTGAGAAAATAATTTTTTGTTGTTTAAGCCACCTAGTCTACAGTATTTTGTTATTGAAGCCTGAACTAAGACAACATGTAAAATTGACATTACATAATGTAAAGATGAATGGTAAAATTCAGGTTAATAAAGTTTTAATTTTTTATTTAATTAGAATGACATTAAGTAGCAAGTAAAAAAGCACTGTAACAAGCCTAGAGAGAGAGACTGATATTAATATATTTAGATATAGCTAAGAGCACATTTTTACTTTTGTTTGAATTAGAGTCCTTGCATTTTCATTTTTCACTGGACTTTACACATTATATAGCTGACCCTGAAAAAGATAACTTTTTGCTGAATCAGGGATCTGAATATTCCATAGAGCCTATTAGTGCTAGATTTATATTTAATTCTTAGGAGTTTGAATTCTGATAGTTGTATTATTCCTTGATGAAATCTGGCTTCTAGCCTTCTAACTCAGGGTATTATCTATCTACTTTTTTGATACCTATATGTTGTGTCATAAAGTATCATCTTTAAGAGAAAAGTCTGTTAGGAAGAAATGAGCATATGGTCAATTGATTCCATCTTTTGCTTGTTGTCGTGGCTCATGAATTCAAAGTACCTCAGAATAACACGCTTGGGACAAACTTAGGACAAATTTTGTTTCAGGTCACTTTTCCATTCCTTATGAGAACTTCTGTCTATCTTATTGTTTTGTCTCTAGGAATTACATTTTATAGTTCTGTCAGAGCTGTGAATTTAGGGGGGAAGGGCGGATCATTGTTAGTGGCAGTTTGTATTTGGTCAAGTTTCAGTGATACATGGTTGCAAAAAAACCATTCTTACTGACTATTGCAGTTTTTATGGGATCTTCTCTAATCTATATTTCTTCTAGGTCACTTACATATGTCTTTAATGTCTTCATGGACTAATTTTAATGAATATATTTATCAAATTGTTGCTGCAACAAGAACACTTGACAATTGCAGTAGTATGGGAATTTATGAAATTTTTCACTTGACATCCTCCTTCAAAGAAGAAAGAAACATAGACCCAAATATCCAAGGACCAGAATTTTGTATTGCATGCTGAAGCTTCCAAATATTGTTAGACTTATAAATTTCCTGAATACAAGTCTTCCAAGATTTCAGAATAAAAAATAGATAGAAAAAGAAGCATTGTCATGTGGAAATTCTAAGCCTTGTCTATACAAAGAGGAGATTTTTTTGTTTAAATTAAGGACATAATTCTCCTTTGTTTTCCTATCTCGGGATAGAAGACTTTTAACCACACAGTCTTAATGGAATTGTCAAAAGCCTAAAATATTTTTTTAATGTTGCTTGTAGTTATTCTTGACTTTCTGCTTGTCAAAATGAGTTTTTCTGCATCCAGTCTTATTCTACTTCTTATGGGAAATATAATCACATTTTACAGTGATCATTTCATACCTATTGGTGGCCAGACCTTTCTCACTTCTGTTTCTTTTTGTTATTGTTTTTCTCTACCCCTTGTGTTCTCCTGGATGATACTAAATACTTAATAGTTCAATTTTTTTCTATTATTGTATATTCTAGAACTACTAAACCAGATAGAGTCAATGATTTTCAAAAGACAGAAAATCAAATTACAATGTGTTAAATTAAATAACCTGAGACTTTAAAAAATTATTGCCCAGTTATTAGCTAAAAAGAAAAAGTTCAACTATGTATCTGAATAACGATATTGCTTGCTCACAAACCAAGAATGAATTATCTTGGTTATTAGTTTACAAGATAAGAAGAAAGGCTATTGTTCATTACTTAAAGAGTCTTCATACATTTTCAACTAATATAAAGATTATATATTATGTTAGAAAATAGTTATATATATTATGTATTTAAATGTGATATAAAATGTGTCCTGTGGAAATAAGGTCTAGGCAATTCTTCATTTACATTTTCTAGTTTTTTCATCTTGGTTTACCTCACAATACTTCTGGATTAAATTTTGTAGTTTGAAACTTGGTAATATTACACAGTTGTTTGTGTTAATTTTGATTTAATTCTTCATACATTATCAAAAGGTATGACATTCTATATTGGCAAGAACAAAACATGACAACTCCAATAAACGATAATCTTGACATCAATTCTTTAGTATCTAATCAACAATATAGTCACACAGTCTCCCGTTCATTTATCTATTGACTCAACACATATTTATTGAACACTTATTATATACCAGGAATACCAATGAGTAAAACTGAGTTACTCTTGTGCAGTTATATTCTACCAGAATTAAAATATAAAAAGTAAATTAATATGTGAGGTTACAAATATTACGTATAAAAATAAATAGAATATAGCAAAATAAGAAAATTTGGATTTCCAAGAGAAGAAAGAATTTTTAAAGAGAATTTCATTGAGTAGGTGATATTTGAGAAAAAATTTGAAAATATAAGACAATTAGCTTTGCTCATATCATGGAGAAGAGTTTTCCAAGAAGAGAGAACAAGCACTGAAAATGTTTCAAGTTAAGAATATGCAAGGTGTATGCACAGACTTATAAAATGACAAGTATTGCTGAGATACAGTTTAAAGTAAGATGTCAAAGAAGAAATCATAGAAACCATTGGGATAGCGGGGCGTTGCAGCCTGATGTATGTCCTTGTATGACACCATACAAGGGACTCCTGCAGGGTTTTGAGAGAAAATAAGATCTACAGCTATTAAGAACAAAAGCAAGGAAGCAAGCAAACAAACAAACAAAAAATTGCTATGGTTTCTCTGTTGCAGATAGTCTTCAAGTGAGCAGTTTTGTAGAAATAGGAAATAGTTCAGGAGAGTTTTGAGGTAATCTAGATAAACTTATTCAGAACTCATAGAAGAATGATAACAACAGAGATGGTGAAAAGTAGTTGAATTCTGGGTATATTCTGAATGGGATCCACATAGAATTTCCCATCCCTTGGTCATAGTAAAAAAGATCTAATGCTGTACCTAATTTTAGGGATATATTCGCCGTGAAATGACACATGTAACCATGGCAATGGTGTGTATAGAATGTCTATCAACCTCTTCTGCTCTCTATTGGATATTATTATGACCATGCCGATATTTAAGCTACACTATTCCCTAGTTGTGTCCTCTTTACGTACCTAAATTTATCATAGAACTTGAAAAAATGTTATGGGTCAAGTCACCAACCACCTGGTTTGAAGTTTACTTTAGTCCATATCTAAGGAAAAGTCAAATATGTATATAAATAACATGAACAATAGTTTGTGGGTTTAAGATTTTATTCGTATACATAAAAGAAAACACTATTAAAGAATGATTAGCTTCTCATTTGATTATTTCAATTATCAAACTGAAACAAAGTGATTTTCTTATGACTCATGATTTATTTAATATTTATATAGGTTTAGTTTGCAAAATCTAGTATTATGATGGTTCTTGTGTATTTTCCCAGCTGAAAAGATGGTTCATGAAAATAGAATTTACATCAAAAAATCTTATTTTTTGACTATACCTAACAATAGAAAATAGACATTATTTGACTATACCTAACTTTTCCAATAATATATTATGTTACTATTTCAAATATCAGATTAATAATAATTATGATAAAATATATCAGAGAAAATATAAGCAATTTATGTTGATAATTTAACAAGAATATTGAACAAGAGTAAACAAGAATATTGAACTACAAATTAAATGATTCTAAGTGCTGTTTCTGGTATAATGCAGTACAAATAAACTGCCATCTGTTCTATTTACAATCATTATAAAATATAAAGGCATAAAGTGAATCTAATTTATGAATTGTATTTAAGTCACTTATAATAAATTTTTCAAGTATTTCATGGATTGAAAAAATATACATAAGCAATAATAATGAGCAATAATAGTGACTTAATACAGATAAATTTGTTTTTATCCATTTTCTTGTAGTATAAAGAAAAAGAGTATATGGAAATGCAACTATTTCAGATGTAATAATATATACTAACATCTAAGAATAGTATTTCTAAACATTTTCTTAAACTATAAATTAAACATAGCCTTTCCCCTGTAATTTCAAAATATATTTACTCTTAATGTTTTTCCAGAGTACAAAAGATCTAAAAAGCACACTAATAGCCCACTAGATAAGGAATCACACACACACACAATGCACACAAGCCTCAGAATCTGCTGATAAATGCCTTCACATACTTAATATTCACTACAGAACACTTTTACCATCTTTGCACAAACATCTTTGGATATTATGAAATAAGATCTGAAGTCAAAATTAAGATAATTAAAGAAAAACAAATCTTAAAGTTATATAAGGAATATAGTTATAGTTTAATACCTACAAGAAAGTTCTTAATGTTGCTAGTTCATTAACTCAATGCCTATTTTGGTTTATAACCAATTATAATATTTTTCTAAGAATTTGTTATATATTTGTTTTTGTACATAGACAAATTCTATTATCTCTGGATTCATAATATTCTCTCTCTCTCTCTCTCTATATATATATATATATATATGTATTTCCATATAAATGTGCCACCTGTGATCACAAATACTTCTTTCATGTACATACACATGTATGTGTACTTGTGTGTATGTGCACATCTGCATGTTTACATTTTAAACACATTGTTTGCTTATTTTACTTGCCTGTGACAATGAGGCATTCATGAGAAAAGATGAGCCAATCAAGCCAAAGTATTAGTTCCTTCTCTGCCCAAATGCAAAGGCTTTTCAATCTAGTAGTCTTAACTTTCTTGTTTCAAACTCCTTTTTGGCAAGCTAGCCAAACTTCTTAGGAAATAATAGCAAAGTAGAGAGATTACAGGCTAACTTCGAATGTACAGGTCACCATGTGTTTATTCCACAAATGGATACAATTTTTAAGCCAACCAGAAATGATATGGGAAATATCATGTCATGCACTGGAGACATGTTACCCTAAGAGAACAGGTGTTGGATTCCAAAGGGGTGAATGAATTTTAGGAAGCTATTATTCAGTCGAGAAGGAAGGTGTATGAAGTACTCTTTTATGCCCTGAACTTCTGAGCACCTCTCTATCTCCAGCAGTGACTTCTCCAGAATTCTAGGCCTGGAATTCCAAGACCAGAAACTGTCACAATTCAACTATTAGTTCCTCCCCAAACATTCTAGTCTGACCTGATGCATTTGAAGGCCAGAATCTTGCTAAGTACAGAACTAATATGATAAGTTTTTAGATAAGGAGATTTAGAATTCCAGATATCTCAAATTATAACTGGAATTTGGTTTGAATTTTTGCATTAATACAAAAAAATTAATGTGTTAGATATTTCAAAGACTGTAACAAGTATTCATTCATACTTAATAACATAAACTCAACATTTAGCTTTTTAAAATTAATTATATAGGTTAATAATTAATGTTATATATAATTATATAAAATCTGTGCTATATAATATTTAATTATAATTGTACATATTTAGTATTATTTTAAAATCAAACATAATTTAGTTTTATTGTTAAGGAAAATGTCTAGACTTTAATTTTAAATTTGGTTGGCATTTCTTTATAACATATTTTCCTTTTTATTGCTTTGTAAATATCAGAATTTCTGGTTTAAGAGAATCTAAATTAATAAAGATTTATTATTAATTAATAGGATATATCTAAAAATAGGACATATTTTTAAAGTATCATCAACAAGAATTCTTATGTACCTATATTAGTTTCCTAGGACTGCTGTAACAAAGTACCACAGAAATTTATTTTCTCACAATTCTAGATGCTAAAAGTCATCAATTTTTTGTTATTTTGGTAACTGTGGCTATTTATATTTTTTGTGTAAATAAAAAGTATATATTTTAGATATATGTATATATATTCCCCTTTCCTCACACACATACACTGAAGGTGAGGAGAAAGGGAGAGAGAAAGAGAGAGAGAGAGATTATAAGGACTTGGCTTTGGCTCACATAGTTATAGAGGCTGAGAGGTCACATGATCTGCAGTCAGAAAGTTGGAGACCCAAGAGAGTGGATGGTGCAGTTTCAGTCTGAGCCTGAATGCTTGAAAGCCAGAGTAGGTGGTGGTGCAAGCTGATGTCTCAACTCAAATATACTCAGAGAAAAGCACCAAATTTGTTTTACTCTGCCTTTTTGCTCTATTCAGGCCTCTGAAAAATTGGAGGAGGTCCATGTACATTGGGGAGGGAAATTTGCTTTACGCAGTCTTTTGATTGAAATGTTAATCTCATCTGGAAATACCCTCATAGAAAGACCCAGAATATTATTAAACTAAATATCTGGGCACTTGTTAGCCCAGTCAAAAGATATATATTTATATATCTATAGATAGATATATAGATATAGATATATGTATATATATATATATATATAGAGAGAGAGAGAGAGAGAGAGAATGTAAATGAATGTTCTGGTATCCTAATGGAGTAATAGAATACTAGGATAAAATGTATATTAATAATTAAGAATGATTTGGAGAAGAGAGATTTGAAATGAGGAATAAGAAAAACTTTTCCCTTATTTTTTACCTCTCTTTGCTGTTTGAATTTTAAAATGTGCATGTATTACAGAGCATATATAGATGATGTGTGTTGGAGTTATTTAATATTTATTTACTTCTTATACATTTCTGGAGTTCAAGGTGCATTAAATCATATTTCAAAAGTGTATAAATTTGTGTTGGCTAAAATAAATGAACATTTATTTTTCCAGTCCAAAATGAACATAAATGCAACAAATATCTATTTCTGAAGTATACTAGATTTTATTTTTAGTACAAGAAATCATAATATTAAATTAAATTAGAACAGGTGAGATGCGAATCGACCTCTGCTTGCAAGCCATAGGAACACATTATGAATTTTTTTTTTGTCTTGCATTGATGCAATAGGAAAAGCTTAGGTCTTTTCAACATAAATATCTTGGATAAAAATATATGGAGTTTTATCCTGACCTGGAAGAAAAAAATTAATGCAGGAGCTAAATAAAAATGTGTTAAGCTAGTTTTATGAGTAAAAGAACATGATATTGATGTTGAATTGGAACTTAATAGTAAATTTTAAATAATACAAAGGTAAATTATGAGAAGTCAATAAAGAGAACATTAATTTCTACATTGCAAAGTTTGGAGATGAGCTAGTTTGAAATTTTATGTCTTAGCAATGAGGACATTATTTCTACTCCTAGGTTAAGATGAGCTTTTGTTATAGAACTTTAAGAGTATTCAACATGTAGTCATACAAAAGTAAAATTGATTTGCAGAGGAGAAAAATAGGCTTATAACAGAATATGCATTAAATATGGATGTTTTTGCGCATTTTCAAACATTTTCTATAGCACTAGTTATGAAACCTACCTGAGAATATAAGCAGCTACATAGAGGCCACAGTGGAAAGGCCAAATGTATGTGCACTGCATCTTTTGTGCCAGTACTAGCAGAAAAGCTGGTATCGATTAAGGCTGCTTAGTATTCTGTTTGGTTGAGGATTCAACTCTGTGAAACAAAATCAACTAAAATATATATCCCCTTGCAACAGGAATAAGATGAATGTTTGAATATAGAATACTACTTTTCAAATGGAGAAAAATAAATAGGGATGGAAAAAATTGCAGGATGACAAAATTCATATTAATCTATCATTCCCAATCAAGTAAGTATTTTTAAAAACCACATTATCTGTTTTTTCATGTTATTCCACTCTTTTTTCTAGTCCTAAACTTCCTTCAAAAATTCTCTCCAGACTCTTTTATAAGAGCATCTGTGTCTACTCCTATACAATTGCTTTAATATAGCATTTTTATCCTCTCTTACTATTAATATGTCTTGTTTTGCCTAAACTATAGTTTTCTTCAGGACATGACTTATTTATACTTTATTTTTGTATTATAGGTACTTTGTTCTTCCCTTAACATTAGCTCAAGAAAAGCTCACTCATTAAATTATTAGGAAACTTTAATATTTAGTATTTATTCAAGTCCCAAATAAGTTCCAGTTTCAGGAATCACATTAAAGTGTGTACAATATCAAGAGTTTTATTAGTTAATCAGAGTAAAAGGGGAAAATATGGGTGATTAACATATTCACAAATAATTATAATAAAAATATTTTGAGGATGATAGACATGGAAATGAGATCTGTAGGAATCTGAGTTAACTTAGTGCATTGTGAGGTTTGAATGGTGCTACTGGAGGAAGCCAAGATAACCAACTAGAGACAAAGCTTTTTAGACTGTCCTGGCAGAAGAGTTGAAGATTGGACTAAGGAGAGTAGAGAGTGACTATGTCTCTGACATGGACCATGGGGACAGACACCAGTGGAACACCACCAGAAGGAACTGAATAAGTTGCAATAAAGAAGGATAGAAGGTAGCAACTGGCGTGAACTAACTCCAGGGAGTTCTGGAGCCCAAGGAAAGCATAAGGCTTTTATTTCCCCTCCACTCACATGGGTGCCTCAGATCAGCAACAGGGCACAGGGCTCTCATCCCAAGGGGGCACTGGCACGAGTAACAGGACAGTCAGCATCCTTGCATCTGGACTCCCCCTTCTCTGCACCTCCTCCACTCTTGGCATCCCAGGAAGCAATTTTGGCTCAAGCCACTTGTAGCCACATGGCTGTACCCACCCCCACAGCAACCACCAAAGCACATGCACTGAATGACTTGGCTTCCCTCCAGGAGAGTGCACTCCCAGCTGAGCCTGCCTCAGTCAGCATAGTTGCCACAGGAGAGGAGGGCAGTCATACTATAGCAACTGGGGCTTGGAGAAAAGGCAGATGGATACCCCCCCTCCCACAAATCAAGAGTGGTACAGGAAGTCCACACAGGCCCTTCCCCAAACCATAGCAGCTAGTAGAGTTCTCTGTACTGAGTGGCCTGCTTTCACTTCTGGGGACACATCTCCATCCCCAGCCAGCATGGCAACCTCAGTGTGTGATCCTTCTGACCACAGGCATTTGGCCGACTCACCTGCAGACAGCACAGATGGTGGGGTGGGGCAGTGTGGGAGATAGATCCCAGTTCCCGGATCAGGTGGCAAGTGAGAGCCTGTGCCCATTGGGAGGGTATAGAGGAGCACAAGAGGGCAGGATTCAATGGGTGAGCCCCATCCCCACCTCCCCTGGTGGGAACATCCCCCTAGTGGAGACTCCTGGGGATAGAGAGGCCCACCTACCTTGCCTTGGAGTCTAGTGGTGAAAAAGGGGTGCACAATTCAAGATCCCCCTATCCACTACTGACACACAGAAACACACACCTGTGGGCCAGACACATGAACTAAGGGGAAGCTTGAGAGCCTGTCTTGTGTGGAAAGAAAACACAAGTTGACCAATCGGAGGGGAAAGTGCCTGGGTTTGTGGACAGAGAAGGAAAAACCTGGCTAGAGACCTCAGCAATTGCAACAATTTTTCCCTCCCATAAGGAGCAGCTCTCCAAGCTTGGAGAGATATCCCTAAACTCCATATTAGTGGCTCTCTCTAGTTGCCAGATAAGCAAACAGAGAAGCTCACACAGCCAGGCTTTTGCATTCCAGCTGCGATCTATCTTGCTTCTCCCCCACCCCGCTCAGTGGGGAGTAGAGTCCAAGCAACCCCTAGGAGCCACAAGGCCCTTCTGAAAGCTTGGGCCATTCATATGCCCCATCTGGGGGACGAAAGCCTACCATGGGCTCAACAGATTATCTTGGTAACTGGATTCTCCAGGCAAAACACAATCAATGACAGCAGGTGCAAACCCACAGCTAAACATATTACCTTTAATCTCATGCTATTAGGGAGAGTGGATTCCTACCCACAAATATAATCCACTAGCTTGGAGCTTAAGCTGGGGGACCAAACTCACTACCTCCATTGGGAATAGGTGAAGACAACAGGTCAGAGGTAACCCAAGAGGTTCATCAAACTTGCTAAAATACCCCTAAGGCAATACAGGACCAGTGCTTCTCTCCCCAACACTGTCAAGGAATGACTGTTGGAGACCTGGAGACAGGGCTATAAATCTGCCCTAGTACCTCCAGCTTTTGATCAAGAGGCCAGATAAGAAAGAATCAGAGAAAGAACTCAGAAAACATGAAAAATAAAAGCAAAAGGTCACTCCCAAAAGAAATCTTTAGCTCCTCAGCAATGGATACCAACTTAAACAAAATGGTTAAAATGACTGATGAAGAATTTTGAATATGGATTGTAAGAAAGCTCAATGAAATTCCAGAGAAAATATAAATCCCAAACAAAGAAGCTACAAAAACATTGCGGGAAATGAATAATAAAATTCTCTAGAGAAATCAAAGCATTACTAAAAAACAAACAGAAATACTGGAAATGAAAAAGGCATTCAAGGAACTACAAAACACAGCAGAAAGCCTTAAGAATAGGCTGGATCAGGCAGAGGAAAGAATCTTGGAGCTTGAAGATAACACATATGTGTTAAACAAATCAGATGAAGAGAAAGAACACAGAAGCAAGAGACATGAACAAAGCATACAAAAAATGTGGGATTATGTAAAGAGACAAATATAAGAATCATAGGCATACCTGAGTGTGAAGAAGAAAATACACATGGGCTGGAAAATCTATTTGAAGTAATAATTGAGCAAAATTTCCCTGGCCTAGCCAGAAATCTAGGTATCCAGTTACAAGAAGCACACAGGACTCTTGGGAAACTTAATGTGAAAAGTCAATCATCATGTCACATAATTATTAGGCTGGCCAAAGTAAACACACACAAAAAAACTTCCAGGCAAATGGAAGCCAAAAGAAAATGGAAGTAGCTATATTTATTTCAGATAGCATAAGCTTTAAAATAGCAAAAGTAAGGAAAGACAAATATAGTCACTATATAATTGTGAAAGGAAAAATCCAACAAGAAGACTTAACAATTCTTAATATTTATGCACCCAATACAGGAGCACCCAGATACATAAAGCCAACCCTGTTTGATCTAAATAGCATGATAAACCATAATGCTATAGTAGTCAGGGATTTCAACAGCTCACTGACTGAACTGGACAGATCCTCCAAGCAGAAAATAAGCAAGTAAGTAATGGACTTAAACAGAGCTCTAGAACAAAAGGGTCTAGCAGACATCTACAGAATATTCCACCCAAATAAAGCCAAATATACATTCTTCTCATCAGCTTATGGAACTTTCTCTAAAACTGATCACATCATAGGCCACAAATCAGACCTTAACACATTTTAAAAAATAGAAATTATACCATATATCTTCTCAGACCACAGTGGTATAAAATTAGAGTTCAATTCCAACAGAAATACTCACCACTTCACAAAGTCATGGAAATTAAACAATCTCTTGCTGAATGACTATTGGGTCAAGGAGGAGATCCAGATGGAAATACAAGAGTCTTCAAACTAAATGATAATGGGGAAACAAGTTATCAAGATCTGTGGGATACAGCAAAAGAATTCCAGAGAGGAAAATTAATAGCATCCAAAAGACAGAAAGCTCAAAAATCAACAAAATAATAAACCATCTCAAGAAACTGGAAAATGAAGAACAAATTAATTCTAAACCTAGAAGAAGAAGAGAAATAACTAAGATCAAAGCAGAACTAACTGAAATTGAGAACAAAATAACTATATAGAAGATCAATAAAACAAAAAGCTTGTTTTTTTAAAAGATAAACAAAATTGACAGCCCTCTTGCTAGATTGACAAGAACTAGAAAGAAAAGGACTCTAGTAAACTAAATTAGAAATGAAAAAGGAGAGATCACCACAGACATCACAGAAATACAAAACATTATCTTTGAATGCTATAAAAATATATATGCTCCAAAACTATAAAATGTGGAGGAAATGGACAAATTCGTGGAAACATACAACCTCCTTAAATTCAGTCAGTAGGAAATAGAATTCCTGAAGAGACCAATATCAAGCACAGAAATTGGAGCAGCAATTAAAAACCTTCCAAGAAAAAAAAAGTCCCTGACCAGATGTGTTCACACCCGAATTTTACCAAAACTATAAATAAGAACTCATACCTATACTGCAGAAATTATTTCACAACATTGAGAAAGATGGTATCCTCCCCAACTCATTCTACAAAGCCAGTATCACATTGATACCAAAGCCAGGAAAGGACACAATAAAAAAAGAAAACCACAGGCCAATGTCCCTCATGAATATAGATGCAAAAATCCTCAACAAAATCTTGGCAAATCAAATCCAATAGCACATCAAAAAAATAATTCATCATGATCAGGTGGGCTGTATCCCAGAGATGCAAGGCTCATTCATATTCAAAGCTATAAATGCAATCCATCACATAAATAAAAGCAAGAACAAAGACCATATGATTCTCTCAATAGATGCAGAAAAAGCATTTGACAAAATCCAGCACAACTTTATGATAAAAACTCTTAACAATATAGGCATAGATGGGACATACCTTAAAATTATTAAGGCCATATACAATAAACCCACAGCCAATATCATACTTAATGGGGAAAAATTGAAAACATTCCTGCTTAGAACTGGACCAGACAAGGTTTCCCACTATCTCCACTTCTATTCAACATAGTGCTGGAAGTCTCACATGTGAGACAGATGTGACTCATTGGAAGCTAGAGGGATATCTATGGTGGACAGTCTTTTAGGGAGATCCCCATGATTCCAATGCTTTGGTGTTCATGCCCTTGTGTGACTTCTTCTACTAGAGTGTAGGCAGAATCTGTGACTTGCTTCTACGTATTCTAACAATAGAATATGTCAAAGGTGACAATGCATTTGTGATGATGTGATTAATTTACAGAAGATTGTAGCAGCCATTCTATTGGAATCTCTCACTCCCTTGCTTAACTTGGTAAAGCAAGCAGATTCATTGGAAGGTAGCAAGGAACTGAAGGCAGTCTTTAGTTCTTGGCCAGCAAGAAACGAAAACCATTATTTTTAAAGCATTAGGGAAATAAATGCTGGCAAAAAGTACATGAGCATAAAAGCATATTTTTCTCCAGGAGAGCTTTTATATGATAATCTATCGTTGGGTGGCACCTTGATTGCAGCATTTAGAGGACCTAGCTAAATCATTGAACAGACATCTTACTAACAGAAACCTTGTGTTAATAAATGTGTGTTTTCTTGAAGCCTTTGAATTTTTTTTTTTAATGCAGCAATACAAAACAAATACAGATACTTACACCAGAGGGTTACCTGTTTAGGTAACCTGATGATCATGGAGTATAGGAGGGCAGAGAAAAGTAAAAATAAAAAAAGGAAACTACTAGATTTCTCTTTGTTAATATCTGTGACATTTCAGACATTTCTGCAACAGGGCACTTCTCAGTGTATTTTTGCTATAAATTGAGCCATTAGATCATTATCTAAACTATTGTTCCAGACTCTTTTGTTCCCAAGCTGGAAACTCTAGACCACTGAGCTCTATTAACTTGCCCTATTTGGAGAACAATTTGAAAAGGAGATGCTAAACAAAGTTAAAAAGTCATATTCAAGAAGAGAGAGAAAATTTAGAGTTACAATTTTCTTAAAATCGTTATTAGGTAAAAAAAAAGCATTTTTAAGAAATTATATGCACTAAATTTGAAACTGTAATAAGTTATTTTTATTAGTAACTTAAAATATTTGAAAACAGGAGAATATTTTTCCAGAAAACTCAAATATATTTTGTTTCAAATCACAAATAATGTCTGCATTTCCTTTATTTTATTCTTGAGACTGCTTCTATACATGGCTAGAATAAGATCTGTATTGAATTTTACAAATAATTATATTTACCCAGATATATAATTAATTTGCTGCTTCCAAAATATATGATGAATTAAACCACTCATCCTGCATCTAGTATGAGCTGTCTGCACCATACCTGTTAATTACAGTAGAATTTTCTTTCTACTCTGTCCACATACAGTGTTGTTCCACCTAGAAGTCACAGTGGTCTCTTCCTTTCCCAACATTTTATAAAAGTGAAAAAACCACAAAATGGAGTACAAATCATAGGTGTGAGAATTAATGAATCTTTGCAAATTGTACATAGCTATATAGCCAACTCCCATATCACAAAATAGAATATTAGCAAGTCACCTATCCTGGCTGGGTTGCTTTTGGTTTTTATCATCCCAGGAACATCTAATTATCAGCCACATTAACCCTTTTGAAGCCCAATGCTCAGTAGACTAGAGGATTGATTAAGCACATGCTTAACGCTATGTGCTTTTTGTCTGATTTCTAGTTATCACAGATATTTCCTTTCCCTTTTTTTACAGTTTATGATTATTAATTTATTTATCAATGTATTTGTTATTTTATGTACCTGGATTTAGAAGAGATTGTATAGTATATACAATGAACTCGTGCATTTCCTGAATGGAGATCACAATATTTGTTTTACTTGCTATGTAAATATAGGTAAATGTAAGTAAGTAGAGAGTAGTCATGTGTAACCTCTTATTTGGATCTAGAAGTACCTGTAGAGTTCCTGGGATAGTGGATGAGAAATGTGGAAAGCAAGAGGACAAAGGTAAGATAGGAAAGAAAATAAATATTTATGAATTGGATTTTTGCCAACTAAAGTAGAATACTTGGATACAAAAGAAAATGTTCTCTTTTTGTATAAAATACATACTTCAAAGATATCTTTACACATGGAGTGGTATTTATATTACAAATAAGAACAAAAAATATTTCATAAATATCATAGTTTTCTACAGAGTCCAAATTCCTCAATAGTTTTGCCCTTTGATTTATTATTATTATTATTATGCCTTTTAGTGCAAACTTCAAAGTTTCTGTAGAATTATAACTAAATCACTCAAGACCTGTGCCAATCAGAGTCCAGTAAGCAGATGGCATAGAAAAACTGAAAAAGGTGAGAAAAGGTTAATATAATAAAAGTTCAAACACATATGGATAGAATGTGGGGAAACTGAAACATATAGTAACAATATTATAGGGCTAGTGATAGCATGACTCTATTACCGGTTCTTGGTCTGGAAAATCAAAGACAAAGAGTGCTTAATGAAGGTGAAGTGAGTATGTGTGGAAAAATCCTCTCTGACAGTAGTGATGAGGTGACATATTCATCCTCATGTGATAACATCGGCAAGAAAATGAATGAAAGATGGAACAAATTCACGCTCTTCTCTTATTATGATTTCTTTCCAGGGACCCCTGTCGGCCCAAACCAACAAAAAGCCAGAAGAGATCCCATTAATAAAGTTCATAGAGGTCAGCCTCCAGGGTTCGTTAGGGGTGAGGAAGGAGGAGGGATGATGGATCAAGGTGGGGAAGGCAGAAAAGCCAGGACAAACCTATGAGCCAGTTATAGGTCACTTTAAAAACTCAAGTGTCCTGTGGTTTTATCTGAATGTTATTTCAGCCAAGACTGCCACAACAAGCTTCATTTATTCTCAGTCACCAAAATTAGTGTAAATCAACACTGTTAAACACTGTCATCATCTGCTTTCCCTTCTCCCTTTTCCTCCACACTTATCAATTCTTCAAAGTTGAGGTGAAAGTGCCTGTGTTTTTTGTTTGTTTGTTTGTTTTGTGTTCTAGAAAACATAGATATGAAGTATAGATTCCACAACACTACCAAGCATATCTTTTATTTCCAACGTATCATTATTTTTTTTAGAATTAGTCTTTAATTCTAAGAATTCAAACAAACCTTTGGAATTTTGATAAAACATTATTTGCTTCACTAAAACTCACTATGTGTTCATGGGTCTCTTTCTACTTACTCTTTACAATAAAAAATTTTTCTGCTTCCCCAAATTTTTATAATTATACTCTTGTTAGCCTCCTCCACTTTGAAGCTTCAGAAATGCACTCAGAATTACTGAGTAACTGAATCTTCATATGAGAGAGAATCTAGCCCTTTGTTGCTGCCTTAAGAACACAGACCAGTTCATATTTCCTGTTCCAGTGATCTGCTCTTATAACAAATTACAGGTTTATCATCTATGCATTTACCTCTGTGACACTAAAGCATATACCTACTTCCCTTACAAACACATCATAGCTTCTTCATTCTGTTTCCTCCCCCTTGTTTTATTTGAATCCACACTACCTACTATTTATTCTTGCTCTTTCTATGAGTTTACCAGAAAGGGACAGTATTAGAGAGAATGTTGGAAACAAATCTTAACTTTTGGGCTCACCAGATTTTCAATGGCTGAATTTAGATCACATATCCATCCTTGGTCCAGTTTTATATCTGAGTGATAGATGCTTTTATAACTGTGTACCCAAATGAAATAATTGCCAAGAGGTGTACATAATGTCACTTCTGTTTCTTTCAGAAGATAGATGAATATCAACAATGGTACCTTCCTTTCCAGTGATATTGTCTAAAGTCATATATTTATATTTCATTTATAGAAATTATTTTTCTTTATTGAAATAAAATAGATGTTTAGATAATTCAATCAAATATTAATTTTTCTAGCCTATCCCAGAAATATGGATATTTCTGAAAGAATTTTTTTATTTTGAAATAACTTAATTAATTTATCTAAATAGATTGAACTACCTAACATATGCATTGTGTATAATCTATGTAATATGTATATGTATCTATATTATACATGTAAAGTGTGTTGAAAACATGACCTATGAGTTTTAGGAATATAATGCTCTATCAGTAAGTCTATAAATTACATATTTATTATGAAGAAAATGTAGAGTAACTGAGAATTGAAAGTAACATAATTAATTCACTCCTGTGTTGATACTGGAGAAGACATAATTTTCCATTCCTGTATTAAACATTGTTCAGACTGAGAAAAATTAAATTAGCTGCTTTCTCTAAGACATACCTTATTATAGAAGATAAGACTGAATTCATACTATCAGTCTCCTGGTGCTGCCACAACATATTGCCACAAACTGGGTGGTTCAACACAACAGAAATTTACTGGTGGCCAGAAGTCCAAAATTAAGCAGGGGCCATATTTTCTCTGACGGCTCTAGAGGAGGATCCTTCCTTGCCTCTTGGTACCTTCTGATGGTTGTTGGAAACCTTTGGTCTTCCTTGGTTTGTAGATATATCACTCCAATTTCTTTCTCCATTCATCACATGATATTCTTCCTGTGGGTCTGTATCTCTGTTCTCCTTATTATAAAGACACCAGATATTATGTACTGAATGTTTGTGTACTTAAAATAGAGATAGTAATTAAAATAGTAGTTATCTTGGGAGGAAGATAGACTAAAAAAGGCTACAAAGAGACTTGAAGGGACATTCCAGAATGAAGATAATCTGTTGTATCCTGACTGATGAATTTTTCACATAAATGTATATCTGTTCAAATTCTATAAATTTTACTGTATGGCATTGTAACTTGATAAGAAGTTAAATAATCATTATTAAAATATTAGCACTAATCCTGTAATGAGTCTTTATAAAATCATATTTTTAATATTCTTTCAAAAATTATTATGAGATGAATTTGTACCTATAATATTGGATTGATACTGCAACATAGGGTCAATGTCAATAGCAATATCAATGATAGCTTTACCAGCACATTTGCTTATTTGGATGTCCTTTTTCTTTTGACAATTTAAATATAAAATACTTATGTGTGTCCATGTGCATATGTATATGTATGTATGTGTGTGTATACACACACACACACACATATATATATATATATATGGAATTGGGACATACAATTATAGAGGTGAAAAAGGTCCAAAATCTGCAGGTTGAGTCAGCAAACTGGAAATACAGGATAGATAATGGTTTGGTTTCAGTCAAGTCTAACAGTCTGAGAACCAGGAGAGACGATGGTACAGTTTCTGTGTGAAAGCCAGAAGGCTCAAAACTCAGAAAGAACTGATGTTTCAGTTCAAGTCCAAAAGCAGAAAAAGCACTAATGATACCAGTTAAAGATAGTTAAGCAGGAACAAACAAACTTTCTCTTACTTGAAGGAGGGTCATCCTTTTTGTTCCATTCAGCCCTTCAACTTATTGAGGCCTACCCACTTTAAGGGGGGACAATCATCTTTACTCAATCTGCGCATTTAAATGTTAATCTCATGTGTTTATTAGCCATATATTTTTCTTCTTTTGAAAAGTTTCCTTTCCTCTCTTTTGCTCACTTTTTAATAGGGCTTTTTTTCTTGCTGATTTGCTTGGAGTTTTTTTTTGTAAATTCTGAATATTAGCCCTTTATCAGATGTGTAGCTTGTGAATATTTCTCCCATTCTATAGATTGACTATTTGCTCTGTTAATTGTTTCCTTAGCTGCACAGAAACAAAAGTATCTTCACACTGGCAATGATTCTAGCATTTGCGCAAACACACACACACACACACACACACGCACACATCTTCATGTGTATCTAGATGTTTTTAAAAGAAAACAAACAAAAAAAAAGTACCTTCACAGAAAGACCAAGAACAGTATTTGATCAATATCTGTGCACTATGTGGCCCAGTCTAGTTGACACACACAAGTGACCAGCACATGCAGTATATCCTCTGTTGTTTGATTCTGATATTTCACAATGGCTTCTTTACTTTGATTGACTCTTCAAGGCAGAATTGAATATTTCTTTTTGCAATCATGTTTTATTTTATTTCAGAATATTAAGGAGGTCTAATGTTCAGGTTACATATATTTCTTTTGCCCCAGCCGAGTAAGGGCTTTAAACATGTCCATCCCCCAGACGGTGTACACCGCACCCATTAGGTGTGAATATATCCATCCCTTTCTCTCCCATCCCACCTGCCTGACACATGATGAATGTTACTACTATATGTTCACATAAGTGTTGATTAGTTAATACCAATTTGATGGTGAGTACATGTGGTGCTTGTTTTCCCACTCTTATAATACTTCATTTAGTAGATTGGGGTCCAGCTCTATCCAGGATAATACAAGAGGTGCTAAATCACCATTGCTTTCTGTGGCTGAATTAAGGCAACGTGAGGTCTTATATTTTTCATAGTTTTACACAAATTATATTGACATTTTACAAAGCTCTTTCACATACTTTTTTTAAGTTCATTCTTAAAGTAACCTTACCCATATGTATAATTATCTTCAAAATGCAAAACTAAGTCTAAAAGATAGAGACTTGTCAAAGGGCATAATTTGCTAGTGGCAGGGTAGTAATACAGCCTCACGATCATGATTTTTAAAATTTGCTCATTCCACTACCCAGGAACATCTTGACTAATTATTATGGCTTGTAGCTTACCTAAAGATTAAATCTTCTTCCTGAATTCTGAGCTTAACTTTTACTCATTAATATATATTTTTATATATTGAAAAAACAATGTTATGGTTGGTCCGAGTACAGTGGTGTTTACATTTAATTGATCACAACCAGTTACAGATTCCTTTGTTCCTTCTCCATTCCCACTGCTCCACTTGACCAGCAAAGAAAAAAAGTAAAAAAAATAAAAAAATAAAAAAGAATATTAGTTAGAATGAATGTAATTATTTCATTATAGAATATATACCCAGCCAATATTAAATTGTGTCTCTTAAAATTAAAGACAAAATAGAGGAATTAATGTGTTTTAAGTTGTAGAACTCTTTAGATCATTTTATTAGTATACATTAAGCACTCTATTAGACGCTGGAGATATGATAGTAAATAAGTCATGACATCCACCCTGAAAGAGCCTGGTGTAGATATGGATATGCAAAAATTTAAAAAATGCCATATAAAAGCATTATTGCAGAAATATATTAATATACAAAATCCAGGAGAATATTGATGAGGACATGATAAATTCTGTATGAGATCTGATGAGGTTTTGAGTAACGATGATTTTGACAAAGAAATAAAATTTAAAGTAAGTCTTTGCCGAGCAATAGAAATACACATTAAGATGGGGTTGAGAATGTAGTAATGACATCCCAAACTGGAAGGAGAATTTATTCTATTAACAAACATTTACTTAGAACCAATTTTCTGCCAGTAAGCAATATTAGGTACTTGAATATGAAGATTAAAAAAATAGTATCCTTATTTTCAAAAAGACTATATGTTTCAATATTTAAGAGAATACAATGCAATTTAAATTAATTTTAAACTGTGATGGAGAGTTTGAAAAAGTAAAGGTACCTGGAGGTTATAGCAGGGCTTATTATGGAAGTTCTAAGAGCAAATATAATGTGGTATTTGAAATTAGGAATTGTGCAACCAAATTACCTAGATTCAAATTTTAGTCATGTTCATTACCAGTTATATGAATTAGGACAAGTTACTTTACCTTTCTGTACTTTAGTTTTTTTCATCTTTAAGATAGATATATGGTATAATTTATCTCATTGAGTTTTTATAAGGATTAAAAATGTTTATATGTATCTATGTGTGTGTGTGTGTTCTTTGCCTTCCCTTTTATAAGCAACACTAGAGAAGTGATTTTGATAATTATTTAATCCCAAAGATTAGGCATTTGGGTTGTGTTTTTTAATTTATTTTGTTTTCTTATTTCAATTGGCTACAACTTATTGGAGGATTATTCAGAATAGGGATGACTTGCTTCATTGAAAATGATTTCCCTAACCATTTTTTCCCACTTAGTTTCCTTAACTTGTATCTCTTTATTTTCTGAATGCATAATCATTGGATCTTATGTTTCCATCAAAAGTAACAGTTAACATAAAAAGATTTAACTGAGCAAATTGTATGGATGTGATGTTAAATAAAAAAGTTCCACTACATTATATAAAAATGTACCTGCCTAGTGTGTTCAGGATGCTATAACAGAATACCATAAACCAGCTTATAAACTGTGAGAAATCTATTTCTCATAGTTCTGGAGGCTGGAAAATCTGTAATCAAGGTTCCAACAGATTTGGTGTCCGGTGAGGGCTGCTGCTTTCTGGATCACAGATTGTTGTCCTTCCTCTCTGTATCTTCTCATGGTAAAAGGGATCTCTGGCATCTGTTTTATAAGGGCATTAATTCCACTCATAAGGACTCCAGTCTCATGACCTAATTACCTCCCAATGTTCTCACCTCCAAATACCATTTGCTATGGTTTGAATGATGTTGACACCTTCAAAAATATAACAGTATTAAGACATGTGTTCTTTGGGGGTGATTAATTCAAAAAGGTTCTGCTCTCATGAATGGGATTAGCACTCTTATAAAAGGGTTCAAGGTAGAAGGGAGCACACTCCTTCCCTTCCACCTTTCCCCATGTGAGGACGTAGAAATAAAGTTTCATCTTGGAAGCAGAAAGCAGCCCTCACCAGACACCAATACCAGTGCTTTCTTCTTGAACTTACCAGCCTTCAGAATTGCAAGAAATAAATTTGTGTTCTATATGAATTGCTCAGTCTCAGGTATTTTGCTATAGGAACACAGACTAAGACATCATTGCATTGGGGATTACATTTCAACTTATGAATTTTTAGGGGGCACAAACATTCAGTCTATAATAGTATCATGTCAAGCCAAATATTACTAATAGATATTCAAAAGTTGATTTTGTAGTGTGAGATAATATGTCTTTTTTACTACATTTTTTATATTCACTTAGTTCAAATACTAATGATCTGTATACTATGATTGCAGTGGTGATCACACTAATCCAAGAGAGAATATACTAATTGGTTCTAATTTGCTTGACAGACATTATGTAAGTTCAGAAATTTGGTTTGAAAATATAGTTATGGTAATATAATCTATTTTCAATGCACTTTTCAGCTTATAAAATAGTCACTTGCTTTATCTCATTTTATTTGCTTCATAACAATTTGTATGTCATGTTTCTTGACGGTTCAAGAGAATAATAAACTTTTTCTCCAAAGATTTGAAAATACTGTCACCAGAGAATTAAATTGTGAAATCAGCTCATAGTAGGAAAAAATGTTCAATACTAAATGTGCTATTCTATATAATAAATGGCAAATTTGTGAAATGTGCAATCTTTGCCAGCTGATTTTGCCTTTCTGGTTTATATTAGAACATAGTGCCTTGAAATAAAAAATTTAAAACACACTTCTTTTTAAAAAAAAGAAGAAGCTATTCAAGGGAAGATAGAATTATTAGGGGAAAAGTTCATGAATAACTTTTTCTGTGAACATCAGAGCACTATTTTGAGAAAATAGAATACCATCAAATAGATGATGTTATTCCAATTTTTTTTGCAAACCTTATATATAGCAGAGAGAGTTAAACCAACTTTTCTGACTGAAGGAATTTTTGATGAAGAAATGTGGAAGAAGTAAAACCCAAGTAATCTGAAGTCAACTCATGAGATAATATAATTTTTTTTAAATCTTAACCAAACAATTTAATTATTAGTTGATTTACCAAGTCACCAGAATTTAGCAAGATATTGAAATAATCATATGAACTTCAGATATCCTGGTTTCTGGTGATTTCAGATTGAAAATTAATGAATATTTTTCTGCTTACATTTTTTATTTGTGAAATTTAGATATTTGACACAAATTCTATATATTAAGAGAAACTTCTAGATCATGCAAGCAAAAAATAATATTATGGAAATCAATAATATAATTCAAATAGTAACTAGCATACATACTAGCTGGCTTCATCAAACTATTGGTTAGATAATCCTACAACTATTTTATATTCAAATATATAAATCATATTTCTCTACATTTATAGACAAGAGATAGTCATTAATTATTTTTTATTTAAAATCTTAAAGTTTTGGATTCAGGACCCAAGTCATTTTCAGATTCAAAAATTATCTCTTACATGCCTTACAGGCCTTGAGACAGAATGTTGTTGGAGAGTGTTTTAGGACTTGAGAGATGAAAAGAAGCCTAGACATTGTATGGATCAGTCTTGGACATTTAGAAAAGAGGAAACTAAACTTTATAAAGTTTGAGTGATTTGTCTAATAATGGAAACAGGACAAAACTCTATATAATCTCATAAAATAGCTGCTGAATAAAAACAAATTGAGAGCAGAGTATATAAATATATCAATTAATATAAATGAATCAATTAAAAGGAAACATAAGCTGACTTGTAAATAATATGTTTAAGCCATTAGGTGCAGAAGAATGTTTAGAGGGTTGGCAGAAAGGGACTTGGTAACTTAAGGGCAAAAAAAAAGAAGAGAAAAGATGACTTATAGGTAGAAGCGTTTCTTATAGAACTAAAATGTGGACTATATATATATATTGCATTAGAACTAAAATATGGACTATATGTATATTGCATTATCTGGGAGAGTACATGTGTAGTTGTTGTTTTATTACTATAATTCATTTTCAAATAATGGAAATAAAGGCTCACAGAATAAGCCCCCCGAAATATGCTACTCCGGTATACAGGTTATTTTGAGCTAAAGGCACTTGAAAGCAAAAGATAGAAGTGCATTCTAATCTTCACTTTTCTTCCTTAAAATGGGAGATGAGAACTTCCATGTGAAAAATGTCTTCCCTGTAGCAGGAGAAAAGAAACATTTTTCAACAGGGAGTCATAGCCATGAAAATTCTGTAAAAACAGACCTTAGACCTTGTTAAAATAATTTTTATTTTCCTTTAGACTCCCCACATAATTTGATTACTTTTCCACCATAGCTTCTCTTTGTTCAATCTAATATGCAGGGATTTAGATTTCACAACTTCTTTGTGTCTTTATTTCCCTATGGGGGTTTCTATGTCATGTAAAACAAGAATTTGTATGCTTTTCTCCTGTTAATCTATGTCAATTTAATTCTCAGACACAGCCAAAAAACAAAAATCTAAGAGGGTAGAGGTAAAATTTTGCCTCTGCTATAGGGCAAACTCTGTGGAACATACCCGTTCTATCCAAAATTTTGCATATTGCTCTACTGGTTTGGAGAGTGAAATGTGACCATGTTCCAAATTATTTGATTGGATATGGCTGACTGGTTTACTAAATCAATTTATGAATGAAAATAAGGCCAAAAAGAAAACATTAGCACACTTCATTATGATGTTTTGCTTAGTATTATAAAAATGTCATAGCCTTTTAAAACTCTTCAAATGACAAAGCTAAATGATTTTTATTTCTTTCTTTATATTTTCTCTCTTGGTTTCCTCAAACTATGATTCATGGAATCTTAGTTTGCAATAATGTGAGCTTTTTATTTATTTTTTTTAATTTCAGTTTCTCAGGTTCCATCTAGACCCACTGTGTCAGTATCACTGGGTCAAGAGTTGGGAACCTGTTACATTTAAAAGCTCTTGTCATGCCATTTAGAAGCAACACAGTTTCCAATTCACACAGAACAGAAGAAGGGGACAACAAAAACTGCATGTGTGCCTTGAAGCTCACCAGGATCAGATGTAGAATGGTCCAAAATGGAAATTATGGATGAGTAGTACTCCATGGTATACATGTACCACATTTAAAAAAATGGTGAAATAATATCTTTTGTAACAACCTTGGTGGAACTGGAGACCATTCTTCTAAGGGAAGTATCACAAGAATTGAAAAACAAACACTACATGCACTCACTATTAAATTGGAACTAATTGATCTACACTTTTGTGAACATATGGAAGTAAAACTCAATGGAAATCAAGTGGTTGGCGGGAGGGGATGGGCCAATTCACACCTAACGAGTACAATGCACATTATCTGGGTGATGGGCACACTTATAAATTTAACTCAAATTGTGCAAAAGCAATCCATGTAACCAAAATGTTTGTATCCCTGTCATAATCTGGAAAAAAAATGGAAATTAATACTTAAACCACCCAAGAGTTCACAATCTATAGATTTCATGTACATGTAAGGATTATATACCAATTAAATTCTTTGTAAGTTATTAGGATTTAAAATCCTTCATTGAAGCAATAAAATATATTCCATATTATTACTATACTAAGAAGAGTGTCAGCCATGAAATGTTGAAAACTTCCTACTTTCTACAAGCAAGAGACTATAGGTAAGGTTTTGTATTGAGTTGTTCATGTTTATCATTGTTTTTATTTAGACATTTTAGAAGAGAAATTCCAATCAGATTAATGTTATGTTAATCAATTATGTTTGGTTAACTCTTGATAGATATCTTTACCTATAATATTTTGGCCAATATTTATCCTATTACCAGATTGCAATGCAAACATGCATTATATGAGATCAGACTGTATCTTTAGAGATAACATTATGATAGAGGAAATTATAGTATAATAAAATGATTGATATTAAAATATAATGCTTACAACTTAATTGAAATTTCTCTTTCAAGTATGAAACTCAATAACATTAGTTTAAGATTTATAAATTTTATGGTAATATCACCATTATAGGATAAGACAAAGATACTTGTGATAGATATTTTACATAATATCCACTGTATGTCCAACATTATTCTAAGTGTTTAATGTACATTAGCATATTTAAATGTCATATAATCCTGTGAGATAGTTATCTGAATGTTTCCAATTTTAGCATGGTGGAATATGAGAAATGAGAAGTTTAATAAATTTCACAGGGTCACATGGCTACCAAAATTTGAACCTCAGTTAAAAAAGTAGGCATTGTATTTGCATTCTCTGTACTAGTCTCCTATATTAGATAGTATATTTCCATCTTTAACATTAATTTATATAATGGGAAAATGCTCTTATAATAAGTGCATTTGAAAATAAAATATCCATAGTATATACTTGATAACTTAAAAATTTAAAAGTAAAGAGTAAAATAAAATTTACATGGACAGAATAACATATAAATAATTAATTTAACAATACAACCATATATAACAGTGGGCAAGATTTATGAGAAAAAGGAACAAATAGGTAATCAGTGATCATTTATATCACATTCATATTTTAGTTTCAATGGTGTACAAATGTGGTCAGAAATTTAGTATCTTAGTTCTCCCTTAGGAGTCTTTCACCTTCTTAGTTAAATATATGTACATATTAATATTTTATTTTCTTTGTTGCTATTGTGAAAGGTATTATTTCTTAGATTTGATTCTCAACTTGACTGTTGTTGGCTTATATGAAAGCTACTGATTTCTTTACATTGATTTTGTAACCTGAGACTTTGTTGAATTTATTTATCAAATACAGGATTATCTTGGTTGACTCTTTGGGTTTCTTAGATATAAGATCATATCAACAGCAAAGAGCGATAGTTTGACCTCTTCTGTCCCCTATTTGGATATCCTTCATTTCCTTTTCTTGTCTGGTTGCTGTGGCTCGGACTTTCAGCACTACAGAAGTGGTGATAGAGGGTAACTTTGGTCCCATTTATAAGTGGGAATTCTTTCAATTTTTCAATTTTTTTCCA
>VBSM01000272.1:94717826-94730985 GCA_008086735.1 Cheirogaleus medius | reverse complement strand
GACCCCTATCTCTCATCCTATATAAAAATTAACTGAAGATGGATTAAAGACTTAAAGGTAAGACCTGAAAGCATAAACATTTTAGAAGAAATGCTAGTAAAAACTCTTCTGGACATTGGCCTATGCAAAGAATTTATGTTTAACCCCCTACAAAAAAAACCCTCTAAAATTCATGTTGAAATAAAAAGGAGCCCAAATAACCAAAGCAATCTTAAGCACATATAACAAAACTGGAGGCATATCACATTACCTGACTTCAATTATACTACAAGGCCATGGTAACCAAAGCACCTTCCAAATCACCAATGAGCAAAAATGTTTTGAAATATTTGTCAAAATACATAGATACTTTCCTTAACTTCAAAATAAAATTTTCTGCTTAGGCTCTCACACTCTTTTGAATGCACACTTCCAACCAACCTTTTTTTTTTTTTTTTAGGTGAAAATTTTAAGAGAATTTTTTATAGGGCTAAAATAGTATTCCCACAAAATCATAAAATTAAGACTCTCAGAAAGAAAAAATAAAAGATAAAAAGAACCTATAATGATGTAAAGGTACATGAAATAAACTGTATAATCAAAATAAACAAAGACTACTAGAGAAATTATTCTGCTTATTTGCATCTATTTAATGACTATTCAGTTGTCTCCACTATTAAGTTCTCATTAGAATCAAAAATTTAAAAATAATGTAAAAACTATCTCTTGTTGGTCATATCAGAGGGCAAGTAGTGGAATATCAAGTAATTACAAGTTGTATCTATCTCTACAGTTAGTTACATACTGTATGTTTTGTTATATGTAATTACAAAGTTTGTGTTTGTGATAGTATGCAGATGTACAGCAGGCTCTCAACTATTCCTAAATCATATTTCAGAAACAAGTGGATGATACAAGAATGTTTAATTAGATTTTATGAACTATTACTCTGAACAGGATATTAATGATGTTTTCCCAGATAAATAAAATACTTTATTTCACACATTTGGAGAATTTGTGTAATTTAGATGAGTGTAATATTATTCTATATGTGTTCAATGAAAAATGAAATGTTAGTGTTTAAAATCAGATATATAATTTTGACTACTTGTCACCCTGAAGAAATGTAGAACATAGGCTAATAACAATAACCAAAGATGAATAAATTTGATAGTTTTGATCAAGTCAGGAAAATACACCAACTAGAGGAATGAGTGGGTTTAATATAGAAATAGTTTACCTGAAGGTCGGAGAAGGTGGGCAAGTGAGATTCTGAAAACTACAGTCATTTATTACACTATCCTGAAGCACTAAAGTGGGTGGAGAAGCTGGATCTATGAAAGAGTCTAGAAAGTTGAAGTGCTGATAGTAGCCCAACAAACTACCGCATTTGACTACTATGACCACAAAACAGAAATTAGAGCACAAGTCTGCAAAGTCATCTTATCTGGTAACCAAAATTGTGAAATAAGACCTGAAAAGAAATCAAAGGGTCCAACACATCTGACTATTATGATTGTGAAAAAAGGACTGCAACACTGTATGGTAATGACTGACTGCCGCAGCTTCCCCAAAATAACAGCCTGCCATCCTGTCCTCCTTCAGAATGCTTACCACCTTCTCTCATTAGCAAATACTAACCCTGAACTACATGTTGTGCTACTTAATAGATTATTTTTATTATCATTGTGTTTTAAGGGATGACTTGGAGAAACAACAGGGGAAAATGCTGGTGGTTTGCTAAGATTTGTTTCTTGATTCCACTTTGATGGCAAAGATAGCAATGCTCAAGATTGTAAGAGTCAAATGTTAATTGTTTATTCAATGCTTCCTTTAGTTTTCTTATAACTATAATAATAGTTATCATATATTAGCCACAAAAGTTTTAAAACTCAAAACAATTCAAAAGATCCCTTTTAATGTCCTGCTTTGTGTAATTTTGCACTGAAGGACATGAAAAAGGTTTCATCTACTCTCGTTCAAGTTTTATTGCTAGAATTTGATCCTACATTCTTCCCAGTAAGGAGACTGACAGTGTGGAAATTAATTTCATTTTGTTTTTCTATTTGCAAAAAAATAGAAAATTTATCTTGCTATATAGTAGTACATAAACAATGAAAACAACAATTTATGTATCTGTTGCCTACTAAGTTGTTATTTAGATACATTATATCTTGGATCAAGTCTTGCTGTCCAGTGATTTCCTAATGATACATGTATTTTTTTCTCTGTTTCTGGAAGAAGTAAGTAATGTTACATGACAAAGAACAAGAAGTGTTGACCTGAGAACAAGATTTTCTAACAGTGCCCGCATGTGCACTGTAGTTGCTGTGTTCATTTGTAATAATAATAACAACTCACCCCCAAATTTCTTTATTTATTTTATTCCTTCTTTCAAATCTACAATTGTGTGGGTCACTGTCAACATATATAAAATGAGTAAAATCCAGTAAGTTTAAAGAAAATTCTACTTGATTTTTTGTGTGTGTTTATATTTCCTTGTGACTCACTTCACATGTGATCATAATTGTGGATTTTGGAAACTTCCTGTGTATATTTACTAAATATTAATATCCCAACAATATATTTAAAGTTTTGGGTTTTGGTAGAATTCTTGGAGTGAGATAAAAAAGGATTTTACACATTCAGTATGTTTATAAAATAGAATAGAAGATTGTCTGATATGAAGAGGATAAATGTAGAATATGTATGGCGTATAAGCAAAGAAAGAAATAACCTCCAATAGTTTATATTTTATTGCAGAAGAGGTAAAAGGGAAATATCATTATACTAGCACATTATTAACATGTAAATATGTGAACAAAATAAGAATTTATAAGTACCATTGGTACAGAGTGACCAGTAAACACAATAATTTGGCAAGAATTACTTTAATGGGTGTGATAGAGCTAATTTTTCTGTATGACATATTCCTGGTATGTTGATGTTTTAACATATTCATGTGGTGAAAAGTAAATATAAGACTATCCAGTAATACACCAGTCTATATAGACAGAGGAAGGGCTATTATTTTCTCTTTGACAATTTTGAAGCATTTTATATGAAGGCAATTAATAGAACTTTTCACCATATACTATGCATACATTGTTAGAGGTAGTTTTTGTTTGTTTGTTTTTTATTTATTTCTATTTGTTTTCAATTTATTTCTAAGAAAAGTGTTCAATTGATCTTTACTATATGAACTTGTGACTTTTTTTCTTTTCAAACACATACTAATATTTAAATAGATAACATGCATATGTTGAAACTCATATTAAACTGTATACATTAAATATGTACAGTTTTTTGGTATATGAATTACATATCAGTAAAGTACTAAGTATTCTTATTAAGTAACAAACTAGAAAGAAACAAAATAAAACAAGGAGATTTTTGATGGTGATAGATATTTTTAGCACCTTGGTTGTGATGATTATATCATGAGTATATACATCTTTTCAAACGTCAAGATGTATAAGCTAAATGTGTGAAATTTTGTGCATATAAATTATATCCTTAATAAGTCTTAAAAAAAGATAAAAAAACAGACTTTGGATGTGAAAAGATATATCTTTTGAAAGTAATGATAACATTAACTTGTATTATACTATGAGTCCTGTGTTAAATACATGGACCTAATAGGAGAGTATGCTCCAAGGAATTAAAATATTAATATAAAATTATTTGCTAGAAATATTTCCCACTTTTGTTTTCAAATATAAGACAGGAGGTCTTATTAAGACATATTACAAAAGAATAATCTAAGTGAGCTTACTGTTGTTTTTTTTTGTTTAACATTGCTATCAAACTATGTGATTCAGAAACTGTAATTTTCAAACAACAGAAAATATTCACTGAAAATAGTTTGCCACAGATTTTAATAACTTCCGTTTATTAGTATATGCTTTGTCTAGTGCCTGTATGTTTTTAAGAATTTGTCTCATTGTATTTGAGATTGTATTTAATTATACCTAATGAGGTATTCTCAACTTTCAAAATAATACCAAGAAAACCTGTCTAAATAAAACATATGGGAAATATCACTATTTATCATAGGATAAATTATGCATTCCAGATTTTTTAGGTTATTGATGAGAGAGAATGATTCCTAGAGAAGTTTAACAATTTGTTTAGCTCAGATAAATGAGTGTTGAGGTGGATTTAAGTTCAAAGCCATCTTATTTTTGAAGTTGGTCCTCTTTCTATGACAACAACTACAACAATAAAATAGTAATAAAACAACAACAATATAACACAACAACAACACAAATAAGCCATATCTAGCATTTATTAAATGCTTATCTTGAATAGGTCCATTTTTTCAACCCTCACATTAGCTCATATAAACCATTTACAACACTATTATGTAAGTATTATTAGCATCTTGATTTCAATGATAAAGAAGGTGAATCAAAAAGCTTCAATTTACATGTATATATATCTGGGTTTGTTTCTTATAAAAAGGTTTTAAAAAGTTTTTTTTAGCGAAATGAGTAAATAATTTAGAGGTAAGAGTTTATTATATAAATCATAAGCAATACAAGGTTTAAAAATGAACTAGAGGCAAAAAGTTATTTCTTTACAAATAATTGTAAGAAATAGTATAAAACGAAAATATAAAATAAAAACAACCTATTACTTGCCTTGACATAACTAGCTGTATACCACAGGCAAGTTATATGAGATATTTTTGTTTTCCTCTCATCTAAAAGTTTCTAAATCTATGAAAACTATTTCTACAATATAATCACATATCCCTATCTCTGAATAAAACATATCTTTGAACAAAAATATTTATCAGTAAAAGAGGAATGTATCCAGTGTAGTGTATAAAACTAATAAAATAGATGTTTGATTTGATGTGTTTTTCTATTGCCCATCTTAATTCAATACACACAAATAGAATTGAATGTGCTACATTAAATTGATTATTAAATATTTTCAAAGATTAGATGAGTAAAACATCCTTATGAGCATACCTAGAATTAGAAAAAGTCCGTGTTTTTAATAATGTTCAGCATGACATTTAAAGAATAATTCCTTTTGTCAAAAAGAACTTGCAGAGGCATAGATTCAAAAAAATATGCCTATATGGAATTAGGACTCCTATTCTCTTCCATTAATCTAATTCATTTTATTATACAAAGTTCTCTTATAAATGCATCTGTGCACTGTGGAAATGTCAGTGAATGTAATAGAGGAATTTCCTGGGAGATTTATCACGGGATGTAATTTTTAAATTACCCACATTGTTGTGCTGGGCAGTATCACAGATGAAATTTATTTGATATCACTCTTTCTTAGGTGATCTTGAAAATCTTAAAAGGTCATCAGGCTTCCCATTGTAACTGGAAGTTAAAACAAAAGTTAGATTGTTACAAAAAAATATTTTACCAAGACATATAGCCATCCCCTGTTTTTGGATATGTTTGGCTTCCGTTGAGGCATTTTTAAGTGCAAGGCAAAGTTGAAATAATTTTTTTTAATTAATAATATGTGCTATAGAATTGAAATGTGTGGGGGTGGTTTAATATTAACATATTTAATTAAAACTACAAGTGCTTGGTCAAAAATGTTGAGTTACTGAGTATGGGGTCCTATACAAAAAAGTAAGGAGGCAGTGTCCCTGCTCTATGAGATATTAAATGAAGACAATGGATAAAAGCATGTGAATGTTATATAAAAATACTTGAGGATAATAAAAATATTTGTGACAATTTAAATAAGCTACAAGATTATAAACACATAGGCTAATAAAATAGGAATTGGAAATTATACATGTGTGTATAATTTCCAATTCCTATTTCATGTGTGTTATATACACACATGTATGGACAATATGGACAAATGCTCTTTTACTAACAATGAGGTTATCCTGATAAACTCATCTTAAATTGAAAATATTGTAAGTCAAAATGACACTTAATACACCTAGCCTATCCTAAACCTGCTCAGAATATTCACATTAGCCTACAGTTGGGAAAAATCATCAAATACTAAAGATCTAATACAAATCCTATTTTATAATAAAGCATTGAATATCTTATGTAATTTATTGAATACTATGCATTACATCAAAATGTGACAGTTTTCCACTGTCGTAAAGTTGGAAAATACTAAGTCAAACTATTATAATTCGGGGACTGTCTGTATATACACATATACACTCATATATATTTGGAAACATTGATTTACTCTGGGAAACCTTAAAAACCCAATCTTTCACTTACTTGAGCAAGAATTCAAATCAAGATAACTGGTGGCCTGGTGCGGTGGCTCAAGCCTGTAATCCTAGCACATTTGGAGGCTGAGGTTGGAGGACTGCTTGAGGCCAAGAGTTTAAGACAAACCTGGGCAACACAGTGAGGAGATCCTTTCTCTAGAAAAATATTAAAAAAGTATCCAGGCATGGTGGTGCATGCCTATAGTCCCAGCTATAATACTTGGGAGGCTGAGTCAGGAGGATCTCTTGAGCCAAGGAGTTTGGGGTTGTAGTGAGCTAGGGTGATGTTACTGCACTCTAGTCTCTATATCAACAACAACAAAAAAACATAATTGACACTACAAAGGTTAGCCCAAGAAATAGTGAAAACAACTGACACTCTTTGCATGAACAAAAGACAATCTTTTAAAGTTTAGTTTAAAACTTTGGGAGCTTTATTAAATATATTTCATAAATCGTATTTATCTAAAGTATTTTCAAGTATGATATATTTATAAGCACTTAAACATATTTTAAAATTTTATTAACAAATCATCAAATTTGGAAATTTTATCAGAAACTTAACTGAGTTGAGATAAGAAATAGCAGAAATTTAAATGGATAAAAATTAAATTTTAAAATAAAGCAGAGACAATATCACTTAACAGAATGTAAAGTGGGTTTCTACAATGCCAACTTGTATTTTTTTTTTTTTTCGCCTAGAAAAAGCTGAGACTGTTTAAAACCTATTTGGCTTCTCTGAGTATTATTTAAACAGATGACATACAGTATCCAGTGTTAAGAGAAACAATAAAATCCATTATTTTATTCTATTTAAGATAGGTCAGGTATTGAGTAAATTAAGTACATTTATAGTTACTAAGTTCATATTTACTTTTACATTCAGTTAAGCCTTATAGGGCAATTGAGATCTCATAGAAATCCAATGGTGAGTGAAAATTTAAAACAAATAAATAAATAAACATCAAGAAGGGATTCACTACTCATATTTTACTAGAATGCAGATATTTTCATAAGTAAAAATAATGTACCATAACTAAGATTTCATTTTGATGAATTTTAGTTGGAGGATACAAAATCAATACAAAAATCATTAACATTTCTATATGCCTGCAGGAAACCATCCAAAAAAGAGAGCAAATCCCATTTATAATAGCTACAAATATAAATCTATGAACATGAGATTTCTTTTTATATTGTTGTTTCCTCTTCTATTTATAATAGCTACAAATATAAATTTATAATAAACGTAACCAAAGAATTGAAAGATCTTCATAATAAAAACTATAAAACATTGATGAAATAAATAGAAGAGGAAACAACAATATAAAAAGAAATCTCATGTTCATAGATTGGAAGAATTACTATCGTCAAATCGTCCATGCTACCAAATGCAATCTACAGATTCAATGTAATCCCAACAAAATACCAATGACATTCTTCACAGAAATAGCAAATAAAATCCTAAAATTTTTATAGGACCAGAAAAGACTGTGAATAGTCAAAGCAATCTTGAGCAAAAAGAACAAAGCTGGAGGCATCAGCTTACCTAACTTCAAAATATACCACAAGGCTATAGTAACTCAAATAGTACAGAACTGGCATAAAAATAGACACATGAACCAATGAAACAGACTATAGAACTCAGAAATCAATGCACACATTAATAACCAGCTCATTTTCAAAAAAGTCACCACGATCATAGATTGAGGAAAATATAGATTCTTCAATAAGTGATGCTGGGAAAACTGGACATCCATACGCAAAAGAATAAAACTAGATCCCTATCTCTCAGCATATAAAAATCTCATATAAAAATGGACTAAAAACTTACATGTAAAACTTGAAACTATGAAGTTACTAGAAGAAAATTTCGGGATATGCAGCAGTACATCTGCCTAGGCCAAGATTTCTTGAGTAAAACCTCAAAATCACAGGAAATCAAAGCAAGAATTGACAAATAAGAATACATCAAACTATGAAGCTTCTGCACAACAAAGGAAACAGTCACAAAATGAAGAGGCAATATACAGAATGGGACAAAATATTTGCAAACTATTTATCAGACAAAGGTCTAGTACTCAGAATAATAAAGAAGTCAAGCAAACCAATAACAGAAAAACAGATTATCCAATTTAAAAACAGCCAAAATTCTGAATAGACATTTCTCAAAAAAAGGCATACAAATGACCAACAGGTATATAGAAAATATTCAACATCATTAATCATCAGGAAAATGCAAATTAAAGCTACAATGAGATATTATCACACCCCAGTTATTTTAAAATATCTTTTATCAAAAAGACAGCTCAAAACAGATGCTGGCAAAAATGCGGAAAAGGGGGAAAGCTCAAACACTGTTGGTTGGAGTGTATATTAGTACAGCCACTATGAAAACAGTATGGAGGATTCTCAATAGACTAAAAATAGAACTACCCTATCATCCAGCAATCCCTGCTAGATATATATCTATAAAATAAATACTTATATTAAAGAGATATCTGTACTCCCATGTTTATTGCAGCACTATTCACAATAGCTAGGATATGGAATCAACCTAAGTGTGCATCAATGAATGAAGGGATATAACAATGTTGTACATTTACACAAGTGTATGTATATCCCAATCTCCCTAATCATTTGATGATTATACATTGCATGCTTGTATTAAAATATTACATGTACTCCATAAATATGTACAATTATTATATATCCATAAAACTTTCAAAAATGTTGATTAAATGCATTTATAAATGAATCAATTAACATACAACTAAACAATCATTAAACATTTCTGAGAATGGTCACTATTATAATGTATTTGAGGACAAAGCCTGGCTAGTCTACTCTTTCATGAAGAGGATAAAGCAGAAGGATTTATGTTATTTGGTAGTGGCTATTATAATTTTCATTACAATATCTAATTCCTTTCATTTCCTTATAGAAGAAATATTAAAATTGTCAAACAGAGTATTTGTATTTTGAAATTGAAATCACTTTAGGCACTCAAAGATTCTTGCAATGTTTTATAAAAGTGTAGTTGTGTAATGCCTGACTTGCAATCCAATAGTGGAAAATAACCATATAAGTCCTGGTGAAAGCATTTGAGAGATATATACCAATGTTCCTTCTCACATGGAGATAGATAATCAGGTCAACTGGTCTACTCTGTCTTTATTTATTAATTTTTATTAATCTTGTGAAGCAATGATGTTCTGTTTTATCTTGAACTGTAGTAGATATGATTTCACTTATCCATTTTAATTGCAAAGATTTATAGTCTATATTATACATTTGAAATTTTCTCAGTAAACTTTTTGTACTCAGTCAGTATCCCATTTAAAAGTGAATTTCCCAAGATTTACTACTTTTTCATTTCCCTCTTTGGCTTATGATTGAACTGAAAAATAACTAAAGCCAAGAACTACCAAAATCTTGGAGATAATTTCATCTGCCAAATTTATTTTAAACTTTGGGATCTCAGGCAGGATTAAGAACAGCTGGTATATCTGAGTCATGGTTGTTAGGGCAAATGAAACCAAATAACACAACCCAAGTACATCATTTGTAAATATATCTAAAACTTTTTCTGTTGCTAATATGTCTAAGAAATTTTTCATTCTCAATCTCAAAGAAAACTTGTACTTACATGTCTATAGCTGTGTCTAGTGATTTATGATAAAGGCTCAATTCCTTTTGTTTTGGCTTAGATTTCTGACAGCAAACTTAGACACATTAGACACACGAACAAAAAGAACTTTGAAACACTAAAGCTATTAGAATGTTTACATTTTATATACAATGTATACTAAAACCAATCCTGATAGAGTTACATATTTCCGCATGGATAAAATTATTGTTAGTGCTTGAAATAATGCAAAAACATCTTAACTCCCTTTCTATTTATTGTCCATTCCTTTAAGCCATAAACCTTCTTTTCTAAATATTGAGTACTTCTAATATGCTATGTAATATTTTAAATTCTCAGAGTGATTAATTCATTTACTTCTTATAAAAACAATGTACAGTAGCTACTGATCAATCCATTTATTGAATGAAGAATCTGTGGGACTAGATAATATTATATTTTTTCAAGATCACACAAGAAGTGATGATCTGGACCCAAGACCATGTAGTTGATCGTGATGCTAGGTTTCCTCTCTTTTGCTTAGTAATGTTTGCAAAATAAAGCTATATTTTTATATAGAAAATCATATGAGCTCAGATGTAGTGGCGGAATGACTATATAATCTTTCTTTCTAAAGACAATAGTTTCTTGTAAGCATTATAGGATCGGGAAGGCATAAGATATCTTGAGGGAGTAAATATACAGACAGACAGTTGCATCATATATAAAAATAAAACTCTGACCCACAATCTGAGCAGCAACCAGCCCAAGAAACTAACCCTTTATCTGCAGTAAACAACTCAGGAAGACATTCTGGCTATCTGTAAGTCAGACTTGTAGTTTGATTGTTATCTCTAGTTACTGGTCCAGAAAGCTAATCATAAGCTCTGTAACAATCAGTACAAAATGTTCAGAACTTTATTAATAACTAAGAGATTTCTTAATTTTTGCCCCCATTTCCAATTGAGGACCAACTGAAGAAAAGTAGGTATGCATCCCTAACCAATCACATGGTAAGCCAGGCTTTTTAGCCCACACACAGCTCCTCCATGCCAACATCCTCCAATTAGGAATACATGAAGTCTTCCCTGTTTCTACTATCAAGCTTGAGTCTCTGCTAGAATGCAAGTGACTGTGACCGACTAACTTCCAAGAGCAAGCTTTGAAAATATAGCCTTTGCTTATTCTCATTTGGTTGGTCTTTGCTTATTTCCACAATCCTATAGTATTTTAAATCTGAACTCATCTCACTTGCTTTGAATAGTATTGGTCCAGATTATACTATAATTCATGCTATGCTTAATGTCTTAGCTTGTTTTCTGTTGCTATAACAGAATATCATAGACGAAGTAATTCTATTATAAAGAAAAGATGTTTATTTGGCTCACAGTTCTGGAGTCTGAGAAGTCCAAGGGAATGGCACTGGCATCTGGCAAGGGTCACCCCGTGGAGGAAGACAGAAGCAGGCATGTGAGATGGGAGAAATAAACCAAGTCAAATTCATTTTTATAACAAACCCAATCTCACTATATCTACTCCACTTCAGTGATAATGGTATTAATCCATTCACGAGGGCTGCACCCTCATGAGTTAACTATCTCTTAAAGGCCCACCTACCAATACTGTTACATTGGCTATTAAATTCTCACACGAGTTTTGGTGGAGACTTTCAAATCCTACCTTACACTATGGGACAACACAGGCCAGAATTGTGTCTGTGATATGAATGGTTGCATATTTTACAGGACTGGAACAAAGAGGATTAGGGGAGAGGGGATGATGTGATGTTTAGACAATTAAAAATTTGATGACATAAAGGTACAGCACAATAGTTATTCACTACTATTGTCTGTGATACTTCCATGTGTAGTCTCTTTTAAATTTAATTTTCATATTCCTTTTTTGATTACTGACATAACTCTTGTTACTAACACAATGCGATTTTCTATTAGCAGTGAAACATAACCAAAATGTATCTTTGTCATCTTCTTATTTTCTTGATTAACCTTCTCCGTGTTCTCTGCTCTTCAATTGTTTTAATACCAAACTCTAGTCAGCCTAAAATACCCACCACAATGGTATGTTTCTTAGTTGAAGAGTTGCCTCTGCTTTCTTTTGTCAAAGAGAATCACATCTCTTGAGTGCTGCCTTAGCACTTTCTTCCAGTCACAGTGAGATAGATTATCAGGCTCATGTTAGATGATCTGTTAAGAGTATTGAGCCTGCATTGTGCAAATTAGTCTTAGGTAACAAAATGACAGAGCTTGCTTAGAAAAAACTCACAGATCTCATGAATTTTAAGCACAAATTAATTATACTATAAAATGAAAACCACAGTTATCTAGAAAACACAAAGTTCATTCAATTATTTACAAATGACAGCTGTATCTTGATATGGAAAAATATATTGGAGAATTTTCATAATTAATAATTTTTTTTCTGATAGAACTATAATTATTTCTATGTAACATGCATTTTACTCAAGAGTCTGCAAGCCCAAAAAGTATTTTGAATTTTGGGACAATGAATTTAAATTATCCTTCCTTAATATTCCTAAATAGTTTTCATCAGGTCGTATTTATAACATTAAATCTTAATTAATAATAGAGAGTTCTTACAAACTAATATCTTACTTTAGTCATAATATAAAAATCAAAGTCTCTAATTGATTTGTTAATTCAAAAGTGATTCCACTTGCTTTGTTGAAGATACTTATAGATGATATTAATGGTAGTAGTAAGTTTAATTTTAGCATTGAACAGAAATGCATACTTTTCACTATCGCAATGGAAACAAATGCACAGTAAATGTATAAAAATCGAGGTAATCAGGATAGATTTGCCACTGTTGTCTCCAAGTCTAGCAGTTGAACTCAAGAGAAATAATCCCTTTGTAATCAACCACTCCATACGCATACCACATTTATGGAATTTCAGCTTAGCTCTGCATTTAAAACAGGCAATCTAAACATGTTCTCAGAGGATAAGAATAAGCCCTGAAGAGCCACTCTTTAAACTTTATATTTTTCACAGAAACTAGACTTCAAAGATATTTTGAAAACACCATAAAGTTTCAAACTACAATGCCCTCAAACTTTGCACATGGCTCCTATTACATCAATCAGAATCCTATGTACATGGACTCAGGGCAAAGCATAACCTTTTATATGGTCGACAATATGTTTGAAATGACTACAAAAATGTCTGAAACTTCAAACACTGTGCTGAATTTACACTTTCAAAGGACACTTAGTTTTAGGACTTCAACAAATGCTAAATATGCTGCGTTTTACTAGTTTATTTCCAAATTTTAAAAACTTCAGAGAATTT
>VBSM01000272.1:94707802-94717816 GCA_008086735.1 Cheirogaleus medius | reverse complement strand
GCTATTTGAAGGTCAAAATTACCTTAACTAAAAACATAAAAAATGTTAGGGTAATATGCTGGCTTTTAAATATCTTTTTAATCAGTTATTTCTTCTTAGGCAAAGTATTGATTTATTAAGTAATTGATAATAGTAAAAGCAATCTGGAGCATAATATTGTGGAGAAAACATCAAATGCACCTTAATGGCAATTATAAACTGGAAACCAAAATCAAAACAAAAGCATACAATATGTAAGGAGATATTTACAAAATAGATGTGACATTTTAAGTAACATTCACTGATCACATATGTGATTAAACTTCCTGAAGTTTTAATGCCTTTGGATCCCTGTATTGTAGATTGGTGATTATTCATCAGATATGATAACATCACAAATTGAGCTTTCTCCTCCGTAAGAGATTTCTAGTGCTTTTCTGTTCCCTAGAATACGTGAAATATTTTTTGTATTTAATTGAAATAATGTAAGTTACATCTGCATGAGTGAGTTTTTAAACTCCTTTCTCACTGTTTTTCATTGTTCATAGAATGCAATATTCAATATTTTACATAGGTTCAATGAAATTTTATATAGGTCCAATGAACTTTCTCATTTCCAAAACCTACTGTTAGAATGAAAGCATTACTTAGAGACATAAGCTTCTGTCAGTAAACCCATTAGTAATATTTAGTGGTCAAAAAGAAAAAAACTGAAATAAAATATTCGATGTATTTTAAAATAGGGGGGAAATAGGAAAGTTAGAAACTTTAGAAAGTAGGAAAAAGAAGAGGAAGTAGAAATAAGAAAGCTCCAAAATGAACTCTAACTACTTGATTATTTCTTACCCTAACTTTACTGTCAAGTTAAAATTTGATCATAAAATAATGACATGAGTTGTCCTATTATTGATAGTTCTCTAACAATTACTAAATTTTCATGTTAGGCTGGATTTGATTAGCAACTCAACATGTCATCACAACATAGGATTCATGTAACAGGTTAAATAGTCAAATCTGGAAGAAAGCTTCATTTAGTAGAAAGGTTTATTAGAAAACCTTTGTTTTCTAGAGGAAGACATATTTATTTAAATAAAGAGTTCCTAGGACAGTTACTCCAGGAGTTGGAGAATAAAATAACAAAGAAACATCATCTTGGGACCATAGGAAACTACTTAGCACTAATTATGGTGTAGTCATTCTAATTTGGAAAGATTCATGGTCCCAGATAGAGGTAAAGAAGCCATCTGGAATCCCTATTATGCAAGATTTTTTAACACCTTTTAATATCTGAAATTGGGAGATCTTGGGAGAGAGGCTCAGCATCTAGGTCAGCAGGGTATCTTGGGGAAGATTGACGAAGCAGCTATTTGCCAACAGGACTGAAGTGTTTCAATTTCTTACAAATTGGTTTCATCTTTGTTGTGTACTATGGTAAATATCAGGCTCCATCACATATTTAACAATTTTATTTCATATTAAGATTTCTACCTACAAAACCAAGGATATATAATAAAAGAGATCTCCTGTCCTTACCCATCTGTTCTCACACTACAACTCATGTCAGCAATGTGCTATCATATGTTATAAGTTTCTCTAGTACTACTTCACAATTTTGTTTTTTAGTATCAAGACATAATGTCATATGAATTGCCACCTTTGGCCATATTAACATAGAGGTCACCAGATTTACTTTCCTAGATGAAATATATATATATATATATATATAAAGAAAATATATAAAGCAATAATTTTCAGATATTTAAACAACAGGTGGTATAGCTGAAAGAAGGGAAATGAATAAGTTGAACTCTAAATTATTTCAATGTACTACCTGAAGAGAGTTTCCAGGTTGAAGTTCAGGGAGGGGAAATTCTAACAGACCCCAGATAAGTCCTGAACTGTGGAGGCATAGCTGAGAGTCAGGGGAATCCAACTCACTAAGAGTTCACAGGACAGAGTAGTGGAGAGGAAAGATGTGTACAGACAGAGCTCTAGAAGACTCCGTTTTCCTCCATGTTCATTAGAGTACTGATTGGCACATGTGCTTGAAGAAAATATGAGAGACAGGGGAAAGGAACAAGTGGAAATATTAGAGAAAACAGGACTTGTTGCTCACATAGGGATGAAAATTCACCTGTTTACATCAACCTGCTGACAAACATCATGATTGGCAGGGTATGGGTGCAGTATTCAGAAGGTTCTTGCCTCAGGTATTTGTAATAACAAGTTATAGATTAAACACTGCTCTGTTCACATCTAACAAATCTTATAGGCAAAGCCGTAAAGAATAAAAACATTTCCAAGTATATTAACTATATGTTTTAATACAATTTAAGAAAATGTATAAAAATACACATATATTCAGCAAATACCAAGGTAAAATTAACAAGCTCGAGCATCTAACAAAACTTAGCAGGCAAGCCAAGAAGGAAAATGTGAAGAAAACAAACCAATTGAAACCAAACTGGATATGATACAGATGCATATTTATAATATTTAAAAGACAAATAAATTGAAATTATATAGAATAAAAAGCAGGGAAAACTATTAATAATTGAATACACAATCAAAGATCTTAAGAACAAATTATAGTGGACTAGTATATAAGGAATTGAAGCTTCTAAATGAGAGGGGGAACTGAATTTTTTTTAAATTTGAAAAATATTAAAAAGACACAGATTCAATAAGTTAAATGAAGCTCAAGAAAGACACATGAACTAAACTATAGCCAGGGATACCATAAACAAATTGCTCAAAACTAGTAAGAAAGACAAAAATCTTAGAAGCAACCAGAGAAAAATTCTGTGCGCAAGCAGAGGAACAAAGACAAGGATTATGGCAGATTTCTCATCAGAAAAAAAGAAAAAAAATGAAAGCAAGAAGAGAGTGAGTCAGTATCTTTAAGGTAATGAAAGAAAAAAAATATGTTACATTCTGTTCCTCACAAAATATTTTTTAATGTCAAAAGTAAAATTTTTCATGGTTTCATATATACAATTTTTAAAAAACCATCACAAGTATGACTGAATTGACTGAATTACAGGAAATGATAAAGAACTTCCTTCAAGAGGAAACAAAATTAAACCAGATCAAAATGCATAAATATAAAAATACATGAAGAGCAGTAATGTAAATGTTGGTAACTGTGTAAGATTTTTTTGTTATTACTTAAATATTAAACAACAAAATGTTTGAATAAAACATGTATCAATATAGTCTGGACTTTATAACATATGTAGAAATAAAGTGTGTAAAAATATAGCTCAAAGGCTGGTAAGAGATAAAAGGAAGCATGCAATTTTAAGAATCTTATACAATAAGTCATAAAATATTGTATGGAGCTTGACTTTAATAAGGAGTGATATATGCTATTATATAAATCTTAAAGCAGGAATAAAAATAATACAATTTAGGATTATAGGTAATAAGCCAGCAAGGGAAAAAAATAGAATCAGAAAAAATACCCAAGTAATCTAAAAAATGCTATAACCAGTAAAAGGGAAGAAAGAACTGAAGGGATGACTCAAAAACAATTGTTAGGAAGGTAGATTTAAAACTAACCATATTAATAATTGTATTAAGTGTGCACATTCTAAATATGACAAACTGCACAGATTGAAAGATCAAATAAAAAAAGACACCACTTAATGCTTCATACAAAAAACTCAATTTAAATATAAATTCCCAAGTAGGTTAAAAGTAAAAATAAATAAATAAATAAAAAATGTTATCATTTCAGACAAAGTAGATTTTAGAGAATATCACAGTACTAATGATAAAGTCCTTTCAAATTGATAAAGAAGTCAATTATTCAAGAAGATATGATGATCCTAACTATGCATGTATCTAGTACCAAAATTTCAGAATACCTGAAACAGAATTGTTTGGGCTTCAAGGAGAAATTTCCAAATCAAAAATTATAGTTAGAAATTACAATATCATCTATCTGTAATTGACTGAAAAAGTAGACATGAAATAAATAAGAACTCTTTAAGAAATATATCAACTAATATGAGAGAAATATTTTAAAGTCTCATAAGAAAAATTTAGGTGCATAGGGGTATGCTGACTTTCTTGATTATGCCAATGACTTCACACAGGCGTATTTATGTCAAATTTACTGAACTGTACATCTTAACTGTATTATTTACTGTATGTTAATCATACTTCAATAAAGCTGAAAAAAATGTAATGCCTTTTCTTTAGATGTGGAATCTTTTAAACTACCTATTTTGGGGAAATGAACACTCAATTAAATATTTTAGTATCATATAATTATTTAATAATTATGTATAATTGTCTAGCATATAATTATTAAATTATGATAACCACTAAATAATAATTAGTTATGATTATTATAATATACCATAATTATTTATAATCATGATAATTATTTTAATAATTGGAATTATTTATAATAGTTATATAATACTTAAATACCTAACTATTTTGAATGTTCATTAGTTGACAAATGCTGTGCTTAGTGTTTTCTGTATGTTAGCTCATTTAATATTGTAACAACCTTATTGTGTAATTACCGTTATTGTATCCTCATTTTATATAAACGAAAACTCATATTAAATACTTTTACTAAAATCCAATAGACAAAAAGTGGCGATGTCAAGTTTTGAGCTCAGACATGATCACTCCAGAGTCTATACCTTTTTTAATGTTCTTAATTCTTATTTATTTTTTTATTTTGGCATATTACAGGGGTACACATGTTTAGGTTACATATATTGTCTTTGCCCCACCCAAGTCAGAGCTTCAAGCATATCCATCCCCCAGATGATGTGCACTGCACCCATTAGGTGTGAATATATCCATCCCTTCTCCCCTCTCCCACCTGCCTGAACCCTGATGAACATTACTACTAAATATATACATAAGTGTTGATCAGTTAATACCAATTTTATGGTGAGTAAATGTGGTGCTTGTTTTTCCATTATTGTGTTACTTCACTTAGTAGAATGGGCTCCAGCTCTATCCAGGATCATACAAGAGGTGTTAGATCACCATTGATTTTTGTGGCTGAGTAGAACTCCATGGTATACATATACCACATTTTATTAATCCATTCATGTATTAAAGGTCACTTGGGTTGTTTCCACTGTCATCTCTACACAAAGTCATGGAAACTAGACAACCTTCTGCTGATTTATTTTCAATCTCAGATGCAGAGTTTTAATTTAATCATACTGCTCAACTCAGGACATTTTTTCTTCATTGTCCATGGTAGTGGGAGTTAGAGAGACTTTGAATATTTGCATCTACCCTGGGTTATTTCAATTTTCCTCTAATTGTTATTTCTGCTTCTATTCTTAGTTGTCTAAACTCAGTATTTACAAACATCCAGAGTTACCTGCTTAAAACTTAAATCAGAGCACATCATTCTGCTGCTTAAGATGCTGCAATCATTTCTCACTACACTCAGACTGAAATCCAAACCTTGTTACAGGGCCTGAAAGTATTTGCACAACTTGTCTCTACATATATCCTGAGTTTAACCTAGATCTTTATCTTTTTACAAGCTCCAACCAAACTGTTTGTTCTGTTTATTCCTAGAGCATCCTGGGTTCTGTTCAGTTTTAACATTTTATTTATTTACTTGCTTTCTGTCTTTAAACTAGGATGACATTTTTGAGAACACGAATCATAAATTTGTACCCTGAGGAATACAGAATTTTTGATACATAGTTAATTCAATAAGTATTAGTTGATTAAATAAAATAAATAATAATCTGAGTCAAGGTAGCCTACTGAAAAATCATATGAGCTATATTGTCAAAGATAAAGCCAGACACTAGTTAGAGTGGTAAGGATAGGTTTTATTCAATATGTATAATAATAGAGAAAAGATCTCAGTGTAAACTGAACTCAACTTGGATTGGGCAGAAGTGAGTGGGTGTTTTCAAGGAAAAATGAGAAAATAGAGAAGGGGTAAGGCAGAAGCTTAAGCTGAATCAGGGCAATGGAAATTTTTTTAAAAAGCAGGAAGAGGAGTTACTCAATATAATCAGGCCTTCTGGGTTCTCTAACTAGCATTTATTGAAATTAGGCTCCTACTCTCCCACAAAGACTAGGAGACGGGGGCCATATTTTCTAATGTTTCCTGGAATAAACAGCAACTTCTTTTAGCAACCATGAGCTTTCCCAGGAAAGAACTTAAAGGGGCTGCAGTCATTGTCTTAGGGATACAGCCATGAATTGTTAGAAATTATGCTAGTGTTTGAGTATCTAAGTGGTGGAAACTAGTTGGAGAGATCATTTACCCTGAGAATCTGTAGTTTGTATAGGTGAAAGTTGAAAAGTTGAGGACTAGTCAAGAAGTGGGCTCAGAGGAGACTGACCAGGGTTGATCTTAAACAGTTTTTGTTCTCAGACACTGAACTCAATGCTACCATTGTTCTTACTCTTATACAATGAATTTACATCTTAATTTTCTCAACTCTTATCAACACGGATTGCTCCTAAAATTCTAACAGTACCTACCCTAAATGAATAACAAATAAAACAGGACATGGTAATGAGAATTTTTCTTTTATCTTTCATGAAGTATCATTGTTTTTATGTGAGTTTTATAACTTATTTTTATGAGTTTTAGTTTGTTTATATTAATATAAACTGGGTTTTCAATATGATCCTTTGTGTTTTGCAGTATATACAAGTTTCTGTGAATAGATGAATAAGTAAATGGTCACAAAATGCTTCAAAATTGTGTACTTTGTATTTTAAAATAATCCTATTCAAATACCATTGTATCATAAAATTTGTGATAGTTATGCATTCTGGAACAATGCTTGTTTTACATAGTAGCACAGTCTTATTTTATATTTCCCTAAAGGCAGACCTTGAGACAAGCAGTATATCTGTAAGGCAATCCCAGTAAATACAGGTCTGACAGGGAAGTTGAGAAGTAAAGCAGGGAGGAGATAGAAGGAAGCTGATGAAGGATGCATACCTGAGCACATCTTCCCAAAGTGCTCTCAGGGCTCAATTTTGCTAAGAACATTCTGAGATATCAAGAGAACACACCTTAAAATTGTGGCTTGGTGGAGGATGCTGGAGTATTTATTTATTAACTCTTTTTGTTCATTTTTGTGGATTCATTCTGGGATCATTGCCTCTCTGGTACATCCATCCCACACATCATAGGTGCCAAAGAACACGCTGTGGCCAAAAATGTTCTTAGCCTGAGAAACAGTTATGAGACGTATTTGTGTGTATAGGAAGTTTTTGCAAGAGACCTCCAGGATTGGGCTAAGTGTGTACTGACTGGGTACAGGTAGTATCTTCTTCAAGAACTCTTTTGAGGTGGCCTATTATAGGTGAGGTATTATTTTTATTATGCAAAGTTTATAATGAGAAATGTTGATAAAAAGGAGATAAAAATGTCTAGGATATTATCAGATTTATGGGCTAATTTTAAGAGAGATGAAGAAGAATCTACTAAAGGATCTTATCCTTTTATTTTCTCCTACCTCAGAGGAATAAAGTGGCATATATACAAATTAAGGAATCTTTTGATATAAAAAGTGAAGGTTGCAATATTTCTCAATATTCTCTTTAAACAAAAATCTTAGATACTTAGAGATAAAAACGCATTTGAAAAGGAAAATGAAATGTTGAAATTGGTAAATGCATTTAGGTCATGATTACTGGAATAAAATGCTAGTGCCTTCGTAATTGAGTGTTACCTGGCAGCAAGAAACAGATAATGCCACTACAAAAATGGACCCATTAACCTTCAAAATCTATTTAAGTGGAAGCTGTTGTATCTCTACATGAGTAAAAATAGGAACAAACATAACAAAACTAGCTTTCAATAAGTTTATTGATGTTGTAATATTAGCTCTGGTTTTGTCCCTGTATATTTTATGAATTATTTTGTATGCATACCTGGTAACTATTTTGAATAATCATAATAAGGTAATCGATGTGGACAGCCTACTCTTTTTTTTCAGCCAAATTTTTTATTATTTTTTTATTTCTGCATATTACAGGGGTACAAATGTTTAGGTTACATATATTGCTTTTGCCCCACCCGAGTCAGAGCTTCAAGCAAGTCCATCCCCCAGACAGTGTGCACCATACCCATTAGGTGTGAATATACCCATCTCCTTCACCCTCCTCACACCTGCCTGATCCCTGATGAATGTCATTACTAAATGTACACATAAGTGTTGATCAGTTAATACAACTGATGGTGTACATGTGGTGGTTGTTTTCTCATTCTTATGATACTTCACTTAGGAGAATGGGCTCCAGCTCTATACAGGATAATACGAGAGGTGCTAGATCACCACTGTTTTTTGTGGCTGAGTAGAACTCAGCCATGGTATACGTATATCACATTTTATTAATCCACTAATATAGTAATATGGAAATACTTCAAAGAGCTAAAACTACCATTTGATCCAGTTAAATTTTTAAAAATGCATTTTTATGGTGTTTAGTCATAAAATAATGACATTTCTAGGTTAACTTTGTGAATTATTAATACTTACTACAGATTTTATTCAGTTGTGTAAATACCTGGGTCAATATCCTTAATCAGTTTAAAGAAAGCTATTTATCCATGCAATGGATGTTCATTTGCTCAAGATTTTCTTTTTTGCTTGTTTATTTCACTGACGAATAATTAAAGCACACACATGGTCATAAAATTTAAAAATGTATGTAAAGATCATTTGTTGCTATAAAAATAGTATACCTTATACTAAGACTAGATCTCATTGATAGGCTTCAAAAATAACTCTGTTTTATATAATAATAAACCCAATCCTATAAAGAATATAATTATAGTAAAAATGTATGTCATTTAATATTTCAAACTATTTTGCTATATAACATGAAAATATTTATAAAAACATAGAAAATTAACAATAGAAGCATTTAAAACATGAATACATAGAGCATGTTTCTTACCTTTTTGCAGTGTTGAATTCATACTTGGTAAAATTTCAAAAATTATTTTTGAAATGAAACATGTCATAGATATCTTTGTATATTCCCTTTAACTTCAGATTAAAAGGCAATATTTTATATACTTTTTCTATAAATTTTATTTAGAGCCACTAAGTGATATACAACACCTTAAGAATGTCCTTTATTTTTAAATAATGACTTCTGATTATTAAATTACTTTTTTAAATTAAAGCTCACTTATCATTTTTGGCTAATTTTAAATATGTATAAGTATGTTTAAAGAAAGCTTTACTTTTTTTCTTTCCAATTTGGTTGCCTAATTTTTTTTTTGCCATTTTTCCTGGCTAGAATCTCTAGTACAATATTGAATTAAAATGGTGAATGTGACCATTACAGGTGATAAAAGTCCTTGTGAAAAAAGTTTAACTACAAATATAGCATATTTAATAGATACAGGGCTGTTCATGTTATATATGAATTTTTTCTTCTTCTTGAGGTAGCTTCTCTAGTTTATGTTTTTTAAGAATTTTTTTTCCTTTCATATGAGCTATCAAATTCATTGGCATATAGTTGTTTGTAATTTTCCATTGCTATCCTTTTGATATTTGTATATCTATAATAAATCATCTCTTTCATTTCTAATGTTAGTAATTTTCACATTTTCTCTTCTTTTTCTTTTTTCTTTTTTGATTAGTCTAGCTAGATGTTTATCAACTGTAGTGATCTGTTCAAACCAAGCCAAACAGAAAGTAACAATCATGCATTTATTCCTTTTATTGATATAGTATAAGCAACAGGATAAAGTGGAGAAAGTTCTGCTCCATGCCTGTTTCATTTCTCCCATTTGAAAATCATTTGCTGTTGGGGGTTAGGTATATCAGCACACATGTGAAAGGTCCTCTCACTGCTGAGACAGCCCCAAACTAAAGGCTCTTGAAGTTTTGTGGAATTCGGGGTAGAGGAAATGGAAAGGGAAATTTTAGAGGTGAGAAGTTCTAAGGCCCTAAATAGAGAGACCTCCAAATTAAAACATCCTGAGAAGCAAGAGCAGTCTGTGGACCTGTACAAGGAGTTTGAGCCAAGCCTGGTCAACAGCACTGTGTACAT
>VBSM01000272.1:94665115-94707702 GCA_008086735.1 Cheirogaleus medius | reverse complement strand
CCATGCAGAATTGATGGGAGGTCTGCGTGCCACTGCCTCACGTCCCCAAGGGGAACAGCAGAGCCAATGGCTGGCATTCAGGCTGTCGCTGCAAACCTACACTAAGCAGGTGGGGTCTCCCTTCTGTGTGTTCAAGTGTTCTTGGCTTGGATTTTAGCTATTTTAAAAAATGCACTGAGTCTGGGTTAAAAACCAGTAGAGCTCAATACAGCCCTCCAGCCAGGAGGGCCCTGCTCCAACAGTGGCTCCTGGTGGCCAGGTGCTCTCGGGCCTAAACCCCTTTCAGTACTGAACAGTTAAGTTGATTTTCCTTTTTACAATAAAAAAAGCTGAGTAATATTGCATAGGAGTACCAGAAACTGCCTCATTGGAAACAAAAACTATTTACATTATATAAAAAACCTGGTTGCAGGCTGCGTCTGCCACATTTACAGCATGGTGTGATGCACACTGCACACTAGACTCCTTAGTTTAGTCGTTTTTCCCTAGTTTTTTCTTTTCTTTTCTTTTCTCTTCTTTTCTTTCTCTTTCTTTCTCCTTCCCTTCCATTCCCTTCCCTTTCCTCTTTCTTTCTTTCTTTCTTTCTTTCTTTCTTTCTTTCTTTCTCTCTCTCTCTCTCTCTCTCTCTTTCTTTTTCTTGGTAGACATCAATTTTTTTCTTTCTAATGTGAATATTTAATGCTATGAAGTTTCCCCAAATTACAGCTTTAGTGGCATTACACACATTTCAATATTCTGTGTTTACATTTTAATTCAGTACAAAATACTATCTTATTTTCTTTTTGATTTCTTCTTTGAGCAGATGTATTACTTGTATTGATTTCTAGTTTAATCTCATATGAACAGAGAACAAAATTTCAATGACTTGAATTGCCTTAAACTTAAGCTTATGAAACCTTTTATGGCCAAGAAAACAATCTTGCTTTGTAAATGTTCTGTAATCATTTGAAACAAATTTGTAGTAAACTTTGGCTAGTCGTAGGTTCTATAGCAGTCTCAATAAGGTCTGGCTGGTTGATAATTTTCTTTACATTCTCTATATCCTTGTTAATTTTTGGTCTACTTATGTTATCAATTATTGAAGGCATGTATTGAAATCTGCAACTTTTTCATGATTTTGTCAATTCTCTGGTCAGTTGTATCAGATTTTGTTTCTTTTATTAGGAAACTTTGTAATCAGGTGAATTCACATTTAGAGTTATTAATTACAGATGAAATGATTGCTTTTATAGATGCAATTTCCAATTTATAATCAATTTAATTAATTGCCTTATTTTAAAGCATGTTTAATATTCAAAAATATCTAAACAATGCCAAACTGAAAAGTACTGAATGCTTGAAGAAAAATATACATATATAAATATATATACATTTGGCAGTCAGGGAGGGGGAGCTAAAGCACAATGTGTCCTTTGATTTTAACTTTTTTCTTTTAAGAAAATTTTAATTTTAAGAAAATGTTCTTCTAGTAGATAACTAAAAGCATATGTGTTTCCATTAGTTTATTCTTACGTTTTGTGTTAGATTATGTTTGACTTTCTTCTATTTTTGTTTAAATGTCTTTTCTTCAAGGTCCTTTAGTTTTTTATTGCTCTCATTCTAACACCATCTTTTTCTATATATCTGAATTTTGATATTCAGTAATGATTATTCTCTACATCATGGCTTTCAGTTTTTAATTACTTCTCTAAATATGTTTGATTTTAATATTTATTTCCTTAGGTCTAGAGTTTCACTTTAATCTTATTATTTTGTTTATTTTTTTACCTTTACATTTTTTTTTACCATATTAATGCTTTTATTTTATTATTTTTCAACAGTTAAAACCACTTGAAAATTCCCTTTAAGGTTTTTTTTTTAAAAAAAATCCTAAATTTGATTCTTATTTTAAAATTAAATTTTCTTTTTCTTTTTATTCTTTTATATATTTCTCATATGTGGTGGTAGACATTTTATCTGAGATTGATTTGTTTCTTCTCCTACTTAATGTTTGAGAGCTGATTATTTTTTACTGGGTACTTTTCTTTTTTTCCTTTTGGTAAACTGAGCTGAAGCATTGATAAATAAAACCAAAAAAAAAAAAAAACTATAATAGGGCAAAATGCTATATGTTTAGGAAACTTAAGTGTTTGCCCCACTTCTGAAATTTGATCAAATGTTTTAAGATAACTAATAAAGTAACAGACAGAGATTTAGATATTTTTCTTGAATTCATTGTATGGGCATGGATCCTTTACATATATCATTTGGAGTCAGATATATTATTTATTTAATTAATTCACTGATTTCTCCCTATAAGCTATTTCCATTATTTTTCTATCAAACAAATAAAATAAGAGATACGCATCCTGTTTTATTGTTACAAAATCTGAGATCATCACTGAGTACCCTCAGAATTATGCTGACCTGCTAATCGGGGCTTCTATGGGATAAGTAATGGTTGGATATGAGACCTCTCTACTCTGTATTCCTCCTCTCTGAGTCACCCACTACCTGTTTTTTCACTTCTGTAAATTTTCAAAGAACATTATATAAAATTGTGCCCCTTCATTTGTTTAGTTGCTGGTGATATTTTGTCACTGCTTCATTATTGGTTCACTTATAAATTTTTATTTCAAAGGAAAAAATGTTTTGTTGTAATTTCCTTCTGTTAATATCAATTTTTCAGATATAATTGTATTTATTTATTATCTGTTTTACTTTATTTTCAGAGAAAAATTGATGGTAAAACCAACTGGGATATTTTTTCCGACCAAAGTTATTAAATACTTCACCTACCCCTAAACCCAGCATATGCAGATAAGATTAGAAAACAGAGCTTATTTTATTAATATCAGAGTATTGGTCAGAGGAGGTGATCTTTACTATTTGAAGATTTCCATTTATAAACATTGTTAGCTGAAAAAGTTAATTGTTTCACTTGTAGTACGAATTGAAATGGAAAAATAACCGATATTCATTTAGTCATGTATTAAGATAATAACATTAGAAAAGTGAATTAGAATCTTCTTTTATCAGAATAGCATTTGTTAAACATATCAGTTTCAAATTCTGAATTTCAAACATTCAATTTCAATCTGAGATGTAACTTCTCAATTCTTCAAATATAATAACAATATTCCTAACTATTAATAGCAATAAATTCAATACATGTAAGAATTATAGTTAAGCTTTAATATCTATATATTAGTTTAGTGAATGAAAAATTCAGTTATGCCACAGAAAGATCTTTCGGTAGACATAAATCCAGGAATAAACTTTACAAATTATGATCCTGTTCTTCTAACCTTAACATTTAATACAAATACTGGTTTACTTACCTATATAATAAATCACTATGTGTTACTCATCAGAAATAAATACAATATTATTTAGTTTGACCTCTCAAAGGAAAGGAAATACTTTGCAATACACAAATCTTCAATGTTTATTTTTAATATCATCATAGCACTAATATTTCTTCACAAAAGAATTTAAACTCAAACTGTATATGTGAAGTTTTGATTAATAAAACATGATTAATGTATCCTTTTTTGCTTTTATTGTATAAATTTAAGGTATAAAATGTGATGTTTTGATATACATATGCATTGTGAAGTCATTACTACATACAAGCAGATTAAGATAACCATCATTTCATATAGTTACCTTTCTCTTTTTGTGTGGTAAAAGTACCTAAAACCTATCCTCTTGTCAAATTTGCAGTGTACAATACAATATTATTAACTATAGTCCTCATGCAGTACCTTAGATCTCAATACTTTTTGTATCCTTTGACCTACATCTCCCTCTTCCCCTCCATAGTAACATCACCATTCTACACTCTATTTCTATGTATTCCTTTTTCTTTTTAGATTCCACATATAATCCTTTATTTTAATGCATACAAGTTTAAACCAAATAATGATTGTATTTCAACAAAATGAAATTCATTTTCACTTTCTCAGACATGCTATTCACCATATATGAGAGGTTTCATACTCATACATTATCTTTTTACATGGAAAAAATAAGGAACTCATCATGGTTGGTTGAGAAAAGAATAACCTGGGAGGAGACAGTGTTGTTCTAGCCATATGGTCAGTGACTGTTATATTCTGCAGTGGGCTTTGAGATGTACCCACGTTGGAGTATGAGGCTGCTGACAGCTGGTTGCCTGTTTTATGTGACAGCCACGTGTAATTCCTGCTGCTTCTGAAATTTCAGTTCCAGAGGCACTAGTGTGACCCCAAGGAAGAAGAGCTCAGCTTGTAGGAGTCAATGCTTTCCTCCACTTTTGCACCCAAGAGGATGAAGTACTGATGTATTTCTGGATCTAAAAAAGGTGAGTCACAATGATTAAAATTCACCCTTGATATTTACTTTCAAATTTAAACACAGAACTCATTAAATTGTAGAAAAAGCAGTGTGTTATGTTAAAAATAGGAAATTTTAAACTCAAGTTTTGGAAGTTCAAGTAAGAGAATATAACAATTTATGGAAATTGAAAGAAAAAATCATCTTTTACTTGGGAAGAATACAACAAAAGAGATACAAACACAATTACAGTGGTCTAATCAATTAAATCATGTACATTAATCACTTGTGAAACATGAGGATATTAAATAAGAATTAATTTAATTTAGACAACATAATAGTGTGTAGTAACATAGGTTTAATTTTTATGTATGGAGTGAGGTAGGGATGCATATATTTTTGGAAGTCTATAGCTATTGAAATACCATTTTCCTCTCATCCACAATGTCAGGTGGATACACAGAAACACTCACATATTTTTGTATATATATTAATCTGTTTCTGTACTTTTTTATGCTCCATTTATTTGTTTTCATTTTTCCAAATCTTCACTAATAAATATCATACTTGTTAGCTACTATGCAAAGGCATAATGCTACTGTTTCCTCATGAACACTTATACTGTTTGTTTTTGTGTTCTCTTTATTAATAAGACTTGACTTTGAAAGTTAACTTTAAGAGTCTATAGAGATTGTGATAGGCATATTTAGATCAATATTGAAAGTATTTGATATATTTATAGTATCAATTCATTCTATCCAAGAACAGTACCTTTTCATTTTCTGTAATAAGGGATTTTACATACTTTGTAGTTTCTTCCTATATCTTTTGCATTATTAATTGTTATTATATCTTTAAATTATGCCTTCTAATATCTTGTTACCAATGTAAATAAAATTTATTGACTTTTGCATATCATTGAGTATGTGTTTATTTGTGTATTTGTAAGTGTGTTTTATTCAATTCACAGCTAAACTGTCTTACAAATTCTATTCCTTTACTACAAATGATGTAATGGCATTAATCTTTATGTAGAAAAGTATTATTATAAAATAATCTTTCTAAGTATATATATATATATATATATGGGTCTTTTTAGTATAAAATAGAATAAGTCATGATATGGTGGTTTTTTGGTCATATACAAAGGCAGTCATTTCAATATTTCACAATGAAAAAAATCTTATTACAGAAAATGAAAAGGTACTATTCTTGGATAGAATGAATTAATTTTATAATAGTTTTGGAAAACTTTTCTCATACAAAAGATTTTTCCCTTCACTTATAATATATAAAGTCCTTTTAAAATTAAATATGTGGGATCATTATATTTTCATAACTTAATCCCTTAATGTGATAAATTACATAAATGAAATTTCTAACATTAAAAACAACTTTGTATTCAAGGATAAACTAGTTTGGTCTGATGTATTATTCTATTTGTAAGTTGCTGAATTGTTTTTATAATATTTTCTTTAGAATTATTTAGTGAACATCAACATGCAGAGTTAGACTATAATTTCCTTATCTGATTTTTGTAAGAAAATTATGTTCAATTCATATTGGTATGGTGATACACTTATAAATGAGTTTGTTATTATTTTTTATGTTCCCTAGAAAATAATTAAAATAAATTGACATTAATACTCCTTACATGTTTGATATTATTTTAACATGAATCTGACCTGGATAAAAGGTGTTTTTTTCCTATTTTTTTTACTGACTATTTATTTAGTAAATAAATATATTGACATTCTTTTTTCCTAATCTTGTCTGAGTTCAGTTTTGCTACTGATAATTTTTCACAATATCTCTAAATTATAATTTTTGATATGATCTTCACATTGTTGAATCACTGCAACTACAGTAAATATATATTTATATAGTTTCCTAATACATATTGCTATGGTTTGAATGTCCCTACCAAAACTCATGTTGAAATCTTAATTCCCAGTGTAGCAATGTTGGGAGAAGGAAATTTAAGAGTTAGGGCCTAATCAGAGGCATTTGGTTCATGGGAGCACCACCCTTTTGGGCAGTTTGGTGCTAGTGAGTTCTCCTTCTCCTCCCAGGACTAAATTAGCTACTGTGAGTGTGGGATGTTATAAAACAAAGACCCCACACCTTGCATTTGTTCTCTTGTGTACACTCCCATTTCCCCTTCTGTTTCTCCATCATGTTGTGATGAAGCACAGGAGCCCAAACTAGAAGCCAAGCAGGTGCCGGTACCATGCTTTTGGACTTTCCAGGCCACTTGCCTAAGTACACCTGCCTAGTTACTTGACCTTTACTGAATTCTTCAAGTTGCAGTTTCCACCAGAACTCAAGAGGGGATCTACAAGAATTAGAAGGTGTCTAACCTTTTAACATTTGCAAATTTTCCAGATATCATTTTTTACTTGATTTTAAGTGAAATAATACTATCTTCTGAAAATATGTTTTGCATGATTTCAGTTCCTTTAAATATATTGAGGTTTGTTTTAGGGATCAGAACATAGTCTTTGTACTGCTCTATAAATTACTGAGAGAAGAGTTAAAATATCAAAAATGTCTATTCTATTTTGAGCCCTCTCCATTGTTGCTTTATATATTTTGCATCTCCATTGCTAAGCACATACCTATTTAATACTTCTTATAAAAGACACCATTGTATGTTGTATTCATTTTGAAAAGGTATCAAAAGTCTTAAAATCCTTACTCCTTTTATTTTAGTTGTTTCAATTCTAAGAATCAACTGTAAAGGAATAATTTTTTTTATTTATAAATTTTTAAAATTTATTTATCACTTATTTATTTTTTTTTTTCCAGTGAGAATGGCTTTTAGCAAAAAGTCCCAAACAACAAATGTTGGCATGGATGCAGAGATACAGGAACACTCATGCACTGCTGGTGACTGAAAACTAGTACAAACTTTATGAAAAGTAATATGGAGCGAAAAATAGGACTACCATTTGATCCAGCAATCCCACTACTGGACATCTAAAAGGAAAAAAAGTCATTACATAATAAAGTCATCTGCACTTGAATGTTTATAGCAGCATAGCTCATAGTTGCAAAGATATATAAAGGAATAATTAAATCTATAGTTGTATTTATATACAAAGATGTTCACGAGCATCATTATTTATAATTGTAAAACACTGAAATAACTCAAACATTAAAAATTGATATAAATGATTAAAAGTTTTTCAGAAATAAAAATATAAATATATTGCTTTCAAGGCATTCTCCTTATTGTTAATTTTTATATGCCTTGGTGTCCTTTCTTTTTTTCTTTTTTCCTTGTTTTCTTTCTTTATCCTGCTTGAGACTTTTGAGCATACTTGACCTGTGGCTTATTTTCATTAATTTTGAAGTATTTTCAGTTATTAATTTGTTTATATTTTGTTTACTTGTTAAATAATAAGCCTAACTTTGTTTATGAGAAGTCTATTTCTGATGGTATTTGGATGATTTGTTCTCTAACCTTTCTTCTATTAATATCTTCTCTGATAATCTTATTAAAAAGAATACACTATAAAATTACAGGTAACTTTTGCTCTACTAAAGAGGGTTCTTCCATTCTTTATATTCATATACAGAATTGTTTGGATTATAAATCTTTGTACACTCCGAATCTCTACTTATACCTATTATTCCCTAGATTTGTTTTTTATAGTTGTTATTTTATGTGTGAATTGTATTTTGAAAAGAACTATGGAAAAAAAGTGACACTCATGGAAAAAAAATACCAGCATGACAGAATGATGATTATAGGCATTTAGATAAATCTAAAACATCACTACTCACTTCTTTCAACATTCCAAGTTTTTGTATGTTTGTTTTCCTCTCTTTCAATGGTAAATCATGCATCAATTTCTCATTGTATCTATTAATTTAATGCACAAGATTAATCAGTGGAATTTTCCCAAATGTTTCATAAAAATTTGACTTGTAGTGTTTCACGTTATTAAAATGTTCCAGCTTTTTAAGTGTCTCCAGAGATATTTCAGTGAGGACAAAATATATCTTTTACAAAACATTAACGTTTCTTTGAAATTGAAAGTCCCTCTTACTGTTGAACTCATCTTGAGCCTAGTTTCTCCAAATTGAGTGCCTTTATTTGTTCTTGGCTTTTTCTACCTTACTTTAAATTTTATAAAGCTCAACTATTTTTTTATTTTTGCTACCCTTAATAAAAAATCAAACTTGTCTTTACTAAAGAGTTGTGAAAGTTAAAATGTGGTTCTCTTTACTAGAGAACATGAATGGAAATATGTTGTATGTATGCATGCATGGTTACAATATTAACCCTTTCCAATTGCCTTTATTTTAAATGTTTGTATTTCCTCACCTGAGTCTCTATTCATTTCAAATTTGTTCAGTCATTTTCTTAACTATCAGGTAAATAATAATTTTCTTTTTCTTTTTTTTTGACAGAGTCTCACTCTGTTGCCCCGGCTAGAGTGCTGTGGCTTCAGCCTAGCTCACAGCAACCTCAAACTCCTGGGCTCAAGCGATCCTTCTGCCTCAGCCTCCAGGGTAGCTGGGACTACAGGCATGTGCCACCATGCCCGGCTAATTTTTTCAATATATTTTTAGTTGGCCAATTAATTTCTTTCTATTTTTAGTAGAGAAGGGGTCTTGCTCTTGCTCAGGCTGGTTTCGAACTCCTGACCTCGAGCAATCGGCCGGTCTCGGCCTCCCAGAGTGCTAGGATTACAGACGTGAGCCACCGCACCTGGCCATAATTTTCAAAATAAGAATTTACGTTTAAATACAAATGGCATGTTGATAGTTATTGCTACAGTCCAGCGGAAGAGGACAACATTTACATTTTCATTTCCATATTAAAATAGCCAATTCTGTAACTTCATATTCTTACTTGGTTGTATTATCCTTAAATTATTTCACTCTCAATCAAATGATAATGTTTTGTGCCCTATTTCATTAGGGGATTCATCTCTCCTAAGGAAAATCAACTAAATAAATTCATGTAGCTGTTTTTTATTGATATAGAATAATGTATTACTTTCTCCAATAACCAATTAGTAAGTACATAAAACCTACAAGTCTATAATGTAGTGACAATATTTGAGAATTTAATATTTTGTCAGTAGTTTTGAACTTCTCAAGTTAACTACAGATTTTAATCCTCACCCGTCGTATTCCTTTGTACACTTCATAGTTTAAGCCTATAATTTGTGGTAATACCGATGGTGATCATGCACACTTATAGACATAAATATTTGATTGCAAGGCTGTCATATGGTAGATATTCAAGAGATGATAGTTACTTTTCTTCAGCTCAGGTAGGTTACCTTCAATTTGCCTCTAAATTCAAGAAACACTTAACTCTTCATTTTTCTGCAAAGCTTTCTTTGTCCTTCCAATTTCCTTTTATTTCCCTACATTAGGCTCTACACTCTTAGTTTTAAACTAATTTTGTTCTATTTTTATTTCCCTTTAGAAATTTCAAAGTGACTAAAGGGCACAGAAATCAGATGATAGTTTTTTGGACCTGCACTGAAGTTGCTGCTCAAGGTGATGGGGAAGGTGTTTAATTGCTAAAAACTCTGAAAGAGTTTGTTTGGATTTTTAAATGAGATGTTTGGATTTTCAAAAGGACCTCTATGATTTCTAAGAAGATTTAATCTAATTTTTTTATTTTAGATTTAATATGCATATGTATGACAGCAACTTTAGAGAAAGACCTTTGTGTAGTATACTAGAATGTGCAATAAAAAACTGTGAAAATGAGTAAATATATGAAAGGATTTGGGTCCAGAGCTGAACTCCAAATATTAAAAATGATTTTTATATATTTTTTGAGGTACCAAAAAATCCCTTAATTAGTGCTTCCTGGCTGTTTGATCAGGAACTGAGACAAAAATAAAATGATAAAACAATAAAACATAGATTTTAGGAAATAATACAAACCATCTGATCTTTTGGGACTCTTGCCAAGCCAAACCATTTGAATTTTCTTTGCCATATTATCTCGCAATTAATATGCTAATGATAGGATAATACTGGCAGCAATAACTATATACTTTAGGATTTAGTGGGCTCTACCTGCTCATTTTGTGTCCAGACAGATGTGTAAACAGCTGAAAATTGTACTATCAGAAAAGCAACACTAAAAATGGATATAATTTGTCGGATGCAAATCTATTTAAAGAAAGAATGTTTTTTCTTCTAATATAAAAAGATGATTTTAGAAACAAAATTTATAACCAAAGAATATTTTTCTATTTAGGGAACTTTTTATTAATTTAAGCTACTTGAGATCTCTTTTGTTCAATGTTATGTCCATAGTACGTAGAATGATATTTAACACACTATGAGTACTCAGTATTTTGAAGATAAGAATGGCAAAATGTAGAAAAAGTGACTATAATATTATTTATTGGAAGATAGAAAATGCTAAAATTCACTTATACATGTTAAAATACTCATTCATATATATGTGGTAATATTATATAAGAAATATCATGCAATCAGATATATGTGGTATTAACAAGAAATTATGATGATAGAATGCAATCAGGTTAGCATGGTGCTTTGTTTTCTTTTATATCTTTTTGTAGCATGTACATATATATGTGTTTATTTGTGTGTGGGGTGTGTGTGTGCATATGTGTGTGTTAAGCGATATGTCTGAGAGTTGAATAAGACTGTGTGATGGTAGAAACAGAAGAGAATTAAACAAAACCCTAACAAAATGTAAAATAATTATCTGTTAAAACTAACATGCATTTTCTTATTCCAGTTGTGTACATGTAAATGTCTTAAGAGTTATATATATATATGCTTATTTTCATGTATGTATATGTGTATATATAAAAGTGTGTACGTGTGTGAGGTAGGTATTTGTATCCATTCAGATGAATTGTCATGCAGGGAAAGATTGAGTCATAAAGTAATAACGCATAGATAAGTGTAAAAAAAGTAAGATGACAGAAAGTGAGGCATGAGGCATATTCATGGCAGAGAAATGTCAAGGTGTTCCAGTCAGGCACAAAGACACAAGAAGCAGGGAGAAAACCTAAAATCATGTAAATCACTGAAGGGCAAACATGGGGTACATTGGGCTGAGTTACATGAAAATACTACTTCTGAAAATGTTTGAGCAATGCCCTTGCCCAATGCAGCTTATGTCTCAGTTGCCTCAATGTGGATATTTGTGTTTCAATCACCAAATCAAGGTAGAATGTTAATCTAATAATTTAGAAAAGAATAACATGTTAAAATATTACTTTACTAGCTAATCACTCCAATTTTTCATTTTTCCCAATGGTAATATAGCTTCATGAGCTTTCCAAATTGTATTTATAAATAAAGGTATAAAAATCTTTTTTTTCACTGTGATTATCTCAGATTTTGTTATAAGTCTATATCCATGCAAGGAAGTAAAGTGATTTTAAGATAAATGCTCTTCTTAATTCTACCAAGGAAAATATAAACAAACAAAACGTGTATATATGTGAAAACCTAAGTATTTGAGATAGATTTCTCAGTTGAATGCATTTATGGGATAATCTTCTATTTGTTTAGTTTACTTGGATCATTTACCTAGGCATAAAAAGCAAAACTCTCACATCAAAACTAATATTTATAAATTTTTTATAAAATAAAATTGGATATCCCTCCATGTCCTGATCAGCTTTCTCAGACTCATCTTTAGACTGCACAATGCATAAGATTCTGATTGAAGACATCTGCTGAAAATTTATAAATTCACGGCTGCCTGCCAAACAAGATGACCAAGAAGGGATGCACCTGCTGTAGGAAACTGGAAGCAATGAAAATGTGTGAACCCTAGCCAGACTGCTAGAAATTTTAAATCCCAGGCACATAATGTTTAAAAAAAATATTGGCTGAAATCAAAACTTTGTAACATGCAGTTTTTCAGTTGATGATGGACACGTTTAATGTTTTAAATTCATGACCAATGCCAATCAGGAACTTATTTTATGTGAGAATTTACAAGGGAAAAAAGCGGATGCATTCTAATATCCCCTTCTAACTATATATAGAAATGGTGATTCAAATGTGAAACAAGATACAGATTATTTATGATGCCCTATACAGCTTCTGACACTTCTCTGTCCACACTAGTAAGGGTAGGATAAGCAAGTTCATGGTTTCATACAAGTAAATGTGCATGTGTTTACCTAGATCTGTGAAATGTAGTCCTGTAGTCTAATGAACATTTCTCTGAGGTGAGCATTCATAAGCAACTAAAATTTATCAGGCTATTTGGTAAGCACATTAATGTCAATTTTTTCATTTCATATTTAACGATTAATTGAGCAAGGTGTTATAGTTCTTGTAAGACATGTAACCTAAACACACACAAACATAAATAACGATATATCCATGAACACATGTGCACACTCATAGGAATAGATATACACAAAGTGGTCAAATTAAATTTTTCTATTTCAGAATCAAGGAAAAAAACAGTTTTGACTTACTTTTTCCCACAGTTCAATGTGACCTAGTTTTTATAAAGCAATACTTTGTAAAATTTTCATGCTACATTATGAGCCACATAGAAAGGATTAATCTTCACTACAATAAAAGTAGTTGTGTTGTTGTCTGGTGGTTGGATAATTGAAGTATAAGAAAATTCCATTGCATCAGGCAAGAGAAAAGTGAGTGCAAAAGTTCCTATTCACAGTCAGAAAACTTTTCAGTCACTTTATGTGTGCAGTAGTTAAGCCATAAAAAGTTGGTTCATTGCATCCTAGGAAATTATTAAATGGAGAAATAAAACTTATCATTTTGAAGAAAAGAAGAAATTACTAGTGGATAAGAATTTCAGCCATGAAATCAATCTTTACACAAGGAATTGCTTTTGCAGTGTTAAAGTAAAATTGAAGAAGCACCTTGTGAGGGGGAATAAAATGGGTGGTAAGGGAAAAAAAACAATAGAAAAAAGTTACTTAGCAAACTATAAAAATAATAATAAACTCTTCTTAAAATTGTACTTTTTTCATAAATATCTGGCTATAATTTATTTATTCAAAAAATATTTCCCTTGGGTTACACCTGGGAAAATATCTATATCTATATATATATATTTTTTGAAACAGAGTCTCACTCTGTTGCCCTGACTAGAGTGCCATGGCGTCAGCCTAGCTCACAGCAACCTCAAACTCCTGGGCTCAAGCAATCCTTCTGCCTCAGCCTCTTGACACACCACTATACCCGGCTAGTTTATTTCTATATATTTTTAGTTGTCCAGCTAATTTCTTTCTATTTTTATTAGAGACGGGGTCTCGCTCTTGCTCAGGCTGGTCTCTAACTCCTGAGCTCAAACGATTCACCAGCCTCAGCCTCCCAGAGTGCTAGGATTATAGGCGTGAGCCACGGGCAAATATGTTTTAAGAATATAAATATTTTCCTCACACCACAAGCAAAGGAATAAAGCAAAAAATAAAAAAAAGCTCTATGAACATATTTGATAACAGGTTAATTAAAGAAATAATGTCTATTTTTATATTCTATTAACCCAAGCTTAAAATATAATATTATCAATAATTAATAATAGCTGTTATTAAATATTCTACTCCTCAAGTAGGAGGTGGCCCGTGAAATAAAAAAACAAAACAAAACTGTGTTCTTACAATTATTCCTGCATCCAATTTCTGACTGCTTGGCCCCACGAGATGAGATTTTGCATGACTTAATCACTGAATTCCAAGAAAGTCTCAGTTTAGTAATTATTATGTCCACTTTAGAGTAATAAACAAAATTCCAAACTTTTAGTTTAGAATTTCCCTCCTCTCCCTCAGTTCATACAGAAGAATCCCATGGTTTTCTTCTTTTGTCTTTAACTTGGCAGGCCATCTCTACCTTTACAAGTTCTCACTCCTGACTTTATTGAATGTCGGAACTTAGAGAAGGTGGGGAAGTAAGAAGCCAAGAACAAAAATTAAAAACTTACAACACTGGAATGAATTGAACACTGGAATGAATTTGACACTGGCTTTCCCTAGAATTGACAGAAATTTAAAGCTGACTCTTGTGGAAGTATTCGTGGATTTTCTTAAGAATCTCATATCCAAGGGCTCCATAGTTTTTTCATTTAAAGAAAAATGTTTCAAGAATTTAGTGTCAAAACTCTAGAGATATTGCTGTAAAAAAAAAGAGGAACAAAGAACAAAATATTAATACCACAGTCTAATATGTGCTTAAGAGTTACAAGCACAGCAAGAAAGCCAGTGTGGTTGGAGCAGAGTGATATTGAGTGAGATGAGGTGAGAGGTGACTGGTATCAGAGGGCATATAGGAGTGCATAGGAAAAAATACACATTCCCCAGATATTCTGATATTACTACACATGGGATTGTGCATTTGAAAATAGTTAAAATCCCTAATTATTATTATATTTTACTGTACAGCTAGATCTATGTACTACAGTTGAGGGATGCTGCTAGTTGTTTTGAGAAAACTGGAGTACCCTAGTGTGATCCCATTTAAATTATATTTTTGAAAGTAGCCCTCCTGTTACTGTCTTGATGATAGATATTAGAGGGTCAAGGATAGAACGATGAGACAAGTTAAGTGGCAGTAAAATTCCACGTGGAGATGACGGTGCATTGAATGATGATGACAGTGGGGAACTGGGGAGAATTTGTGAAATATGTTCTAACCAGAGACTTGACAGGGTATTCTGGAGAATAAGATGTGAGAGATGAGCAAACTGAAAGAAGTCAAAGATGACATCAAGGTTTTGCACCTGAGCAGCTAGAAGAATGAAGCTGCTCTTTACTAAGATGTGGAAATTTTGAAGGGACAGGCATATAGAGACTATTCTTGATGTTTTCTGGTCAGACAGGGATAAGTACTGAGATTGTGGGCAGGATTCTTAGGAGGAACAAAGAGACTCTTAGAGTTCTTAATTTCTGCCCACAGACTAAACGTCTCTATATAGTCTCCTTGAAGTTTGATTCAATTTTGTAAGGTAAGGATAAAAACTCCCACCATCACCACCCTGCTTAGAAGGTGCCGGGTACACACATTCCACTCATAGAAAAAAATTTGGGGCACACCATTTATGAGGACTCTTTTATACACTCTTTATGGTGAGGGTAATAGTCAGAAGACATGTTTTCATTCACATTTTTGACCTTCAAATGGGATAGTGTCATGGCTGACTTTGGAAGCTTGGAGGAATTGTCATATATTGATTTGGGAGCTCTGCCAAAACTAAAATTGCCACAGATTTATTTTAATATATTGTTACATGCACCTAGTTCTTTTATTTTACTTATGTCACTTGACCTTCATAATAGCTTATGAGTCAAATGTGACAGATATTTATTATCCTCATTTACAGAGATGAAAAACGGTCTCAGCAAGTTCAATGACTTGCTTCAGGTAATATAACCAGAAAATGAAGTAATCAATATTTGAACCCAAAATTTTGTGATTTTAAAAAATGTTCTATTACAAAAATACAAGGATGCTTCTATTCCTTTTTTCCCCTCAAAAGTTATTCATATAACTATTCCTTTTAAAAGACAAATAATCTCATATTCTCTTAGTATCATTATATATCTTTCTTTTTGTGTGATGCTATTCAAACATATGTACATATCCTATTTGATGTGAGTTTCTTCTAAAACTTGACAGTTGAGAGGAAATAGACAATTTATTTAAAAAACACAGCACAACCAAACTAATTATATCATTATAAACCTATTGAAAAGATATTATTCATTGAAAACATTCCTACACACATATTTCTAGTACTCCGTGGCTTCACTTATACATTATACCCGCCTTTATGAAGGAATAACCTAATCTTACATGATCATTTCCAAGGACGTCCTTGCCAGCACACGAAGGCAACATATAATTTAAAAAGTCATAATGATTTGAAAAATAAAACTGTGTGTATTTATAGATTACACAATCATCTTTCTATAAAATTTTAAATCTATAAAATCTATTAAATGTTTAAGTATATTTATAAAGTTGGCAAAATAAAAAGATCAACATAATCTAATCAATTGCATTTCTGTTTTAGCAACAAGCAATTGAAAATGAAATTTTAAAAAAATTTTTATTATACCATGAAAAAACAAAATTTCATGAACAAATTTAATCCTAAATGTCCTCTATATTAAAAAATGAAAAATATTTCTGACAAAAATTAAAGAAGCTTTACTAAATGGAAAGATGTACAATGATTATGGATTATATGATTGAAATTTAATTCTCTCAAACTTGTTGTACAGATTCAAAGCAATCCTCCCAAGATTTCTGCTGATATTTTTGATAAAAATGAAAGTTATCCTAAATTTAGAGTCTTATAAACAAATTATTAATTTCAGACATTTTATTTTTAATTTTAGAATATTTTCTCATTTTATTATATCATAAAATCTTTACATTTTCCTTCTATTTTCTTTATTTCAGAGTTTCACAACTTCAAAACTACTGATATTTTGAATGGGTGCTTCTCTGTTGAGGTTGGGAGCTATCCTGTGCATTGCAGGATATTTAAAAGGGTTTAAAGCCTTTGCTTGCTGGATGACAATTGAACTTCTTTCTCCAATTATAACAACAAAATATAACTCTAGAAATTTCCAAATATTCCTAGAAGAGGAAAATCACCCCTTATTGAACACCACTGCTTTATTTATTATATCAATGGTATGTATTTTTAAAGTTGCATGTGTCTCTGTGTATGTGTATGCATTTATTCCAGAATTTGTATCACTGATGATTTGTTTTGATAGTCTCATTTTTCTCTTGGTTTTTGGTCAGAAATTCTTGTCTCTCATCTTGCCTTGAGTTTTCATAATGTTTTACTGAATTTAGTGTATTGTTTATTTAAGAAATATTATAAGTTTTTTAATGTTATGTTCCTCCAAATGGGTACAATCTTTGCCACTTCTGTAGTAGTTTCTTCTCTGTAATGTTAGCCTTTCTAATCCCTATTGCTTCCAGAAGTCCCTTAAACATTTAAACAAAGATTTTTAAAATTATATACTTTTCTATTTAATCTCAGCAAAGATAGTGTTCTGTATATGTCGTCTTAGAAGCAAAAGTACTTATTTTATATTCATGATTTATTTGTTATTAATTCTGGATAAGTTCCTGGTACACACGCACACACACACATACACACACAAATATACCTCTTAGTTCATAAACTCTTCAGTTATATCTAATAATATTATATTTATAATATCCATTCATGTTTTCCCCAACCAATCTCTATGTTACTTCTAAATTTTTTAAATCATTTTTTTCCTTACTTGATTTCATTTTTGTTTTTCAAGTACTTACTGTTTCTTTTTTTATCTTTAATTCTCTTTGAATCATCAAAGCACTTTTAGCTTTTTTTCTTGAGTTTTCTTATACTTGTTGATAAATAATCTTGCACATTGTTCATGATCTTACAGTCTCACAATCTCAAAGACCCAAAATCTAAGTAGTTCACATCCTATAAGACTCACAGCCTTGCAATCTTGAAGTCTGTTGGTCTCACAGGCTCAAACTTCAAGAAGTCTTTGGTTTAGTAATTTAAGGTCTTCAAGTTACAAGGAGCAACGGTCTGATGGAGTTTGGTACCAGGAATATTTTGGAATGAGAAATCAAATCAAAATCAAGATCATGAACTTGGCCTTCTATGAAAATTTAAAATTGTAAGCCCTGAGACTCTGATATTGTGTGATCTCCTTATAATTAACAAAATTTCCATGTGGGGGAATTTATGGAGGGAGAGACGTTTTCTTTTTCTCTCTTGTCCTTTGTGTGTCTGTGTGTGTTTGCATATGTGGGTTTTTTTGGAGCCTTTATTATATATGATTTTTTTGTATGATGGAAGTATACCAATTTTACTTTGTTCTTGTATCTGTGACATCATTTTTATCAATGAGTTTCCTTTTTTTAAAATTTATTTTGAGACAGAGTCTCACTCTCTTACCTGGGGTAGAGTGCCGTGGCGTCTGCCTAGCTCACAGCAACCTCAAACTCATGGGCTCAAGCGATCCTTCTGCCTCAGCCTCCCAGGTAGCTGGGACTACAGGCACACACCACTGTGCCTGGCTAATTTTTTTTTAGTTGTTTTGGCTAATTTCTTTCTATTTATAGAAGAAATGAGGTCTCGCTCTTGTTCAAGCTGGTCTGGAACTCCTGAGCTCAAGCAATCCTCCCGCCTCAGCCTCCCAGAGTGCTAGGATTACAGGCGTGAGCCACCACACCCAGCCTTACTGAGTTTTTTGTAATACAACTTCAACTTGATATATAATGACACTTTTAAGTGATGCCGAATTGCTATATTATCATCATTTTATTTCCAGATTATTCTGCTGTTACTTTGATATATATATTTCTTTTTGTGTGTCAATACCATGATGTCTGTAATTGCTCTAGAATTGAAAATATCTTGGTAAGTCATAGGAGAATACTACTTTCTTGATCTTTTAAAATCAGTTATCTTATTACAGGAGATTCAGTCTTCAAAATACATTTTATGGTTGGGTTGTAAAGTTGGATTCCTTGAAATTGAATTGGATTTACAAATCAATTTGTGGCTATTATTACACAGCATGTCTTTATTAGCCTTCCCACTTAGAAACCTCATATATATTTCTATTTCTCGGAGTCTTACTTTATGTACTGAAGTGGACTTTTATTATATTTTCCATAAAATTCTTGATAATTTTAAAGTTTTATACTTTGTAGAGTTACCTGCTTACTAATCCTTTCTTTTGTGTTGAAAAAATTGCTATTTGACTGTATGTTACTAATTTTCTTACATTATTTTATATTCTGACACCTTAGATTCTTATATGTTTTGTGCCTCTCTGTTAAACATCTTGTGTTTACCATGAAGATAGTCATAGTTTTTAAAAATTGTGAAAGTTTTGTATCTTTATTTTGAGAACCTTTTTTATTGTCCGTTTATTTATTACTTTATTGGCTTGGACCTTCAGGAAAAGGTTGATAAAATGAATTCTTGAATTTAATGACATAGTTCCTAACGTTCTCACTTCATTTAACATGTATATTAAGGTCTTTAATAGATATTCTTTAAAAAGATGAATTTGTATTATTATTAATGTGTTACATTTTATCAAAATAAAATGTAATATTTTATCAAAATATTTTGTGTAATATTGTGTAATATTTTATCAAAATATTTTCTATATGTTATAAATATTCTATGGTATATCTTTTTATTTTTAATTGATGCATTATGTTATTGGCCTTTGTTAGGTTGAACATCTTGTTGGTTTTCATTAAATTGCCATTACTTATTACCAAGAGGTTTCTACTTTTTTAAAATAGATTTTCTATACCACTTCCCATTGTGTTCTTCTGTAGTGTGAAGTTTGTGTTTTTTTCTGTGTTTTTTGTGTGTTTTTTGGTTTTGTTTTGTTTTTTACTATGGCTTAGATGTACTCATTGTATATTTCAGAGTGTGTCATATCTAAAATTGTATACATCTCTAAATAAAAGTTCTTGTCTTTAAAACTTATAAAGCTTTGTCATAGTATCTATTTAATTATTTAAGACTAAAATATAAGATTTGTTAAACCTATTTTTTTCCGGATTGTTATTTACTTATGTCTACTGCTATGTTTTTAACAGCAACTTCTGATCTCAGTTTTTGCACTGCATCCGTGAATGTAGTTGCGTCGCAATTTACAAGGAGGCTATAGGAGGAGGAGTTCTAAAATCTAGGAATCAGAATGTTCATTAAATTACAACACCTAATGAAGCAGAGGGATCCAACACATATCACTTGTTTGGAATATGAATGAAAGATTAATAAAAACATAGCCTTTAGTGTTCCCTTGAAGTGTTCTATTCCTGTTTCAGCTGGTTTTATAGCCTAGTCTCAAAAACCTACTCCAGCTTGAGTGATACATTCAGAGAAGCCGCAGGGATTTGAAAACCACCAATAGAATACTTCACTTTAGAGTAGGAGCTGAAAATAGGGTTCCCATATAAATTAAAAGGAAGCTCAGTACATATCAGCTGTCTTTTGCCTTATATATTTCAAGCATGTGGGAATAAATAATCTAAAATTGGTAAATTGCAATTTTTGGCCTCAAACGCATGTGAGCAAAAGATCACGTCAACTGAAAATTGCCTCAGAGATTAGAAACTATTGACGCAGCCTACATCTTAAATTTGATAAACAGCATGACTGCAACCTCTGGGACAATGATAAAAGTCGAAAACAAGCTCAGCAATAGACTCCCAGGCTCAAGAAATCCTGACAGAACTTACCTGAAGTATGCGCATTTTTCGTTTCTCAGTCCTTTCTGGAAGTCATTTACAAGAGATTTGGAAGTAGATCCAATGATGTATGCCATATAGTGATTACAGGATCTTTTACTTAATACTGATTCTGATTAAAGTTTGCTGGAGATGAAAAAGATTGACTGCATTTAGAAAATCTCTCACATATTCAGACTTTATTCACCCCTTTTTACCTATGCCATGTCCATCCCTTCCAGCCTTTATGCTTGTTCTGTGCGGCAAACTGCTATAAAATTCCTCCACACACCTTTCATCAAGATGCTGCTAGCTGATTTGAGCTTCTTCTCCTAATTCGTGTTTAATCTCATATGCATTAAATACCAGCACTGTAATTCAAAATTCCTATCACCGGGAAAATTGAAATGGGAACACGAACAGTTAGAGCTTGGACTTGGACATTTCTCTCCAACTAGTCAGAATAAGATAATTGTGACTGCATTGATATCTGTGATGAGAGTAATATAAATCATTACTAACTCATACTAGACTTCTTGTTTAGTCTCCTTTTCTTGGTGAGGTCTATGCTCTTCTGACTTTCTTTTTAATTTAATGATTGAACTTGTACTTCAACTAGCTAACATTGCTAGCTTGCCCTCCTCCTATTAAATAGGTACATCTTTTGATCCAGATTAAACATCATAACAATTTCCCACTCTTAGAGTTTTTTTTTTACACATACTGTCTTTACAATCAATTATGAAACTCAAATTTGTTTCAATAGTTCAGAAAAGAGTGTGCAGGATAAATGCACATGTAGAAGTTGCAGAGAAAAATAGGAAAGACATCATCTCTTTCTTTTTCTTCAGTTTTCAATTTGAGCCAGGTTTCTAAAGTTACACGGTCTAATTTATTGAGTGTAAGTGAATAAAATTGATTGAATAGTTTTATCAGAATTAAAAGGATAGTAGAAGAGTCTTCTACCTTTAACAACTGGTCTTATAAAACTGTTATTTATAGAGAAGTTAGTTAAAACCAGGGGCAATCAACATGCATTGCACAGCCAGACGCGGTGGCTCATGCTGTAATCCTAGCGATCTGGGAGACCGAGGCAGGAGGATCTCTCGAGCTCAGAAGTTAGAGATCAGTCTGAAAAAGAGAGAGACGTCTTCTCTACTAAAAATAGAAGAAATTAGCCAGAGGTGGTGACACATGCCTGTAGTTCGAGCTACTCGGGAGGCTGAGACAGGAGGATCGCTTGAGCCCAGGAGTTTGAGGTTGCTGTGAGTTATGCTGATGCCACTGCACTCTAGGCTGGGCAATAGAGTGAGACTCTATCTCAAAAAAAAAAAAAATGTATTGCATGTATGGCTTAGCAAAGGAATATTTACTAGTCTCCTTTTATTATTTTTTTACCGCATTCATAGAGTTTACAGATTATGGAACAATTGCAGAGTTTGGCCTTCTATTAGGAATTTATGTAGTAAGACTCAGTTCTGTTAATGTCTGAATTTTCCTGCAGAAAAAAAATGTAAAAATTCATTTTTAGATTTTAGTTTACTCCCTTTGGCTCAATATAAAATCAGAATAATATTAGTTCTCCAGGGAGAAAGAGTGACAGAAAATTGATAACATATCCTGTGAATAGTGCTGAAGAAGAAGAAGAAATATATTGTCCATGATCATTCAAAAACTGATTGTTAGCAGTTTGAATCAGTAAGTTCTAGTGAGTCTAGTAAATAAATGGTTTTAATCCTTTGGATGATAAGGCCCCTCATACCTACATTATGTCCTATACAATTTGTTGTAAAATATTAATAATCAATTAAATAATTCCAAAGGGTTTTAAGCCCTTCTTAATTGTGATATACAATGATACTACAAATCCTTAATGTATATTTTCTTGGATAAGATTTATCTTAACTAAGAAGGTAGACTAAGCATGTAGTAAGTAGGAAACCTACAGATAATACTGTAATTACTATGTGTATAATCAGATCTCAGAAGCTTATATTTAAAATAATTTCCAGAAAAATACAACTCTTTTATAATACAAAAGAAGAGCTAGAATGGATATGGTTCTTTTATATTTTGTGTAAGCTTCTTACACATTGCTATAATTATATTTTAAGTTTAGGTTTTTTAAAAATGTGAATCATTTTGGAAAATTAAAAAGACAAATTCATTACCATATTTTGAGAATGTATGAAAATATGCTTATCTGATTATGATTGAATTAAATACAGTGGTGGTTTCAAATTCCACTGACAACAAAGTGATTTATAGATATAAACGATGTTTCAGTCATCTTGTTGCTGAAGGACGCATCCCAAAATTTAGTGGCTTAAACATTAACCATTTAATCAGCTCACAACATGTTATGTGAGTTCACCACTTGATTCTTCGGTCTGGGAGAGATCAGATTACAGATGCTAGATTTATCCATATATTTGTTGTCAACTGGTAGGTCAGTTTGCATCCGGACAATCAAGGATGTCTTCATTCAGTAGTGAGGCTTTCGCAGACTGTTGTGTAGGGTGACAGAGACACCTGAGTTTTGTTTCTCTTATTATTCGACAAGTTAGCCTGAATTTCTTCAACTACTGATTGCATATTTACAGAAGCTGCACAAGAAGCCACAACCAATATACAAGCATATAAGCACTTGTCAAGCCTTTGTGTCACTTTACTATAAAGTTGCATTACTGAAGAAAATCACATAACCATTCCAGGTTCAAGAGATGAAACAATATACCCACCTTCATAGAAAAAGAATTTGTGAGTATTTGGTAATAAATCATAATGCTTCTTTGGCTTTGGCTCCAATTTATTTATATTTCTCTCATATGGAAAAAAAATATGCTGAATCTTATCCTGGGGATCCAAAATATCTCATACAATTCTGCCCTCAGGGTGGAAATCCAAAATGTTGTTATCTAAAATTATGTCTAGACGGCAGAATTGAAAACGCTTCTTTTCATCTAAAGAGACAAGTTACCTGTGCCCTTCCTACACACACACTCCCAATATTCAATGATGTGCTAGACATGTACATTAGACACATATAGAAACCCTCCAAGTTATAGCAAGTAATAATTTTGCTAGGTGTTTTACTACAAAATGACAAAAGTCACCATGTTTCCATCTCATCATAGTGATTTTCTCATCTATTTTTCCAGGCTCCACTCACAGATTATGCGTAGTTTTTTCAGCTTCACTTAATAATTTCTTTATTTCTTTTTCCAGTCATCACTATCTCCCATTTCCAAAGTAAACAACACTTTTAAGCATAATATATTTTTAATTATCTATTGCTGTATATAAATACCTCCAAATGTCAACAGTTTAAAACAGTAATCACGTGTATGTCACCTAATTACGTGGGTTAGTTGGAAAGTCCTTTTTAACTGAGCCAACCTAGTTGTTCTCTGCTATCAATGAATGGCTGGATGATTTGTGACTAGCTCACATGACTGACAGTTGGCAGGCTCCTGCCAAGTTGGAAGGTACTGGTTCATGTGTCTCTTGATAACAAGGAAGATAATCTGGGCTTCTTTATATGGTAGTTGAAAGGTCAAGACATTGTAAAATAGAGTAAACGTCAACACTCAAGCACTTCCCAAGTCTCTGCTTTTATCATGTTTGCTAATGTCACTTTGGCCAAAGCAATTCATATAATCATTACAGATTTAAAAGTTGGAGAAATAGACTTCACTTCTTGAAAAGAATTAAGGAATTTGTAGTCATTTTTGCTATCTATCATTGTGGGTTCAATGAAGAAGGAAGCCTCTCTTCTGATTTATGTTAAATATAATACCCTTATTTTTTTCTGGGAGACCAAACAGCCACAAAGAAGATAGGAAATGCAACATATATGGTCTCTTTCTCGCATGTGCCATCTATTCAACTCTCTGTCCTTCCAATTTCTTGACCTTTTCATCAATAATAAAACTTTCTTCATTCATACCCCATACTCTAGTATTCTCATGCTTAGGTGTTGATCATAAGCAATTATTGCACCACCTCCAGAAATTTAGATTGATGCATTCTCTGCTATAAATTACAATTTCTATCTTTGCAACTTTTTTCCTTTAATTCCCCCCACTTAAAATGAAAATATTCGTGTTATTTTCAAATATGTGTTCTGTTGTGGAACAAATGAAGTACAGATAGCTTGAAATATCAAGAAAGTGTTTGGGAAGGATGTGGCTAATGAACACACAGTACTTAGATGGTTTGAGAAGTTCTGTTCTGGTGATTTTAACTTGAAAATGAGCCACGTGGGCAACCTGAGATCAACGTGGAAAATGATGAGCTAAAAGCTGTAGTGGAAGTGAATCTGTCTCAACCTATGTATGAATTAGCAACAAGGTTTGATGTTACTATTCCAACAATATTGGACCATTTGAAACAAATAAATTGGCAAGGTAAAGAAGTTGGATAGATGGGTACTGCATGAATTAAACAAGTGTCAGAAGAGAAATTGTCTTGAAGCTTGCCTTTCTTTGCTGTCATGACATAAAGGCAAGCTATTGCTACACCATATCATGTGTGATGAAAAATGAATACTTTTTGACAATTGCAAACATTTGGCACATTGGTTGGATAAAGATGAAAGTGCCAAAACACAGTCGAAAACAGAATATTCATCAGAAAAAGCTAATGGTGTCTGTTTGGTGGTCTGGGGCTGGTATTATCCACCACAGCTTCATGAAACTGGGTCAATCAGGTTACAGTGGATGTCTACTGCAACCAATTGGATGACTTGATAAGGATGCTTGCAATTAAGCAACTGAGACTGGTCAATAGAGATAGGCCAATCCTCTTGCAATATAATGCTTGACCACATGTTGCATAAACACCACTGCTCAAATTACAGAAGCTGGGCTTGGAAACTCTCTGTCATCCACTGTATTCACCAGACCTTGCACCCACTGACTAACACTTCTTCCAGGCTGTGGACTACTTCTTGCAAGGAAAAATATTCAATTCACAACAAGCTGTGGAAAATGACTTTTGCAATTTCACTGCCACTCTCTGTCCAGGTTTCTTAGCTGCTGGCATACACAAGCTATCCTTAAGATGACAAAACTGTGTTGATAGTTTAGGCACATATTTTTATTAATTGTACTGTCTCTTGTTTGAGATATAATAACTATACTTTTGATTCAAAATCAGACGTGTCATTATTTAATGACTTAATAGCTCTGCACAGAGTTTCTATGTCTTTTTTTGCAAGGTCATGTAAGGAAAAAAGGGTCAATTCCCTTTTGATTAATAGTAACAAATCCTTTATCTGAATCACTGCAGACTTCTTTTTCAGTTCTATTAGTTTTTTAACAGGAAGTTTTTACTTATCTATGGTTTCAGAAAAATTGCTCTAAAAAATTTGAAAGATAATCACAAGACAAAATGTTCATTTGAAAGGCTGATCAATAAAAATAAAACAAGAAGTGTCAAAATGAAATGTCAGATATCAACTGTCAAACTTTGTACTTAAGGTAATCAGACATTCATACTTAATAACTTAATACTAGGAGAAATATGGAAAGGCTGACTTTTGCTTGTGGTGGGGTAGCTCTAAATTCTTTTGATCACCTAAATTTTGACTGTTTGGGACAAGCAAAGCTTGTCTATAAGTATACATTGGGAGAAGAGAAGTTCACCTTTATGGAGAAATGTAACAATCCTCACTCTCTCACATTATTGGTCAAAAGACCAAATAATCACACACTTACTCAAATCAATGATGCAATAAAAGATGGTTTGAGGGCTGTCAAAAATACTATCGATCATGACTGTGTGGTTCCAGGTGCTGGTGCAGTAGAAGTGACAATGGCAGAAGCCATGATTAAATATAAGCCTAGGATAAGGGGTAAGGCCCAACTTAGTGTTCACACATTTGCTGATGCATTGCTCATTATTTCCAAGGTTCTTGATCAGAGCTCTGATTTTGACCTTCAGGAAACTTTAGTTAAAATTCAGGCGGGACATTCAGAATCAATTCAACTTGTAGGTGTAGACTTGAACACAGGTGAACCAATGATAGCAGCAGAAGGTGTATGGGATAACTATTGTGTAAAGAAACAGCTTCTTCACTCTTGCACTGTGATTGCCACCAACATTCTCTTGGTTGATGAGAACATGTGATCTGGAATGTCTTCTCTGGAAGGCTGAATCGAAGCTTCCCTTGTATCTGAATCTCAAAGACTCTACAAAGTGATTCTTAGGAAGATAGCTGTGGAATTTTTGTCCGAGCTTCAAGTGATTTTCAAAGAAATTTTCTTTTGCCATATGAAAAAAAGGAGAGAACACTGGCACCTATTCAAAATCTGAAGTTCTGAAATCATAATTACAGTATTTTTTTTAATTGCATTGAAATACAACACACACATAAAAGCAGGTCCTTTTTACTCCATAAACAGGATATTTTGCTTTAGCTGCAGTGACATAAAATTACATGTTACATAAGCATATGTTATCTACCTTTTTATTAAATATTCCTTGAAAAACAAACAAAGACAAAAACAAACCAAAAGAATTCTCCCCATGAACCTTTGGAGAAAGCATGGCCATGCTGTGATCTTGATTTTGGATTTCTGGCCTCCAAAATTATGCTAGAGTAAATTTCTGTTTTTAAACAAACAAACAAACAAACAAACAAAATTTTGTTATCTGGAATTCCAGTCCATTAACTCTGTCACTTTTCTCACTGTTCATATTCCCTTATTGGCCAGCTTAGATCACATAGTATGTTAATATAAATACTACCTTGCAAATAACTTTAATTTTACTTCCAGACTTCACTTGAGCAACTCCCCAACCTGGATAATTCCATTTCTGTATAAACTAGTAACTACATCAGTTACTCTGAGTAGGAGTAACACACATACATGCACATGCAATGGTATGGATTGGCCTAGCAATAATTTTTTAACATAAACATCAGGTGTACCCTCAGGATTTACTGGTAAGCCTACGACATTTCCTTTCCAATTCACATAGCTACTCAATGAGGAAACTTCTTACATCTCTTTATTTCCCCACTCACTTTAAGTTAAGATTATTATTTTCCTGAGTATAAAGAAACAATTGGAAGTGAATTCCTGATCTTACTAGCACCCCAATGTGCCAATTTACTGAAATATCTGTAGGCTAATCCATTCTTTCTCTTTTCTTACAATGGATGCATTGCCATTGTTTATATATAAAGTCACGTCCTGTTTGTATACTGAAAACTATACAACTTACCTAATCAATGCATTTCCCTTGATAGTTATCTCTTCTCTCTCCTGTCATCCCATATTATTTATTGGGTCACTTCTATCACTATTTAATTTGATGCATATTAATCAAATTTAAAATAATGTGAACTATGTATTTAGTGGTCCCTGTGTATTATTAAAGAAAAACCTTAAAGGTGTAAGTATGTATACATAAACACATACATACATACATACACAAATATAGTCACAATTTGTTGATTCTCATTCTATCAACCTTTGCAATTAAATATTCATCAAGGTCAAACCACTGAAACCATTCTTTTCAATCTCACCATTTTTAAATTCCTACAGTAAAGTTGGTACCTTTCAACAATATCTGAAACAGTTGGTAGGTGGTTCCCTCATTAAGCACTTTTTTCACTTGATTTATGAGATATAAATGTGTCTTCGTTTTCCACAGAACGTACTGGCTCTTCTTTCTCCTATCATTCTTTTGAATCTCTAAATATTAGTATTCTTTCTTAAATCACTAAACATTAGAATTCTTCAAGAATCAGTCCTCAGAGCTTCATTTTCTTCTTACAACTCACAACCTTCTTCCTGATCTCATATTCCTATGGCTTCAAGTAACATTTAGTTACTGATTATACCTGGAATTACACAGCCAATCTCCATTTCTCCCCAAGCCTTACTTTTGTATTCAACTTTCCACCTACCATTTGCTCTTAGATGACAATCAAATAAGCGTCTTTCACATGTCCAAAACAAAGCTTCAATTTCAACATTCCCATATGCCCACCAGTCTTATCCATGAAGTCATATAGTAAATGACTTCAAAAATCACCCAGTTAATCAAAGGGGGGAAAATCCAAGAAACCTCAGAATCACCTTAATGGTCTTACTTTCCATATCCCAGGCTGATCTTACTTCCACAATTCACTCCACATTAGGTGGATTTTTCACTAGCTCCATTGCTACTACTACCACCTTCTTGTTGGGACTATGCAGGCTTCTGTTCATAAACTTATTAATACTCTTTCTTCCCCACACAGCATCAAGAGTCATCTTTAACAAATATAAATGAGATCATGTAATTTTTCTTCTATTATGACCCCAATAATAACTTCCCATCAAACTCAAATAAAATCCAAAGGCCAAGGTATCATATGATGTCATCCATGTTTGCCTTTCTAAACTCAAATCCTGCTACTTTCTGCTTCTTCAGCTTGTTCTAAACATACTCACTCTGTTGAACCCCTGTTAGCAGCTAGCTGCATGCAAAGATAATCTGTCAGCCATTTGTCTCAACTTCACTGTGTATCTCTCACTTTATTAACCTCCTCAAATGTTAATAATAGGTTTATGCATCAGTTTCCCTCTCACTCCTCCTCCAGAGGCATGGAAATCCTTTTATCAGGCCATTTTTTCAGGGTAACACAGATGAATACAATTATTAGTATCACTTGCACTTATTGGCTTTGGTGGCTGATGTTATTCCAGCATCCCCCAGTAGGCTTCCCATTGCCTATGGTAAGTGGAGTGATGATAATTATTGGCCCGTAGTAGCATTATAATTGCTAAGGTTGTTATAAGGGGTGGATTGGAATTTGGTATAGACAGAACATGAAGCATTGGTTTGTACACTAACTGCACATATTATCAATATGAAAGCAATAGTAAGATTAAGGGCTGTGCAATTAGTTTTCCTTAATTAACCATTTTAGAAGTTGAGGAATAAGAAAGTGGCAAACTTAAATTAGCCATCTATCAACTAAAGGCATACTGTGAAGTCATCCTGTCAGAACATAGAAGATATTGATGAAAATCAGGCTCAGGATTTAAAAGTAAGTGTGCTAGAACTACAATGGACACTAAATGAATAACATCCATGACTCTCCTATGCCAAAGAAGAACCCAGATTTCTATAAAAGAAAGACCTAAAGACCTAGGTTGTGGGCAATTATGTGTAAAAACCTGAGGATATTGAAGTTCAAGTCATCTTCAATATCTTGTTTGAAAGAAACAGCTCCTTAATGTTTACTAAATTATTTCCTCATATAGAGTCCTAATAAAGGCCTCATCTGGTTCCATGCCTTGCAAGATAATGTTTGTATTATCTAATACCTAACCCTATTTCCCCTCACAGTTTTCTAATCTCTTAAGTAGAGACAGTTGAAACAGAGCAAAGAGAAGATAATACAGCAGTTTCTTCAGGAGGAAAAAGACAAATACATTTAAATAACTGAAAAATATGACTAATAATTATTTAAAAACAGTAGAGAGAACATGTTAGAGTGTATCGGGAAGTGGGAATTGTACCAGGACTACAAAATATATGGCTTATTATTTACATGGAGAACCCTATTGTGATTCAGTGTTTAATGTTCTGGCAGAGACCTAGTGAAGCAATGCTTAGAACTACTTTTTAAATTTTAGAAGCATCTATGATCTGAGGTGAATGAAATAGAATATTCAGAACAAAGTCAGAAGAAGCAGGGATATGAACAATATGGAAATAATCTAATATTTGATAATAGAAAACCTACCACTGAAGTATAATATGTTCCATGACAAATGTCAAAAGATACAGTAGTCCCCTCTTATTCAAGTGGGATATATTCCAAGATTCCCAATGGATGCCTAAAACCGTGGATAGTACTGAACTTTACCTATTATGTAATGTGTTTTTTAAATCTGATAACCAAGATGGCTACTCAGTGACTAATAGGCAGGTAGTATCTACAGCATGGATACTCTGGAAAAAGGGATGATTCACATCCAAGGTGAGATGGAGATTTCATCATGCTATTCAGAACCTCACAAAATTTAAAGCTTACAGATTGTTTACTTCTGGAATTTTCAATTAATATTTACAGACTGTGGATGACTATAGGTAACAGAAACTGTTAAACATTGGAAAAGTAAAGTAAAGCAAAGTAAAACATTGGATAAAGGGGGACCACTGTGTTTCTTTCACTAGTAATAAGAAATAAACTGGTAATACACTGACATCTCTGAGCAACCCAGGTATGCCTCTTTCTCTAGGTCAGGGTTGACCTTAGAAGCCACTTCCATGGAGCTGGACTCCTTAGTACCACTGGGCATGGGTTCTGGAGTTGAGAGGTCATCAGGTCAACATTTATGATCAGGAATAATCTCAATGTAACTGTCATAATGAACATCAATATTAGAGAGTCAACCAGGTGTCTTTACTCACAAGTATCATGATATTACTAATGTTGAGACAGATGGGAAGATAATCTGAGTGTTAATTGATTTCTATAAAAAGAAAAAAACAGTTGAGAACTGCTTAGCAGATGTCTAACTCAGCTGCCATAATAGAAATTGAAATCTATACTCAGTTTTCAGATCAAACCCAGACAATTCTACCACTAAGAAAGAGACATACTCATATTCAGAAGATACTGAGATCACTACTACATAGTGGTGGCAAGGAGTATGTCTGGATTCCAAAGCATCCTCTAGGGTGTTTGTGAGTGCCTTGTGCCCAGTGATAACCAAACCTTTACAAGTATAATGCAAATAAAGATGCTCACATCTTGATTAAGAGGGTCAGAGTTACCCTCAGTGAGCCAGAAATATAAGCACCTTGAGGAGCTAATAAAAAAAATGAGAAAAATCCAAAGAGGATGAATATTAAATATGGTCTCTGAAAGCACTTGCATCAGCTCATTCATTTAACTTTGTTCATCAAATATTTTAATAGAAAAGGAGGCAAGTCACAATCCTGAATGCTCTGGAATGTATTGGAATTCAGGCAGACTGAAGCTGATTAGTGCAAGGGATCAAGTGTACTGAATACTTCTTACATCCTATCCCATCTTCCAACTCAACTTTATTCTCTTTTCATCACTTCAACAAAAAGATGTATCTATAGAAACAATAATAATAATAATAATTTGGGACATGAAAGAAAAATTCACTAAAGTGATAGATAACATTAGAAAAGAGATAGCAGAACATAAAGAAACGAAAGAGTCATTTAGGATATTTCAAAATACATCACAAAGCTTTAACAATAGGATAGACCAAGAAGAACAAAGAATTTCAGAGATTGACTACAAGGATTTAAAAGTTACCCAGTCAGTAAAAAATATAGAAAGAACAAAGAAGAATAAACAATCATAGTGAGAAATATGGGATTATGCAAAATGAACAAATATAATATCCCAGAGAGAGATATAGTATATAGTATCCCAGAGAGAGAAGACAAAGCAATAAGCATGAAAAACCTGTTGGAGAATATAATAAAGGAAAACTTTCCTGATATTGCTAGAGGTTTAGATATCCAGATACAAGATGGTAATTGAACACAGAACATTCATAGCAAATAGGACATCACTAAGATATATGGTCATCAGCCTTATGAAAGTCAAAATGAAGAAGAAAATCCTACAAGCTGCAAGACAAAAGCAATGAGTTACTTATAAAGGAATACCCATCAGACTAACAGCAGACCTCTCAGCAGAGACCTTTCAAGCCAGAAGGTATTGGAGTCCCATTTTTAGTCTTCTTAAACAGAGCAACTCCCAGCCAATAATTTTGTATCCTGTAAAACTAAGTTTCATTAATGAAGGAGAAATAAATTTTTCCCAGACAAGCAAACACTAAGGGAATATGTCAACACTAGACCCGCCCTAGAGAAAAATGCTTAAAAGTGTTCTATACATGGAAAAGAACAATTCATACACGCCAACATAAAAATACCCAAACGTTACATCTCATGATGCTTATAAAACAGTAACACAGGGAGAAAACAAACCAACTAGGTAACATTCAACATGATGAACAAAACATATCAAGACTAACACTGAATGTAGATGGTCTTAATGCTCCATTAAAAAGATATAGACTAGTTGAATGGATGAATAAACACACCCCATGTATTTGCTGTCTCCAAGAAACCCATCTAAATCACAAGGATACTCATAGACTCAAGGTAAAGGGATAGAAAAATATTCCATGCAAATGGAAACTGAAAGCAAGCAAGAGAAGATATTCTTACATCAGATAAAATAGACTTGAAATCAACAATGGTAAAAAAAAAAGAGACAAAGACAGTCATTATATAATGATAAAGGGAACAATTTTGCAAGATATAACAACCGTAAATATATATGCACCTAACACAGGAACTCCCTGATTCATAGATCAAATATTACTAAATCTAAGCAAAGAAATAAAGAGCAACATCTTAATTTCTAGGAACTTCAACATTCCACTGACAGAACTAGACAGTTCATCGAGGAAGAAGATCAAGAAAGAAACACTGGATTTAAACAGGAATCTAGAACAAATGAACCTAAGAGATATCTATAGAACATTCTACCCCAAAACTGTATAATATGCATCCTTTTTATCAGCACATGTGGCACTTTCAAAGACAGATCATGTGTTAGATCAAATATCAGCAAATTCAGAAAAATCAAAGTCATTCCATGTATCTTCTCAGATCACAGTGGAATAAAATTAGAAATCAACTCCTAGAGGAACTCTCAAATCTACACAATGTCATGGGAACTAAACAACCTGCTGCTGAAAGATCCTTGGGTCAATGAAGAAATTAAGATGGAAATAAAAAGATTTTTCAAACTGAATGACAATCACGATACAAGCATCCAAAATCTATGCAATACAAAAGAAGTAGTTTTAAGAGGGAAGTACATAGCCTTAAATGCTTACATCAAAAAGACAGAAACATCACAAATTAAAAAAAACTAATATCACACCTCAAGAAACTAGAAAAAAAGAACCCAACCAAAAGATAGCAGAAGAAAAGAAATAACAAAGCTCAGAACAGAACTAAATAAAGTGGAAACAACACAAAAAACACAAAAAAAATCAACAAAAAAGTTGTTTCTTTGAAAAGATAAACAAGATTGATAGACTGCTAGCTATATATTAATGAGAAATAGAAGACATGAACCCAAATTAGCTCAATCAGAAACAAAAAGGAGACATTATAACTGATCCCACAGAAACACAAAGTAACATCCATGACTTCTATGAAAATATTCACATGCACAAACTAGAAAATTTAGAGGAAATTGATAAATTTTGGAAACACATGACTTCCCAAACTTCAATAAAAAAGAAGTATAAATCATGAACATACCAATAAGAAGTAATGAGATTGAAACTAATAAAAGTCCTCCTAACCAAAAAAAGCTTGGGATCACAGGGGTTAATAGCTGAATTTCCCCAGACCTACAAAGAATTGGCACACATTCAACTGAAACTGATTCATAACATTGAGAAAAAGACAATCTTCCCCAAGTGATTCAATAAAGCCAGTATCACCCTGATATCAAAGCCAGAAAAGGACACAACAACAAAAGAAAACTACAGACTAATATCCCTTGTGAACATAGTTGCAAAAATCCTCAACAAAATACTAGCAAACCAAATTCAACAGCCCATCAAAAAGATAATGCACCATGATCAAGTAGGTTTTATCCCAGGGATGCAAGGATGTCTCAAGATACAAAAATCATAAATGTGATTCACCACATAAACAGAATTAAAAGCAAAGACCCTATGATCAATAGGCCCATCCAATAGATGTGGAAAAAACACTCAATAAAATCCAGCACCCTTCCATAATTTTTTGAATATGACCTTGAAAGCACAGGCAACAAAAGCAAAATAGATAAATGGGATTCCATCAAACTGAAAAGCTTTTGTAGAGCAAAAGAACAAATTAACAGAGTGAAAAGAAAAAACATAGTTCAGTAGGAAATATTTGCAGACTATACATCTGATAGTCTGCAAGGTTAATATCCAAGGTATATAAAGAACTCAACTCAATAGTATGAACAAATAACTCAGTTAAGAAATGAACAAGGGCTAGGAATAGACATTTCTAAAAAGAAGGCATACAAATGGCCAACAGGTTTATGAAAAAATTATGACCATCACTAATCATTAGAAAAATACAAATCAAAACCACAATGAAATATTACTTTGAACTGTTAGAATGGCCATTATGGAAGTGATATGTGTTGACAAGCATGTAGAAAATTTAAATCCCTTGTACACTGTCAGTGGGAATGTAAATTAGTGCAGACATTGTGGAAAATAGTATAGAGGTTTCTCAAAAAACTACAAATAGAATTACCATATGATCTAGCAATTCTGGGCATATGTGAAAAGGAGTTGAAATTAGTATGTTGAACAGTTATCTGCACTCCCATGTTCATTGCAGCAGTAGTCACAATAATGAAGATATGGAATTAACCTAAGTTCAAATCAATGGATGAATGAATAAAGATGAGGTGTATATACACAATAGAATACTATTCTGCCTTGATAAAAAGGAAATGATGCCACCTCAGACAACATGGATTAATTTGGAAGACATTATGCTAAGTGAAATAAGTCAGGCATGGAAAGACAAATTACTCCATGATCTCACTTATACATGGGATGTAAAAAAGTCAAAATTATATAAATAAAGAGTAGAATGGTTTTCACCAAAGGTTTAAGGTGGGGTGGGCAGGGAAGAAGGAAATGTTGACCAAAATGTACAAAGTCTTAGTTAGACAGGAGGAATACATTTTTGAGGTCTGGTTGCAAATCATGGTAAACGCAATTAGTAATAATGTATTATATATTTCAAAATTCCTGAAAGAGTATATTTTAAATGCTCTAACTACAAAATAATAAGTATATGAGGTGATGGATATGATAATAAGTTAATATAAATTATTCCACAATGTATACATATATGAAAACATCACATTTTACACCATAAATATATACAGTTATCATTTGTCACTTAAAACAGTTTTTAAAAGCTTTTAAATGGCAGTGTTCCATTTATATACAGCCCTTCCAAAAAATTTAAGATTAAGATTGTAGCCTTCTAACCCTATAGCTTCAAGAGCAATATCATTAATTTAAAGAAGGGACCTATGGCTAGGAAATAACAAAGTTATAGATATGTGCAACTAACTAGAATAAATTTATCAGAAACTTACTATACTTTAACAGAGTTATGCTGCTAAAAATAATTTAAAAGACAAGATTAAAAAAAACTGTTGGAAACTTAACATCCTTTGGATTCAAACTTACATAAGGATAAAATATAACTTGTATTCATCCAATGAAATTTACATTTTCAGAATTTTTTCTTTTAAAATTCAATAATATATTATATATTTATTAATTATAAACAGTGCAGTTGTTTTATAATACATTATATGAATCTTATATTTTTTGCCAATTTAAACCAAACTCTTATTTGGTTAGTTCTATCATATATTTTTATCTACTTAACCTGCTTTCTTTTCCTATATTATTCTCTCACTTTAAGATATTCAATACATTTAACTGAATGATTTTTAGTTCTGAGTAGAACTCTAGCTTGGAACTTCCACAAATGTCTGAAAATTCGTTTTCTTGTTTAACACAATGATTACCTAAGCTTCTTTTATATATATTTCACACATATGAACCACATTTTGGTTGCTTCCAACTTTGTTAATTGTTTTTCCCTTTCATAATATTAAAATCTGGTAATTCAACTACTGTATGGTTTCATTTTCTTGATTTTTAAGATTATCAATAGTCTTTCATGTGACATTGATTTTAGGTTTTTATTAACTGAATGAAAGAGTGCATTTTGTCTTTGTGGGAGATTTCTACCAACAGCACTTAAATCAATTTTATAGACATCATTCACTTTATGTATATAATTATTGATTACATTTAAATTATGTGACAAATACTTAATGGCAATGTGTCTGGCAATTCTTCCTTGTTTATCTCGGGGTTTGCTAATTTAGCTGGTATTTTTTTAATGAAATTGCTTATGATTATATTCTGATGGCTATACACAATCCACTTTTGATATTTGGTTAAAATACTACTTTGGATGCTTTTAATGCTATTACCTCTATTTTAATTTGCAAATGCTTGCTGGGTACATAGTTGTACATATTTAGTTTTAAAATGTATGTGTCTTTTTTATCCAGAGGCTGATATTTAAAAAATCATACACAGGCAGTCCTTACTTAACATATTACCATGTGGTCATATTTGAAGAATACATTGCCAATACACTTAAGTTTCAGTTAATATGATTCTGTGTAAAACAGGGCCTGTCTGCAAGTGAATTTTGTACTTCCCATCTCACATTGAACATGTAATTATTTTATTAGGAAAGATAGTCATATATATTTTATTTTTATATTATATATAAATTAATTCCTCTCACCTGTATGTTCACTACTTTATACTTTCATTTTCTTTTTTTTTCTTTTATCCTTTTTACATACTTTGTATCTTGTCATAGGAATAGGTATTTTTGTTGGCTTGAAAGATGCTTGTAATATTTCTAATTCTACTAGAGGTTATAGTTAAATTAATAGTCATTTCAGAGTTATACACATCTGTATGTAACCCACAATAATTTGAACTATTTTTCCTTTCTTCAAATTCCATGAAGGATTTAATCATATTTTCACTTCATAGTATTTCTGGTTGCTTTCAAAGTTATAATGGCAGCTACTCTGATCAGGGATGATTGACTTAAATCAGCTTTTCCAGTATTTCTTGGATTAACAGTGATGAATCAATTCAGATACTGAGCAATTATGTGCGTATTTAAAAATGGAAAGATGAGAATTATTTGTGACACATTGACCTAAAAGCAAACTGTAAACAAACATATACAAACTTTTTTAGCTACTAGATCACTCTGAAGCAAAGGCCAAAGGAAAATTTAAATTTGATAATTATGCATTGTATTTTATGTATCAAAATATCAAATGCACCCCCAGAATATGTACAACAAATATTTATCAAGAAAATAATATAAATGAATAAATAAATCTGATGACACTTATTATTTAAGAAACATTTCTGAATTCAGCATTTACACATTTGGAATGCAAACATCTGACCTATAAACTGAACATTTATAAAATATGTTTTAAAGAATTACACAAACAATAATACATAATTATTATCAGAAAACCAGTGTTACTTTATTACTTTCTTTCCACTTTCATATGCATCTCATTTTTTAAAATTTTCCACCCCCTTTAAAAAAAATATTTATCCTAGAGTATTTCTCTATGTATAAGTTTATATATTTCTCCCAATTTTGCTGTACACTTTTATCTCCCTTACATTCCCCTGCTAAAAGTGAAGTGAAGGTGTAAAGTAAATCAGATTTTTTCTGCAATGTGAAATGTTGGTGTCTTGTCACTTGTTTGTCAGCAAAAGGATTATGCATGAACTACTGACAGATTTTATCAGTACTAATGCAAGAATGTTATTTTCTGGAAGTATGATCTTTGGTATGGAACTTCTCATATCTTCCAGAATGATTTTGTTTTAAATTGACTTTTCCTACTAAAATGTGAAAGCTCGGGCTCAGTGTATAGGAAAACTTAAAGGGACCAAAACATTCATTATTATTTCCTACATATACATAGAGAATGATCAAGAACCAAAAAGAAGGAGATTGTTCTCCCTTCAGATAGAGTCCTTGCATGAATTAAGGAGTAATAAAAAAAAAAAAGAATGATCTGCTTGGGAATTTTTGAGAGTCAAGAATAATTCAGTTTGAGTGTATTGTATGTGAGAGTTGAGTTATAATGCCTCCTGGGGGAACTACAAAATTATTTGTGGACTTCAATAGAGTCTCCTAAGTCTTCTGATAGTATCCCATGGGCCAATCCTGCCAGCTCTCCTCAAAAGAAATTCATTCCCTTGAGAATAAAATCATAAATAGATTTAATGGTCTGCAAGTGATCGGATGTTATCAGGGCTGATTCTCTTGATGTATTTTCCTCCTGGACGCTGTGTATGTACGATTCCCAATCAGCCTACCCAGGGTCATCATATCTTAGCCTCTGCCAATTCAAACTTGTGTTGGACTTCACTGAAAATATCTTAATTCCTCTGTACTATCCAGATATAGTGAAATTATGAAGAGTCTAGAAGGTGGAATTGCTGTCTATGTTGATGTTAAAACTGTGGGTTATATCCCAGAAAATAACATGCTTTAAGTTACCATGTACAAAACATAAGTTTTGTAAGGGAGGGAATGATGTGTAAAGTCGTCCCTATATCTGGGCTTATGTTAATTGCATTGCTGGAACTTAGTGCAGAGCAACCCAGGAGGAAGCCCTGCTAACATATTCATGGCGCAGCTTGACATAACTTTGAAACAGAGCAAATTCTTTATTTATGGTCAAACATTCACAAGGACTAGAGAAAACTTTAAGCATAAGTGGTAGCCATTAATAATGAAGAAACAGTATACTCCCAGAAGAGAGCCATTTTGTACTCTCTTGTTTATATAGGAAACTATAATTATTTATCATACATCATTTATTTTACTATGGATTATATTCTATGCATGACATAGAGCATGACTATGAATATGTGTGACATACAACTCTTAGTCAAATCTTTTCTTAATTGAGGTATTTAGGGTGAACACTCTGAGAATTTCTCTCTTCCATATAAATGGATACCTGAAAAAATGGTGTATTTCCATTATTTTCTCCAAAGATGCAAATTTCTTGAGAGATTGAAGAAAACTTCAAACATGGTGTGTATAAAGACTTCTAAAACTTCCCATCTTAAGTTTTAATTTTGAAATAGATGTGGATTTTATAAGTGAGCTCAAGTAAAGAAGTAGTAAATTATAGCACAATCAATGTGATACCCAACTGAATGGTTTGGGGTTGAGAAATAAAACATTCACATAAGTTGGAAGGCAATCCTAAAGAATCCCAGAAGAATAAAACACCAACTCGAACTTCTGGGATTCTTCAGGGCTGTCATTCCAATTTATGTGCAGGTCTTTTGTATCCATCTACTCCAGCTGTCCAGACAAAATTATCTTTCCCCAAACCCTACCTCATCCCCTATTATCTCCAAGAGAATTAATATCAAAAATTTTATAAAGAAATAGTATGTATATGCCATGGTTTCCTATTTGTCTTCTCAAAAATTCATGTTGAAATTTAATCCCCAATGTGGCAGTATTGAGAGGGCCAATGTCACCTTTGTGAATAGATTGATCCATTCATGGATTAATGGGTAATCATGGAAGGAGAACTGATGCTTTTATAAGAAGAGAAAATAGAGCTGAGCTGTCAGGCTAGCAAACTCAGCCCCCTTATTATGTGGTACCCTAAACAGCCTTGGGTTTCTTCAGAGAATCCCATCAGAAAAAAGGCTCTCACTTGATGCAGCCACTTGCCTTTGGACTTCTCAGCCTTAGTAACTGTAAGAAATAAATTCCTTTCCTTTATAAACTACTCAGTCTCTGGTATCCTTTTATAAGCAACAGAAATTGACTAATACAGTACAGATATGTATATATAAATATGTATATGTATGTATATATAGATGTGTGTATGTGTGTGTGCGTATCTAACTCACACTCAAACTGAATTATTCTGGACTATTGGGATTCCTAAACAGACCAGTCCTAGGTTGTTTAATTTTTAATTCATATATACATATACACACACATATATATACACACACATATGAGTATGTACATGAATATATGTGTATATATAATTATACACTCATATATATATACAGATACTTTGTGTTTATATGTGTATTAGTTTGAATAGATCATTTCCACATTATAATAATTATGTGTTTGATAAGCTTCCACTGGCTTTATTGGGCAAGTTTCATTACTCAGCAAGTCAAGCATTATAGCTCTGGAATATTTTCTTTTATGTTCAGTCAAAAGATTCCTTTCACTCTCCTATGTTAGTTTAGCTTTCTTCATTAGATAGTTTTGCTTTCAATACCATCAATAAGATCCCACCTGTACTGCTCTGTTAAGAAAACTCTTTGGCCAGGGGGAATGCCATGTCTTTCTAATAATTTCCATAAAACTCAAAATACCTCGAAGGTATAATTTTAAAAACCCCTACAATTTGAGGTGAAACTTAAAATTGCTAGACTGAAAAGATATTCTACAGTCTGCCCTTGATTTAAGAATGTAGCTATACTCGAACAGGAAACTTAAAAGAATGACTAAAATTATAGTCACAATCCCAATAACAGATGTATTCTTACCCTGCCTCTTAAAAGATGCTCTATGTGTTTTCTCTAAAAATGCTTGTAGATCTAAGGTTAATATATATAATCTTGAAGAAACCAAATAAGAAAACAATCAAAATAATAACAAAACAGAAAGAACAGCTGAGTATTTGAGAATAAAATAAGCATTCAAGCATTAAAAATGCCACTGGGCTTTCTCCTAAGCAATGTTACCTATATTTGGGTCTGATTTACTAAGATTCTAGAACAATTAACATCCATCTGTATAAGTTAGCAAATATAAAAGTTACTTTGCCTTGTTAGTATAATGGCTGCATTGATTGTTAATATAATGAAGGGAAGACTTCTGAAATAAACCCTTGGATTTAGAGAATAAAATTTTCAAAACCTAGAAAGATAATGTAGAAACTATGGAGGTACAAGAGTGAATAACATCTCCTCAAAAGTCTGAGGCCCAAAACCTTTTCTAACTCTATTGAAGGCAGTGTTTAAATTATCAACAGATGTGTAAAACTACCCTCAAACTTAGTGGCTTAAAATAACAACCATTTATTTACCCACAATTCAGTATTATGTGCTGAGTTCAGGTATGGGAATATTCTGTTGGTACATCCTTTATATTGGGAGTCTAAAGAGATATTTATTTACTTTTCAGTTGAGGCCCCAACTTTCTATTGTCATTGGGCTCATATCCTTAATCTTATTAGTACATTTTATCAGTATTTCAATTAGATGAAGATAACTTTGCATCTATATTTAGGTTTATTTCCCCTCATATATTCACTACTTTTAAAATATGGTCAGTTATCTTTTCTAGGAGTATTTAAGACCAAAGACCTGAGCTTGACAGATCGGATATCCCTAAATTTTTGAGGGTGTTAGGCCTTTGCTGTCTGAAGTCATGAGACTATTAAATCTAGAGACTACTAGAATCAAAGACAGCAATTTCTTAGAGTCTTTTTGATCAAATGATGGAGATTTTGAGACTATCTAAGCATAAGATGATGAAACTTTGTCTTTGTCAGACTGTGAGCCTGAAGCCATGAAACTGAGAAACAATTAAACTCTAAGATTGTATAAGTCCATCCCTGTGAAGCTATGAGATTATTAGAACTCATGGCCTTTTTTATCCCCATCCCTCATCATCTGCTTCCTCAATAATATTTCTATGTAAGAGATTATTTATTGAAAATTATCTTTATTTGTTAATGTTGCCTCTAAAATCAAACTAGATGCTCCAGTGCATGGAATCATCTAAGGTTTCACTGGATTCTCCTCAGCTGAACAAAGACTGTCCTTCTCTGATTGGCTTATTTCACTGCCTGACTTGCCTGAGATCTCAGCAACCGGCACTAGGTAGTAAAGTGTTCTCCATAACTTGCTTAGGAATTTCCATATCTTCCTTAAACTGCATCTTGGAGGCCAGTTTTTTAATCACTTTGTGTCCACAGTGTTTTGAAAGATTTAAAGAATAATATGATATTTTTGTTTATTTCATGATTTTTAGGAAGAGTGGATGTTTTTCACATTTTTCTCTATAACTATAAATGGAACTCAATTACATAGTAGGTGTGCATGTGTTTGTGTGTGTCTCTCCATCTATTCAACTCTAGAAATTGTTTTTATTTCTTTCAAATATTCTTGGTCAATTTTATTCAATTATTTCTCTCTCATTTTAAAATTCCTTGATTTTAGTAAACAAACTTAAATTCTTTATCAAATTCTGTGTTATTTTCACATTTCACCAATGTTGGCCTGCTTTTTCACTTTTTTTTTTTC
>VBSM01000272.1:94653982-94665015 GCA_008086735.1 Cheirogaleus medius | reverse complement strand
ATTATGTAACTCTACACTTCCTCCCCCTTCCCGCCTGCCCTCCATCTGACTAAAAATTTTTTTTTTTTACATTTTGTTGGTCGTTTTTGTTCATTTGTTTGCTTGTTCGTTTTGTCTTTCATGCCTCTAGTTGCCCTTTGATGTCGTTTTCCTCCAGGGGTATTTTTTTATTCTTGTAAAATTCTGATTCTACTTTCTAACTTGCCCTCCCTATATCAGTGCATCTTCCAAACCCCAGGAATTATACTGTTGTTTGTTTGTTTGTTTTTTTTGCTTTGCTTTTTACTTTTCTAGTATCTGATCAGTTATTTTATTCTACCATAAACCTTACTCATGCTTAAAGTATGTTCTCTTTTAACATTCAATTCTGTATTTTTATGTGTACTTTAAAAGATGCTTCTCTGTAAATATAAGTTATTACCAAAATCAGATTAAATTTCTCATAGTTGTGAAAACATACAAAAAGGCATTTAAAATGTCTCCTGCTAATGAAGTAACAAATACCATCCTACATTAAAAAATAATAGATTCTCAATAACTGTAAATTAGGTATTCCTTACTTCTTATTGTCTCATTCAAGAAACTCATTTTGGTATTTCACTTGCATAAAATATTCCCATAACCTCTATTTTAATCTTATTTTTAATATTTTTTATTCTGCTTGTGTTGTAATCACAATAAACTATACGTGTCTACTTACACATATTTTAATGTATCTTAATTATGCTTTGATATACACATGTCCACTTATTAAATTCACTTCTTTCTATGACTCTTGATGGCAAAATACATTTTCAGTAGGCCCATGCTTCTATAGACTTTATTGCATGTTACATTTGTATTTTACTATAATAAATATATCTTAGACATATTTCAGTGATTTGGCAATTTTACTGACCTTGGTGGGGTATAACCTAGAGAATGCTATACTTTATTTTAACATTGCTCTCAAGCATGCTCTGTTCTCCGCATCTCCATGGTTAATGCCATCTAAAATAAAGTTATATATGAAAAAATCAAATCTTGTTCAGTTTCAATCTTTCATCTCTCATCTAATTTAAACTTTATTTCTTTGCTCAAGCTTAGGTTGGGCTAATAACTTAGCTCACAACCTGTAGAAGGAAAGGGAACCCTGAGTCTGTCTTCCAATCTTCTCCCACCTTGTAGTTCCATATTTCTTCTTCCCTGTCTGGTTCTTCCATAGTCAGAACACAGAGGGAGAGGATGAGTGCAAGATACAAAATTCAGGTTATCACTTTATGCTGTGAAATGAATGGCAGATACATTTCTTCAGCTGAATAGATCCAAAGCTGAGCTTCTGATAGCCCCACTCCAAAATCACACACATACACTGACATTTGATCAACCCACATGTTTTTCCCTCTTAGTTGATGATAACTTCATCATTCCAGTTGCTATTGTTCAAATTCTAGAATTAGAAGTATCCTTGACTTTCTCTTCTTCCTCTATCTGTTTCTGTCACTCTCACTTTCTCACTGACAAATATACACAGGTGCTTACACATGCGCATACACACACACACACACACACGATCTTCTCTTTCTCACTGTATATCTGACCTCTGAGAAAATCGTGCCAAATCTATCTTCAAAATGTAACTGGAGACCTACTGCTTCTCACCACCTACTCTGGTCACTTTCTAGGATCATTTCAACAGTATCCAACAGGTTTCTGTGTTTTTATCTTTCCCTCTACAATCTATTATTACAATAACCAGAATTAGATATTTTAAGCAAGAAACAAGACATGATACCACCCCGTGCTCACCAGCACCCAGAAGTGGCTTTTCAAAAGAGGCATGGGTCTAGAAGACTCTACATAACCTGGTTCCTGATCATCTTTCTGATCCTTTCTTTTACTTCTCTTTGCCTTTTTTCATATAGTCCCTTTGGTCTCCTTTATGACCCCCAGGAACTCTTGCTGTAGGACATTTACTCTGGCTGGTCCCTCTGCCTGGGAAGCTCTTGCCATGGATGTCAGTTTAGTCAATTGCCTAACCTTATTCATATCTTTGCTCAAATTTTATCTTCACAGTCAGGTCTTCCCTGTTTACCCTATTTAATATTCTCACCCACTTCTGCCCTCTTCGATACTTCAAAATCCCTTTTATCTAGTACTTATTCTTTTATTGAGTTCATGGTTAAGTAAGTCACACATTTTGGGTCACGGCTGTATTTTAACATAGTCTAAGACAATACTTGACATTCAAATTAAGATTGGCTATGAGTCTATTTTTCTCAACCAATACATTCTAAGAAAAAGCTTTTATTTTATTAATAAATTACCTTCTTCACAAAGGTACCTTTTTTGGTGAACCTCATATCAATTTCTGCTGTTAATATGATATAACCAAGTAATCAAAATGGAGAAGTATATCTTAATTATAAATTATTATTAAATTAGTTTCATGTTAGAAAATTTGGAAAACAATCAACTTGAGCAATATAAGAGCATTTTTCCTTTTCTTTGTCAATTATATCAAAGGCCTGAAAAATGTATAAATCTCATTTGTCATTAGGAAATTAACTATAAAATGGTAAATTGATGCCATTGCTTTTCTTGCTGTCATGTCACCTTCTGTGGGGTTGACATTTTTGGATATTCTTTAAAACTTCTGTTGATATGCAAAACAAGAAGTAATAGTATTGCAGTCATTGTGGCCTTTTGTTTAGAATTTAGTTTTTCTCATCATCCATCAAAGATACAAGGAGACATGAAAGCACAGATTACAAAAACCTGTTTCTTCCTAAGGCATTAGTTTTCCCAATCAGAGTTTGTTTTTCAGTTCAATGGAGTGTTTTACTTTTTAATGGTTCACTTCACTGTTGCTTCAAAGGACACAATATATCAAAGCAGAGAGAAAGTTTTGTTATTTTTCCCAACAAAAATTGATGGAAAGGGCCAGAGTGTTAGTTTCTATAATATTTAATATAATACAACTTGTATACTTTACAGTTTAATAAACTACTTATTTTGGAATCATGTTTTAAGAATTTTTTTCTGCCTATAATAATTACATTGTGTCCTACAAAATGAATACAGTAGAAAAACATTCTACATGATACTACAGTGGTAAATTCAGTATTGCTATAATTGTTTGGAGACGTATTTTTAAAAGAGAGAACAGCGAGTGTAGAAGTTGTGGAGAGAAATATTCCAGTATTGGTCGAGATTGGAATATGTTTCTTGAAATAAAATATTATGGGTTGACTTGAGCCACCCCCACAAAAAAAATAGGCTTATGTCCTAATTCCTAGTATCTGCGAATATGACTTTATTTGAAAATAGAGTATTTACAGCTGTGATCAAGGTAAGATGATGTCATTAGTGTGAGCACCAATACAATATGGCTGGTGCCCTTACAAGAGAAGAAAAGACCATGTGAAAATACAAAGATGCATGCGGGCACAGAGGGAAAGCCACCATGTGAAGATCCAGGCAGAGATGGAATTAATGTAGCTCCAAGCTAAAAAATGGGCAGATCTCCAGTGACATTAGAAGCTAAGAGAAAGGTGTTAAACAGATTCTCCCCTGGAAGCTTTAGAAGTGCAGGGCCCTGTCAATATCTTGATTTCAGACTTCTAGCCTCCAGAACTATAAAAGAATACATTTCTATTGTTTTAATTTACTCAGTTTGTGGTACTTTCTTATGTCAACCTAGCAAACCAATAGAGAAAAATAAATACATTTTCGCTTCTTTGTAAGTGGTAGAAGGAAGCATATGTCCATTCATATTTAGAAAACATGAAATAAAGTGACATTTATTTAAAACTTTCTAAATAGTAAGATTTTTTTCTTTTTTTTATTTCAGAATATTATGGGGGTACAAACGTTAAGGTTATATGCATTGCCCTTGTCTCCCCTCCTCCCTCGAGTCAGAGCTTCAAGCGTGTTCATCCCCCAGATGGTATGCATCACACTCACTATGTATGTATATACCCATCTCCTCACACCCACTCCCATCTCCCTCACACCCGACAAATGATTGTTTTTCTTTTTTTCTTAACATTTTAGTTACATTTATATCTTTATCTCTCTCTAGCAAGGGTTAGAGGTATGCCCTTCCCCTCCACAATGTTCACCAATCCCTCAGATGTGGAACTACCCCTCCAACCTCCGAATCCCTGGTGAACACCACCACCCTTTGAGCACCATAGTGTTAATCAGTCAGTACCAATTTGATGGCGAGTATATATGGAGCCCATTATTCTGATCTTGTGTCACCTGACTTTGGATAATGGGCTTAAGCTCAATCCAGGATAAAATAAGCAGAGCTAGCTCACTGTCGTTTCTTAGAATTGAATAATATTCCATTGCAAACATATACCAAATTTTAATAATCCACTCATGAATTAATGGATACTTGGGTTGTTTCCACGTCCTTGCAATAGTAAATTGTGCCACCATAAACATTCGGGTGCAGATGTCTTTATAATAATATGTCTTATGCTCTTTGGGGTAGATGCCTAATAATGCTTTTGCTGTGTCAAATGGTATTTCTATTTTTAGCTCTTTGATGTATCTCCAAACTTTTTTCCACAAAGGTTGCACTAATTTGCAGTCCTACCAGTAGTGTAAGAATGTTCCTGTCTCTCCACATCCTCACCAGCATTTGTTGTTTTGGGATTTCTTGATACAGGCCATTCTCACTGGGGTTAGATGATATCTCATTGTGGTTTTGATTTGGATTTCTCTAATGATTAATGAGTGATGTTGATCATTTTTTAATATGTTTGCTGGCCATTATTCTGTCTTCTTTAGAAAAGTTTCTGTTCATTTCAGTAATGTACATTTAATTTAATTTCCATAATTTAGTGAGCAAAATAAAATTGCATTTTACAATTGAGTAAATTTGTAACTGTATCATAGGGTTAATAAATGACAGAGATAAGATATAAACACATATTTTTCAGACTGAAAAGCCTATAAGCTTTCCTATACCAAATCTATTGTAAGTTCTTAGTGCACCAAACTGGCTCTCTATGATATCTATGGCATCATGGTAGACATACATTATTTTCCTCACCAGAAAAAGCATTTCTTAACAATTAGTAAGTATTACTTAAATAGCAATCATTTGGCCCCATACTACAAGTTTAATTACCAACCCAAAATATTTAAAATTTGATAGCAAAACATTCTTCTTATTACTTATCTTCTTAATAAGGAAAGTAATCTAAAATAAGAACATAAATGATCACTAGTGATGGAATTTTTAGAAACTGTATAAAGTGCAGTTACTTTATTTTACATGATTTATAAATGCATTTGAATGATTTATGAGAATAGCATTTAGCTGGAGTCAGCGGAATAGTGAATTTTATTTGAATTCTAAAGATTGCTTAAAAGCTGACTCAATTTGGCAAGTAAAAATGCACTGTGGTACTGTCTGAACAACATTAGTGATTAAAACAACTTGAAATGGTTGAAAAAAGTCTTGGAAGAAAGGAAAGAAGAAACACTACAGAAGGAAAAGAAATTCACATTATAGCTCCTTTTCAATGTTCAAAAGGTTTCATGATATTTTTTGAATGGCTTTGAAATTACTAAACTTTTCCATAGAGATGCTAATAATACTTTCTCTTAGAATATGACTACATTTTGGACCTTGTGTGTATGCAATCTTATTTGATGAAACAGTCTGTGCACATGTATATGCCTCTGTTTCTAGCAATTATGTTTTGTTGATATACCTTTTTGTTTGGCTTTTCAACCATTCAATAAGTATATGTTGAAAATTTAATATATAGAGCTATATTAGAGGAAGTGATAGTAATAGAAATATGAGACCTGATTCATCTTCACCAAATCTGGCCATGAAGGGTTAAATTTAGGATGCCCTAAATCTTTTAAAGGTCTAGAAACTCTAAAGTTCATGTCAAAAAACAAAAATAAAAGAAGTCTGATGAGCCTAGAAGTTTAAAATAGGAATTACTGGATACATATACATTATTTATCTGTTAGTTATAAATGGTATAGTTATATTTATAAATGGTAGCATAATTTTAGAAAACCAGAGACAAGAATGACCAGAAAATTTACTACATACAACAAAAATAATATTTTGAGATTAATGGATTTTCAAAATAAAGATAGCAATGACTTCAACAAAATATATTAGTATAAGTAATTGTATGCTGTTCCCACAGATTACATACCTCTATGAAATTTCTCATCTACTGATAATACCATTTACTCAATGAAGGAAAACTATTTGAAATCTGAACAAAATAAAATAAACATTTTAAGTAAGAATTCAAGACATAGTTAATAAATATTTTGTGAGAGATTACTTCAATATTTTAAGTGGCATTTCCAAACTAAAATTAAGTTCACTTCCAGTATATCAAATAACTTACACACAGGATTTCAGAATGCCTCTTTGCAATATATTAGTAATTGAGAAGTATCGCATAGCTAGGCAAAATATAGAGAGGAAAATGTTCCACAGAGAGAACACAGAAAATTCTTTAAATTATAGCTAAATGTGATGGATGGTTAACTATATATTACAAAATATATCATTTAAATACTTAGAGGAGGTCACTAGGATCCAGCATAGTCTCACTGAAATATATATGTAGTTTTACACATACTGCTACAAAATGGCTACATTCATTAAATAATATACATGCATATATGTGTATTTATAAATTTATATCTTATTTTTACAAGATACTTCAAAATGCTTAATATTCTAACATGAATAAAAGGGGGTTAAAATTGCACTTGGTTCATTGTAATGTAGCTGTTAACACTTAAATATGATCTTGAAGAATGTAAACTTGAAGTATTTATCTTAGCAAAACTGTGAGATATAAATTCACAGAATTCTTATTCAAAAAATTTGAAAATAAATAGATCATAGGAAAATGATTAAAGGATAATATTGAAAATAAATAAAGATGTAAAAGCCTCAGAAGATTTGAGTAATAGATTCAAACAATTAAAATAAATTAGTGCAAAATTTTTATTTCAGAAAAAGTATATCTAATATTAACATTAAATAGATCTAGCTTGACAATATTTTATGTAATAAAAATAAACAATATATTTTGATACATAAAGAAATTTGCTAATTTAATTCAACTTTAAAAATGATAACTGATATGACTACAAAGATAACTGAAAATTCAAGCTATGAAAACAAAAAATATAGTGTCAGTACAGAAGTAATAGATTCATTCTTCCAATTGAATTCATTTTTGTTTTCCATAGCTAGAGGATTTTGTTCAATCCTTGGCCTCAATTTTAATGGATATAATATCAAGCCACAGTGCATTCAGGAGGAAAATAAGCAGGATGTTGAGGTGTAGATGCAAGGACAAGAAAATCATGGTGTGTAATGTGTAATACATTCTCAAATGCTTGAAGAAACATTACATGTAATGTATTGCCTGGCAAAGCTCCACAGTTCAGAGCTAAGACCAACTGGTAGTTGTTTTTTTTTTTTGCTTAAAATTAAGATGTACTTAATTCTTATAACATTTTGAACTTTTCAAAAATGAAATGACTTGACCTTAAAATTATTAGTGAACAGTAATGGAAGAAGGTCACATTGTTCTTTGACCACACCCCTTCTCTCATCATAAAAACACTTCCCTTTTCCCCAAATAAGTAATGTAAATGGCATCTACCACATTGATAATGACACAACTTTAGCAACATTCAGTGTGCACCTGGAGTAGATCATGAACCTAATCTCTACTAGTGTTTGCTTACAGAGTCTGCCATGAATATTTTTACTGAGAAGAATATTATCACAAATCCCTCGTGGTGGTAGGAATTGAATGATTGAATTTGGCACCTGTTGGTGCTCATATTCTCCAAGATACTTAGGAACCAAATGTACAGCAGGAAAGAATGAAGTAAGATCTACATAGCATAGCTGAGAAATAGAAATCAACACCCCTGAAGCTAATGCTTCTTTGAAGTCTGGCTTGTTTCCCAATTATCTCATTCTTTGAATCCACTGGCTGTACTTCTAATATTCTATGTCTCTAAGCTGCTTTGAATTGCTTTTCTGTGTTTTTCTTCCAAAGGTGTTATCTAAAATACTTGTTTATCAAGGCAGAACTAGAGTAATATTTCTCAACCACAATATTGCAAATGAAGGATCCTATGGGAGAAATAATTGGACCTTCGGAGAATATTATTACTCTGTAACAAAACTTTTATTCCTGGGAATTCCTTCCATGATTACATCCCAGAAAATGGCTCTAAATATAAAACCACACAATTCTTAGTATGGCTGCAGTTCTTTGTACAATATTTTTTCTGTATATTTAACAATACTATACATCATTTGATGTATATCGCTTATGTTGCTAAATTTACTGTTTTCAGGTTATTTTGAGAATAAAACAGTCACCACTTGCAATTATAAAATAAAATTGTTTCTTAATTTGTAGACACTATGAAATACTACCTTTTTATATGCTTGGCTTTTAGATATTATATTCATCTTTCAATGTTTAAATGTTTGAACCTCATAAGCATACACAAAAATATGTGCATGCATATAGTTTTGAGAGATATACAATCAAGAATATACTTGTATTTTATATGAGTGCATAATGATCTACACTGGGGCTGCAACTGATCTCACCCTTCTTTAAGGTTTCCAGATATTTACAACAGTTTCTAAAGAGATGACCTGTAAGTGCAGGTACCTTGGCAACCAAATTCAAAATAGTTGACATCCAATGACAAGGTCATCCATGCCCCTGTATTTTAAGAAGGTAGAGCTGCAGTGGGGAAGAGTCTGCTAGAACACAGACCCATAGGATGACCACCAGTGCATAAAGCCTAGCTCTCTCATCCACAGGGGGCAAAGGAAGAAGGGGTCTTGTCCTTGTATCTAATGAGCTTTCTGCCCTTGAGTTGTAAAGCTGAGTTTGAAATTTAAAAGGGACTGAATGATTTAAGGAAGAAGGTATCTTAGAAATCATCTAATCTAATTCATTCCCAGTGCAGAAATTCTCCTTTCACTAAATCCTTTGTGTTTTTTTTTCATTTTTTCCCTTTTCTAAGTCTTCTCTGTGAAGCGCATCATCACAAGACTCATGTGAGATTAAAAACGAATTATTAGGAAAGAAACTTGGTGCATAACATTTATCATGTTCTTCATCATCCAGTTAATTAATTTGCTTTATTTCACAAGTCCTTTCATCACTTCAAGAGGAAGGAATTTCAACTGCAATTGAAAATGAAAATATAGCCTCTAGCCTGAAAGCATTTACCTTCCATCCTGGATGGACATCTAGGGCCCTACAACACATGCACCACATGATCTAGAGTTGTTGTTTTTTTTCAAGTCATGTTGGCAAGTGGGTAGCAGCTGATGAATCTGACGACTCTTGGCTTAATCCATGTCACAATTTGGAAAGTTATTCCAGGAAGGTTGAGTGTCATAATTGGTCATGCTACATTGAAACAAAGTCTGTGGCACAATTACTTCCACTAACAAATAGTACAATTCAAGTGATGATACCTTATGAAGAAACTAATTCATTTTTCTGCTCAGACATCACCTCCTCTGAGAAGTCTTTCATCACCTATATAAAGTGGCACCCCAAATGCTCCCTTATCCTGCTTGATTTTTCTTTATAAAATTTATGTACCAGCTGACATGTCATGTAATGGTCATTATCTGTCTCCCAACTAAATATGAGCTCCATTGAAGCAGAGACTTGTTCAATTTCAGTCATCTCTATGTTTTCAATGCCTTGAACAAAACCTGATACATCGAAGGCACTCAGTAACCATTGTTAGAGGAAAGGATGCTGTTACAACTGTTATTAAAAAAAATCCTGGAAATATAGAACAGAACTGCGGTTTCAAATTATTTGTCTTAAAAGAAAATCCACTGAATTTAGAAAGAACAATTTTTAAAAACTATAGAAAGTGTTCAGTATTGTTGTCTTATGAAAATAAATAGGGACTTCAATATTTTATCCCATTTATTCACAGTTAGTGCTCCAACATTTTATGTTCTAATGTGAGAGTACTCTATTTCCACCCAAAAATATCATGCCAATGGTAATTAAATATGACTGGCTGCACTTTAAACTTTTCAAAATCATGTGATTTGTGATAAATTCCATTATCAGTGTATGAGTTTGCAAGGGATGTCATGATAAAATACCACAGACTGTGATTTAAACAACAGAAGTTTATTTTTTCACAGCTCCTGAGGCTAGAAGCTCAAAATCAAGGTGTCAGCACATTTGGTTTCTCCTGAGGTCTCTCTCCTTGGCTTAAAGATTGCCACCTTCTTGCTGTGTCCTCCCACAGCCTTTTCTCTGTGTATGAACATTCCCAGAGTCTCTCCCTCCTCCTATAAGGACACCAGACTTATTGGATTAGGGCCCCACATTTATGACCTTGTTCCACCTTAATTACCTCTTTAAAAGCCCTATAACCAAATGCAACCACATTACAGATTAAGGATTCAACATATAAATTTTGGGGAGGGGCACAATTCAGTCCATAACAATCAGTTTTCTGAAAATATAGTATAATAAAACACATTTTAGCATAGAATAATAAAACTTTTTAAAATAAGAAATTGGAGTTGAATATCTAAATTGTATCAAAGATATTAAAAAGGTGAAATATAGACACACTTTGATGCTTGGAAGAACATTTTTGTGAATACACAATAAACATTTCATAGTGTATTTTTCAGTTAATGTTGTGACCTGTTACTTTAGCTGGACCATTCTATATTTGAATTCTTTACCAAGATTCCATTTATTATTTTATATTTTTCTAGAATTTTGACCATTCTATACTGATCCTTACATTTATTGAATAACAAAGGGACCAAATGAATCTTCTTAGTATTTACTTGTATGTATTGTAATTTCCTAATAGCTATCTCTTCTATTTTGAGTGTTTGCATTTTCTGTGTATTTGTTGGTTGTTAGTTAATATTTTATTTTTATTATCAGATAATTGCATTTCCTTGTATATATTTTTCCATCATATTCTTGTCTTAGAGTTTGCTT
>VBSM01000272.1:94628511-94639695 GCA_008086735.1 Cheirogaleus medius | reverse complement strand
TTCATGAGTGGAGTAATAAAAAGTGGTATATTTACATCATGGAATAATACTCAGCAATAAAAAAGATGAAATAATACCTTTTGCAACAATCTGTATGGAACTGGAGACCATTCTTCTAAGTGGAGTATCTCAAGAAAGGAAAAACAAACACCACATGTCCTCACTATTAACTTGGGACGAACTTACAAGCACACATGTGCACAGAGTGAAGTAAAACTCAGTGGAAAGCAATGGGAGGGAAGGGAAGGAAATAAACCAACCTAACAGGTACAATGAACACTATTTGGGTGATGAGCACACCTATAACCAGGGTTCAAGCATTACAAAAATGATCTATGTAATCTAAAATATTTGTACTCCCTTAATATTTTGAAATTAAAAGGTACAGTATCTTCAAAAAATAATCATTAACAGTTTAAAACTATTAAAATTTTCAAACATGAATATATTAAAAATTGATTACTTGAAAGTTCTGAAGAAAAAGGCAAAATAAAATAGATTATAAAATTCAGACACATACTCAATGCATAGTGTTTACCACGTACCACTAAAAAGTCTTCATTTTGAATGAATTTCAATATACTTTCCTCAAAGGAAAACAAAATGGTAATTCAGATGAAAATAATTCAGGATGTATATAGATTTTAACTTACTTGATTGGAGAAATATGCCACTCTATTTCTTGATTGTGAAAATGAGCAAGATCTGGAGAGACAGTAACAGAAAAGGATAATGTGATTAAGGAAATGAAAAGATGTAAAATAATATATTCTGATTACAATCAAGCTCGTAGTATAATAAATCTTTTCAAATGCTGTAAAATATGGTGTAAGTAATAAAAATGAGTGACAATTACATTACAAAATCTTTAATGTATAGTATTACATATAGGATAGTGCTTGCTAATATTGTTTCATAAGGAAGAACATTTGGAATATACAAAAGTTGTCAAGGCTACACTACTCTGTTGGAGCAGGTTTGAGAAAAGCAGAAAACAAGTGATAAAAAAGATGATATTTATGATGGGAAAATAATGAATATCCTTTGAATATTATAATATGGTCAATATTATATAAATTCCCTATCCTTTATAAAAATAAGTATTTTAAGAGATTCATGTGTCAATGTCCCAATACGTATTTCATATCCATACCCCCTTGCACATGTTATATATCTCTTACTTTATCTCCAATGCAAAAAATCTAATTGACCTTATGTAAAAAACTTGAGATTCTTATATAAGGCTACTGAGTTTTAAAATTTATTTTCCATGATTTTATTCACTGCACAGATTAATACCTTTGAATTATAATGTTGACTTTTTATAATGAGATCTATTTTTAAACGATTTTTAATTTCATGTCAGTAAAATACATGAATCTTTGTCTATCACAAATAAGAAACTGCAGAATTAAAATAAAGTCACTTTCATTAACAAATAGAAATTGACTAAAACTCCATACAATTCAATTTAATGACTAGTATTCCAAAGAAATCATCAAGTTAAACAATAAAATTTGTGATGTTTGGTGTACTTTTTAAACTATTCTTAGGTATTATAAAATGCTCATTTTACCTACCAAGTCTTATTCCTTGCTATAATTTAATGTATAATCATATCTTTGACTAAACTTTTAAGGATGTTCAGTAAAATGTTAAATAGAATAACAGCTATGTTTTCCCCCCTAGGATATTATGGAGCTACAAATGTTTTTGTTACATGAATTGCTTTTCTACAGTTTGAGACAAAGTTATAAATGTGTGCAGATAGTGTACATTGTACCCATTAGGAATGAATTTACCCATCCAGACTTTCCCTTCCCACCTGCTTGATTGACATTGAATTTTACTAACATATATGCACAAGAGTGTTGATCAATTAGTTCCAATTTAATACTGAGCATATGTGGTGTTTTTCTATTCTTGTGATACTTCACTTAGAAAGACGGCCTCCAGCTCCATCCAGGAGAGAAAGGAACACTTACACACTGTTGGTGGGACTGCAAATTAGTACAGCCTCTATGGAAAGTAGTATGGAGATACCTCAAGGAACTAAAAGCAGACCTACCATTTGATCCAGCAATTCCACTACTGGGTATTTACTCAAAGGAAAAACAAAAAAAGATACTTTATTTAAAAAAGTCTACCTTTTAAAACTTTTCCTATATGAAAAGAAATGGCTTCTATGCTTCAACAGTATCTATGATGCTTAAAATGTGGAGATTTTCTCCTTTTTAAAAATTATCTGGATAAGTATGGTCATAATAATTTCTTTCTTGAGTGTTTGGAGGAATTAACTTTTATAATCTTGTGAGCTGAGTATATAAAGAAATCAAATCACTGATAGTATTCTTAATATTTATATATAATTCCAGTTTTCTGTTTGCTAATATTACTTTGAGTAATTTGTATATTTTCAACTATAACTGAATATTAAAATATACTGGTATAACATTGTTCACAGTACTCCCTTCCTTCTTGTCTTGTGATCCTCTGCTCTAACACTATTTATCACAAATCAAGTCCCCATTCCCTGCCTCCTCTAATATTATGTATTTATGACTATCTCCTTTTTTAAAAAAAATCCAGTTTTTTTCTATTCATCATTTTAAAATTATTTTCATTTTTTATTCTATTGTCTCTTCTCTATAATTAGATTTTTCTCTACCACTTTCTTTATGGTTAGTTTCTTTTGTTTATTTTCCTAACTAGCTTAAATGTTTTTAAAATTTGCCCCTTTCTTCATAAATTTTACTCTCCTTCTAATTATTTTACCTTATCCATTACTTTTAGAAGTGTCTCTTCTTGTGCACATGCTTACTGGTTAATAAATGTCTGGCAGTGATTTTCAAAGAGTATCCTGCCTTCAGTACCTCTGCAGAGTATGTCTTGGAGAACTTCTACTGGAATAAGAGAAGAAACTTTAATGGTAACCCCAGACAAGCCATGATTCTTTCTACAATAAGTAAACCATTTGCTATCAAATAAAACATATTCTATGGATATCTTTTGAATTATTTATTGGTTCTGCAATAAATATGTAATCCAATTGGATGAGTATTTTCTTTCAGCGTCTTGAAGATATTTTCTCATTGACTTCTCTTTTCATTGTTGAGAAATTGACTGCTAATTTCATTATCATTTTTTATAGGTAATTCAACATATCTTGATCATATGTTATTCTCTAATTTTACTATTATATGTCTGGTTACTAAAGTGTTTCTCTTTGTGCTTATGGGGAGACATTATGCTTTCTGAATCATGGATTTTTCTGGTCCTAGAACATTCTCATATTCTCTCTCTCTCTCTCTCTCTCTATATATATATATATATATATGTATATATATTATTGTCTCTGTCCCATATGTTATCCTCTCATCTTCAAGTTGATTAGTTTATTTAAAAAGCATACTTTAAAAATATTATTGATTCATTATTCCTCAGCTCTTGTTCTTTCTGTTTGTAGTATGTGGCATAATCTAACATCCTCACATCTCAACTTCTGTCTCTGTCTCTCTCATCTTGTTTTTTACTTCATCTATTTAATTTGCTGCTTAATTCTGCTATTTGATATCCCCAATAGCAGTAGGGAACTATTTTTTTTTCTATTGCTTCTTATTCATTATGTTGCCCTCCTAGATCCATAATTGCATTTAGCCCACTCATTATTTCCCATAGAAGCTGTGATGGTTAATTTGAGGTGTCAACTTAACTGGATTAAGGAATACCCAGATAACTAGTTAAATATTACTTATGATTATTATCTGACCCACCAAATCATACAGATGGGCATGTACAGACACACTCTTTCACCAAAAAGAAGTGAAGATATCAGGAAAAGTGTAAATATCACTGAGGACTTTATCTCCTTTTATGAGAAAGGGAATATGTGCTTTTTTTGTACCAAGGACAGTTGTATCATATAAGATAGAAATATGAGTTTGCTATTGTCTTTATTTAGAGATTAAGTGCGGCTTAATGAAATGCATTTGAGTTCCAACTTAAGAAGGGGTGGACTTGTAATGCTTAATTTTTTGCATCAACTTAAACATGTTAAGGGATATACAAAACCTAGTAAAAACATTATTCTGGGTGTGGTAGCAAGGAGGTTCTGGAAGAGATTGGTATTTGTATCAGTCGACTGAGTAAAGAAGATGTGCCCTTATCAATGTGGGCTGGCATTATTCAATCTTTTAACAGCTCGGATACAATAAATTGTCTTGAAGAAAGACTAATTCGTTTTCCATTCATCATCTGGACCATTCATCTTCTCTTGCCCTCAGACACTGAAGCTTCTGGTTCTCAGGTCTTTCGCCTCAGACTGAGAGTTACAACATTAGCTTCCATTGTTCTTAGTCCTTTGGACATGGACTGAATGATGCCACCAGATTTTCTGGTTCTCCAGCTTGCAAACAATATATTATGGGACTGCTCAACCTCCATAATCATGAGAACTTATTTCCATAATAAATCTCCTCCTAAATGTCTCTATATATCCAATTGGTTCTATTTCTCTGGAGAATCCTGACTAATATGAAAGCTATTATCTTTAAACATATTATAACATAATTATATACTGAATTTCCTGTCTCTTCCTGTCAGTAGAATCTACACTCCATGAATACAGGGGTTATTTTTAGTTTGTTGTTTACTATAGCATGCTTAAAATATAGAACAGTAACAGGTATCTCGTAGGTGCTCCAATAGTATTTGCCAATTTGATGTTGAATAAATAGGGTTGTTTTATGGTATGATTTTTTGTTTGTTTGCTAACATCCTCATTTCAACTTTATCTGAGGCAATTTTAACAGGCCTGCTTTAGGATTTATTCCTCCAGAGAGCATTTTAATTTACTCTCTGAACAGGACTGTGGATGATCTGGGACACTCTAAGCACATTTATCATATTGCGGTTGTTTGCATGTGCCATGTAGTGTGAATGTTAATCTCAAACTTTTATGAATACAAACTAATGTTTAAAGATTCTCAAATAAAACCTTCTTCACTCATTAAAAAGAAAGTGTTACTTTTCTCTCCCTTTGTATATAAGCCATTTTGTTGTTCTTTTGCTCCTGGTAGATTATCTCTCATAGAGAGATTTTTTTTTCTATAGGTCCTTCATTTTTGATAATTTGGCCTTATGCTTCATCTCTTGTTGCCAGTGCAACCATGAAAAATCTTCCTGTTATGATGAAATGACTGTTAGCTCCTGGCTTTAGCAGCCACTTTTGATTTATATTGTTACTTCATTTTTGGTATCTAAAGATTTCTTATACTTTCTTGCAATCTTGTGAGTGCTTTTTACATAACCTTTTTAAAGAATTATTTCTTAGCATTAGGTTGTTTGCATTACTTTTTAAAAATATTTTATTTCAGCATATTATGGGGGTACAATAGTTTAGGTTACATATATTGTATTTTCTCTGCCCGTGTCAGAGCTTCAATATGTTTTTAAGATAATTAAATTATCTTATCATAAAAAATCTATGTTTTAAGATAACTAACTTAAAGAATATAAATTTTAAGATATTGCTGGGATTGTTTAAAAATTTAAAAGAAAAAATCAAATTAAAGATTAAAATAATAAAACACATGAAAATATTAAAAATTCACTAAGAGTCATTCTCATATCTACCTCTGCTCTTATCTATATTTTTTATTCTCATTATCCTAGAGATACAGCACTAATTAAGAGGGCCAGTTTTCTGTTCCTCCCATCATTTTCTCTGATGTGGAAAACTACTTACATTTTTCATGGTTTAAAACATATGAATTATCCATAATACTGGTAAAATCCACTAATCATTAAAAAAGAATTAATGTTCTTCCCTGGCAGGAGATTGTGCCCTATTTTCCCTTGCCTCTCCTAGAATAGTGTTTAAATACTTGCACTCTTTGAAAATCTCTTGAAGGATTGATCTGACAACATCATTAATACTTGACCTATGCTATATGACATGGTTGACTCTTTCATTTGATGTGAATTTATGAGATTTGTTATGTTTTTATCATGGAAATTTTACAAATGTTTGTAAGCAAAGGCAAAGAACCATCATTTTACATTATTCTGTGGTTAAAACTATAGTTCAATTTTTCAAAGAAGATAACATTAGATTTACTTTGGAAAATTGTTTAAAGTTCTTTAAGAGGGCCATTGAATTATTGAATGGATTATATTTATTTACTTTCTAAAAATAATCAATAGTAAATAAATGGTAGACAAATGTGTCTTATGAATTTTACATTTAAAATAATTCCATTGAGAAATGCATAGTCTACCTTGATATTTTTAAAAGAGTCATTTTATTTTCTATTATGAATAAGCTTCTGTTAATATTTGGACATAAACATAAACTTGTTTTTTTCCCCCTATTTCATGAAATGAGTAAAACAATGGAAGAGATTACTAGAAACTTGAAGTATATACTTCCTAAGTATGAACATATTTTTTGAAATTTAAATAAAAATCCTATTAATTGTCCATTCAATAATTATTTGCAAATTAGATGTCATTTTGTAACTTTAAAAGAGAAAGTTTGTGGTCATATTCTACTTAAGATGATTAAAAAATCTTCACCACTTTAAAAAAAAATTACCTCGCTGTAACATAAGAGGCAAAGATGTAATTTGTGGTAATTTTTCTTTATTGAGATTTCAGCAAGAGACCCTGGATTAAATTACCTACTTTCGCCTCCTCAGTGTTGATTAGTTTATTTTCCTCTCATCCTTTACCCAATACTATTGATTTTTAAATCAAATAACAAAATAAAAATACTGTATCTAAAAAAAAATCAAAGCTAAAGCTGTTTATATATAGTATAGTGTTCTAGGTTCTGAAGAAAAGTATTACAGAATAACAGAAATAATACGCTCTATAGAGAGTTTCACTTTACATTAGAGTGATGTCTTTGTAACAAACATCATAGATGGCATGCTTTATTTTTCCTCAATTAAAAATTTTAATGGACAAAGGACTGATTTTTCTACTTATTTGTCATCTTATTTCATTTTATGCTGCTATAAAAGAATACCACAAACTGAGGAAATTGGGAAGCCCAAGATCGAGCGATCACATCTGGCGAGGGCATATTCGCCACATCACAAGGTGGCCGAGGGCAAGTGAGCAGCCAAAGCCCCCATGACCTAACCATTTCTTTTACAGCCCTACCTGTTAATACTGTTACAAGAGAAATTAAATTTCAACATGAATTCTCTTTAATAATTTCTCATAGAAATATTGTAAAAATCATATTGAGGATTTTTCCTTCGATAGAGTTTTGCTATATATTTTAATATTAGGGACCAACTAAACTATATGAAAATGATAGATAAAATTTCTGCACCTTGGTTTTATGAAATATTTATAAGGAAAGTAAATATTTCTGTAACACATATGTGTGTATAAAAAAGTAAAGATTATGAATCCATTTAAAAGGAAAAAAGCTAAAGTGTGATTTCTCATATTTTAGAAAAATTATTAGAATCATACAGTGCTTATGGCAGAGAAAAAGACCAAAGGAACTTTATTTTAAACAGCAAATGGACATGGATTGGAACACTTGTATAGTCATGATAATTAAATGCAGGAAATTATTATTAAGAAAGTTTTTTTAGAATATAAATTTTAAAAGATTAACAATCTGAGCAGAATATCTGACAAGAATATTTTAGAACAGGAGTGATATGAGGTAGGTACCTGAATTGAACATCCCTCCTAAGTTTAGCTGATGTCCACTTGGAAATGATTTTACATGCTACCTACCTGTCTTTAAAAGAACTACTTTTAACATCTGCAAAGGGAAAACACCGAATTCCAAAGGTTAAAAGGAAAACCAAACAATTCTACTCAATTCAAAAGGCCTTTTGTCAAAATCACTAACCATAATAGCTGCTAGTAAAAGTGAAGGCAAAGAATTTGTTTGATACATTTATTCCATTTTTTGTTTGTTTTTCTTTTGTGAAACAAACTGTAAGAAAATCATCACTTTACTTTTTGTTTTTTTTCCTTCAAGTGTGTAACAAGATGGTTTTATTTAGCATCTGTCTATTTTAGAAATAGCACTATTATGACTGTTTCTGAAGTTTGAGATACTATTCATTTATACATGGACCCAGACTCATAAAACTTTGTTGCTGTTGTTAAAAGCAAGCACATGAGAGGTATAGGCAGAAAGACGGACAGAATGAGATAAGATGAATATAAGAGTGAGACACAAGACAGACTGATTCATAGTTATGTAAAGCAACCATAATAGATACAACAGTATAAAAACTTAAAAACTTTAACAATAATAACATATATGTTTAAAAATATGAATAAAATATACGCTAAGAATTATTTGGATTTGGAGAATGATTTCAGGCAAGTGTCTAGATATCTGTATATTTCATCTAAGTAATTAAAATTACAAATGTGTACTTTTTAAAATATTACCTCTACATAGACATTACTAGAAAAAAATCTAGCTGCAAAAGACTGCAAGTGCTGGTGGCATTAATTTGCATTTTTAAGCCCAATTTTAAATACCATATATACTGTAAATGACTTAATCTAGGATGAGCTGCAATCTGTAGCTGTTTTCCTAAGAATTAAACCAAAATATAATAAGACATTATTAGATGCCAGTGAAACCATTAATGGATAGATAATCATCGGAAATACATTTTCAATAACTATTTTTTGTAAGTAAATTAGCTTAACTATAAAAGTAGAATCACAATAACTGTTAATATAAAATTTTCCTCTAGCTGTGGCTCAATTTTTTGTTTTTCAACTACAGAGTCACTGTCACTACCCAAATGGATTTAATTTCCTTAGATTTATCATCCTTTCCTATGTTATCTTTCTTTTTAGTATATATTAACTCACAATAAGATTATTAATTCCCTGTTAAAAATATATACACTTTTGTCATCTTTCATAAAAAACAAACTTTGAGAAGTTTTTATATCCATGAAAATATTTTGGTGAATAGGTCTTTACCTGCCAAGCTAAGGCTTTCAGAGTAATCATTTGGAGATAATTTACTCTATCACTGTCCTAAATCATCATGGTTTAGTGCTAGCATGGCAAGTTTTTGAAAGGATGTTCAAAATAGGACGTAGGATGGAGTCCAGCCTTCAACTCCTTCTAGCCATGCAACCATCAGGGAGGCCCTGAATATTTCTGATGCTTGTGCATTAATTCTTCCAAAAGTCTTATACTTCATCCTTCACAAAGGTGAGATGCAGATTAATTTAAATATTAGAGTAGAAAAAGTTAGAGGTAGTTGGATACATAGGTCTTTTAAAAAGAACAATTATAATTTTGGTAATTTTTCATGATATTTCAAATGTTGAGAGTGAATTAAAAATATTTTTATGATTGACAAATAAAATTGGATATATTTAAAGCATGCAATGTGAGGATTTGATATATGTATAGTTTGTGAAACTATTACTACAATCCAAGTAGGTAACACATTCATCACCTCACGTAGTTAAGCTTTTGTGTATGTGTGTGGTGAGAACACCTGGGTTTTATTCTCTTAGTAGCAAATTTCAAATATGCATACAATATTTTTAACTAATACGTTTGTCAAAATAAAGTTTCATGGAGATTTATTTCCGGGAATCGTGACATAAGGATTTCAGACAATTCTTCTCTATATAGAAAATCTGTATAAAAATAGAGTGCATTATTTAAAACAACAATTTCAATGTACTATATAACTGTAGAAAATTATTTATTCATGAAAAACTGCTGCTATCTCTGGTAGTATGGCAACTTTATTGCCTTATTCTTCAGAGGTATTTCAATCTTTTTCTTCAGCTAAAGTGGTGAAAATTTTACTAACCAGGTCCAAGTAGTGCCAGAGCAGCTAGAACTTTTAAAAATTAGATTTTGGAAGTTTAGAGAGCCATAGAATGACTGGAATAATCTCTGACTTACTGATAAATATTTTATGTGCATGGGAGAGCCCAGAGAAATTAGGGAAAAATAAGGCATGGAGATACTTGTGAAGCTATGAATATGTTTCTCTACTCATTCACAGTTGGAGAGACAGAGGGAAATAGTCATAATGGTTCAAGGTGCCTGCACATTGATATGTCTATCAAATACAAAAGTTATCTCATGGTCCTTTGTAATTTACATAACCACTGAGTTGATTTTTGCTACTAAAGATCAGTTTTAATTTTCATACAATACTCCTCATACTCAATACATATTTTTGTACTATTTTTGCATAGATTATTTAACTCACCATAGTTTGTAAATCATCCCTAGTTTTTCATATATCAAGATTTTAATGGTTTGAATTTTTTAGAAATATTCTGTTCTGTAGACATTCCACAATTTGTTGATAGGGGGATTTTTGAGATTAGTTCTAAATATTAATAATTTAAATAATTTAGCTAGATGTAAAATTGTTTCTATATGAGTATTCTCAAATCTTTTCATTGATTTTTTATTCAAATAATTAATCAAATAACAAATTGATAATGTTAATGTTTGATTGAATTCACTGAAAATTTACAAATTCTGAGATATTTGGAAAAGTCATTATTGCCAAGGATCTGTTATTTGGTTAGTAAATAAAAAGAATTATTTTTGTTAAATGATTTTTTATTCGTTCACATTATATTTTTTCTACAAAATAGTTACATGTGCAGTTTTATCAATAATGCTTTTATCATGATGGCATATATTCATAAATTTTTAAAAATTCATATTCAGATAAAGGAAGCTTATCTCTCTCTTTTTTTAGCTTATCTCTTTTATAATAATCTGACAATATTATTCTTTAGAACATGATATCTGGTCCAGCACTTTAGTAAATATTCAGAGCATATGTACTTTCAGGGTGATCTGAAGAATTTCTAACTGTTAAGAGGAGGGAGGCACACGTAGAAACTGCCCCCTCCCTGAATTTTCTGCATCTCTTCTTTCTCTTTTACTTAAAGATTTTTAAGTATTTTTTGAAAAATTATTTTTGAGTATTAACCTTTTCTACAGTAGCTTTGACAAAATACTTCTCTGTAACATAAGTAGATTAGTAAAGAATGATAAATATGTGATTTTGTCCACTTTCAACTTATATTATTCAGAAACAAATACAAATGTAGAGTAGATCATTTTAAAAAAAACAAAACAAGTGCCTGTCAATTCATGAGTGGATTATTAAAATTTGGTATATGTTTACAA
>VBSM01000272.1:94609040-94628411 GCA_008086735.1 Cheirogaleus medius | reverse complement strand
TAACTCCTAATCTCTTTGAAAATCACCGAAGCTTTAGTTCCTGGCTGCTATATTTCATTGCTGGTGACAGCTGTAGAGTAAATCAAGCATCAAATAGACTGTAATTCACCCACCTTTTACACTGGTGTGCCTTTTACTGCAAGGTTATATAGATATCGTAGAATTACTTGATTAACATTTTTTTAGAGTGAGCAATACTTCAGTGCAAACTCAGGAAGCTGAACTGAATCAATAAAGTATGAATGACATGAGAATGAACTTTATTGAAAGGGTTCATAGTAGCGGAACCAGAGTAGTGGTTATGACAAAATTCAGAATAGGAAAGAAGTAGAAAATGTGTTTCTTATTTTGTATTTTACTATATGTGATGTTATTTTGAAGATAAATTTGTCATACCTTTCTTATTGCAAAAGGAATTCTTACCAAACCTGGCATAGATTCTGAGAGGTGATAGTGATTATATGCCTACAGTATTTGTAGAATGGTGGATAATGAAAACTCTTGGAGATCAGGAAAACCAGTGAGTAGCAGGATCCTTTAGAACTATAAACTCCCAATTCCAACAATTTATTTCTTTATCTCAGATGCCTACTTTTTTCTGTATATTGGCTCCATTCTCTCTTACATCCAATTAGCATTCTTGACTGACATAGTAGAAATTCCAACAGAGAGCAATAGATAATCTCAGCTTCGTTATAATAGTTTCCAGGAAAAGACTTTCAATCCTTTCTATAAGCAACTATGCCCAATAAAGAGGGTGTTATACCAAAAATTAGCAGATCACATGGGAATCGTAGTTGGAGCAGGAAGAAAGTGCAAGTATTACACAGAAGAGTACTGCTCCTCAAGGAAGAAAAGGCATGTAGGGTACATAAAATGCACCTGTTCTGAAATGAGAAAAAACTTACACAGCTATGCATGTTGGTGCTACCGCAAGTCGAGTATGGCTCCATCATACTTATCAATGCTTTCTAGTAACACTTATAGGCATCCTTACTCAATTTTCCTCATTCATTCCAGAGGATAAAATTCAAATTGTTCCTTATATTCATCCAAACTTTAACCATTCTTTTTGTACTTTTATTCAAAGCCTGCCTTATAGAAAGTGAGAAAATAAGGTGGAAAAGTGTTTAAGGGTGAGTGCAATTTGCCATATATGTATTTTCTCTCCTTCCAATACATCTCCTAACCCTAACCTGTTTCTTTTTAGTCATAGAGATAACAAATACTTAATTTTCTTGAACCAAAGGTGCAGGACATGTGAAAATATACGAAAATATACTGTACATTGTTGAAATTAGCTCAGAAATTATTCTACAACTGGTTAAGACCCTGTTCAAATTTATTCTCTCCAGCTACAATTGTAATTTTATTTATCCCTATGAGGTTCCCTTTTTATTATGGTAACATAGTCTCTATATCCCTCTGGCTATTTTACTTATAATCTTTCCTTTATATCTGTGTGTGTGTATACCCTGCATGCTTTGTCTTAATCATTCCTACCATTTTCTAATCAAGAAATCTTTAGCAGGTATACTTTACCAATTGCATAAGTCTCACCTGGGAGCTTATTAGAAATGCAGAATATCAGACCCATCTCCATACCTGTAAAATCAGATTTTAATAAAATCCACATTTATGTTGGATGCACATTACTTTTAGGGTTGAAGGAGCAGAAAAGTTTGTATGGTTTTCACCCTCTATTACCCTTTCATATTAAAAAGCATCATCAATTAACAGAGTCCACCTTCTGAATATCTTTCTTCTGTGATTCCCTACTTCCTAGTGGTATACCTTTAATCTTCAAAAATTTTTCCCCCTGTATAATTATACTAGTCTTTTAACTCTTGTGCTGATAGGAGTCTAAATTCCCCTCATCATTTCACTCCATCAATGCCAGTTTGTTATCTGAAATATTAAAATTAATTAAATTATGCAAGTATAATTTATCATAAGTAAAATTTATATTTTCAATAACTTTCAGAAAAAAAAATCAAATGATTTCTTTAGCAAACACACTCTTTTGTAATCTGACACCTTTCTAAATTTTAAAACACATCCCTTGGTATAACCCAGTGATGTAACAATTTTCTCAAGGTTTCTAGCTATTTCCTACTTCCATGAATCTGCTTCTACTAGTCCCACTCAAGGACAGTCTTTATTTCTAATCGACCCTTTTCACCTCACTAATGCTTCCCCATCCTCTAGGAATTAAATCTAGCATCAATTTAGCAATGGCCAATGTAAACCTGATATATCTGTTTCTTGTTATACGCACAGCAAGCTAGTATATTTGCTGTTAAATGCTGGCTTGTTGCTATTCATCAAGGACATTCAAATTTGTTTAGAACAGAAAATAATTGCATAGTTATCTTTTCAGCCTAGTTCATATCATAGAGCATATCACAAAGTCAAAGATCATAATGAATTAAACATGCTTTTTATAATAACTTTGTTTTTCTATGTTTAGTATTCTTGCTCTAGACAAGGTGTGTTAGGTATACTTTATGCTGGCCCTTAAAGATCCTTGTCTCCTGAAATTTGTACCCTTGCACAATCCCTTCCTGTTGAGGTGAGTTGGGTTGAACTTGGGTGACTTGACTCTAAGCAATAACAAATGCCAAAAGCAATAAGCCATCACCTTTATGAATAGTTTGCATGAGACTGTGACTTCTGTTTTTCTGGAAGACTCTCCATTGCCTTCTTGGCTACCACAATGTGATTAGGTAGCCTGTCATGTTAAAGAGGACCGTGTGACAAGGAACTGAGGGTGGATCTCAGCTAAGAGTCAGTTACAAAATGAGGCCATTAGCCCAATATACCTTGAGGAACTGAATTCTGTCAACAACCACAAAAACTTGGAAATAGATCATTCCCCAGTTTTATCTTTACATGAGAAACTGGCCCTGGATGACAAACTGATTGCAGCTCATGAGAGACACTGATGTGAAGGATGCAGTTTAGTCATGTCTGGATTGTTGACCCACAGAAACTGTGAGATAATAAATGTGCATGTTTTTTTAAGCTGTTAATTTTGTGATAATTTGTTATGCAGTCATAGATGACTAATAAAAAATCTTGAAGACATTTCTGTACTAAAAATTATGAGGCCTTAAATAATTTGGAAATGATACTTAATTTTTTTTTACTATTAATATTTTATTTTTTTATTTCAGCATATTATGGGGGTACAAATGTTAAGGTCAAACGTGTTATCTTCCCCCTCTTCTACTCTGGTTTCAGAGCTTCAAGTGTGTCCATCCCCCAGATGATGCGCATCGCACTCATTATGTATGTATATACCCATGCACTCCTCCCTCTCCCATTTGCCCGACACCTGATAAATGTTATTCCTATATGTCCACTTAGGTGTTGAGGAAATGATATTTTATTGATAGACACTATTTCGGATGCATTCAGGGTCCAGGTAAACAGTTTAAATTAGAAAGTAGCACTGGTCATTAAAATATTAATTTATTAATTGATTTAAAGATAATAAGCAGTCCATTTTTATAAACATTAATAATATTTTCTCTTGAAGATAGCTATATTATACAAAATAAAAGTGTTGGAATAGTGGCATAATTTCATATTTTTTGAATTTCTTTTATATACGGTTTCATATGAGAAACCTGGATTCTCATGCCTTTTTACATTAAATCACACATTATTGTAGCCTCTGAAAAAATTAACCAATACCAATGAGTGAATGAAATTAAAGGAGGCAAACAATGTCCTAGTATGATTGCGCATATAGTTTAGACCTTTTGCATTCTCTAGAGGGTTTCAGGGACATTAAAAAGTAACAAAACCACACTTTGAGAGCTATCAATTTAATTTGTCATCTATTTTCTCTGAGATTTCAAAACCTAGTGGATAACCACAATAAGAAGATGGATAATAAAAAAAATTTTAGTTGTTTTAAATATTTTTAAAAGAATATAACTAAGTAAAGAAACATGTTCCACACAGTGGAAGTCTTTTTTTTCAGTTTAATATTAATTGGTATGCCTTATTTGTTTAACCAACCATCGTATTATTCTGCAATTCTATCAATTAGTTTACATTTGCCATTTTTCTTGAGGATAGAAAGAAAGTTTCTGTTGTCACGTTGAAAGACAAACATATAAGTACACTCTGGTCCCTTCATTTTTCAATTTAAAAACTAAATTGGAAACTGAAATGGTAACCATTTGATGTAGTTGGATCTTAATGCACTTGTTATAGCTTTTGGTAATTTCCACTTATATTTCTAAGTTATGCAGGACATTATTATTTTGCTTTATAAGATATGCTGGTATTTTGGTGAATATTTAGTCTCATATTTCACATTTTTAATGTCTGAAAATAAAACACTACTTGAACATTTAACTTCTTTAGGTAATTCTCTAACTCTCAGATTTTTCAGTTATTACCAAAAATAACTTTATTTTAAATGTCCAGATACATTTTGGTTTCAAGGAAATGAGGTCAATCTTATTGTCATTTTATCACTCAAGAGAATAAGTCTGATACACAATAGAAAAGAATAAATTAAATGCTATTATATCTTATTTTTTGTTCACATACTTGATCTTCTACTGTTATTTTTGTTATTATTAACATACATAGTTTAACAGTGTTCTTTCTTCATAGGCAAAATGTACTTTTCTCAAATCTTATTTAAACTGATTCCATAAGTCTTATAAAGCTAAAATGCTAATCTAGGTTATAAAATATTAACCATATCACAGATGACTATGATTATCACTAGGGATCTAATTTACTTGCAAATATTTCCATTTAACTTCCAGTCAAACAAATTGAAAGACATTTATTTACTTATTTACTTTAGTTGTCCAGGAGCTAAATATATGAATACTCCCTGTCAATTATGACACCCATTGGTTTTCTTATAATTGATTGAAAAGTTTGCTGTTAGGAGAAATCATGAAATTCACACATCACTTTAAACAAAGAATTTAAGTCCAGTCCTTAAGGTCTTCACAATTAAATTTTTTTCAGCTTCTTAACAGCCTTTGGATCCTGGTATTATGATGGAATGATTGCCTTATTATTCCACTGAGAAACCATCTGTTATTTCAATATTTCAATACAGAAAATACTGTATTAAGAAGCCAATGTTCTTGCTATTTCTATTAGTTGCATTTCAGAAGCCTGATATGTTTTCTTTTAAAATAATTAATGAATTAAATATATATTTTAAAAAATTATGGGAAGATAATACACTTATGAAAATATTGAGAGGATAATCATATAAACATTTACCAAGTGAGAGAAAAGATAGATTGTTCAAGCAACGTAGATACTTTTCAAATATTTATTATTAAGTTACTGTGAATTAAAGACTTAAAATTAAACACAGATATGTTTGTAAATACTTTTTATAGGTAAAGTACTTTAGTTTTTATATTTATGTGTTTTTAAATAAAATAGTGTTTATACATATAATTCATTTTAGAAAATAGAAACCATTACCCTGGCCAACACTGGTTTAATAAAAAGCAACTGAAAATAGAATGAAAGATTCTATGAATTTCTGTTAGGTTTATTATGAATAGTATTAGTAATAATTTAACATACTATCTAAAGGATAAAAATAATTGATGGTATTTCTTTTGAATTTTTAAATTATATGCTCCGTATATTAGTTGTGTCATTAGGCTAGTGTCTGCTTTACAATTCATGGTATCTTAAACAGAAATGATTAAAGAGGTTTTTAGTAAATCTACAAAGAATAGGGAACATATTGTTTAAACATTACCCTGTCTTCTGGGCCACAAATGTTCAGCATCATTATGTTTTCACAATAGCAATTTACTATAACACTGAAGAATAAGTAATCAATAGAAGCAGGTAACACTTGTTACAGTTACCAAAAAGAGTGCAGCCTCTTCTGTTCAACCTTTGCAAAATCAATAAACAAACCTTATAAGGCAGATTGTTAGTCTCAGTTTCAGGTGACAGAGAAAGGCATCAGCTATAATTATCAAGCAAAAACAAACTGCTCCAATGCTCATCTTGCTGTTTGCAAAGTGTGATTTTATTTGTAACTCAATGAGAAATAAAAATAAGACAGATTACTGTACAAAAAAACTACTTGAAATCCTGATGATTGTAAGAAGAGTAAAATACTACACATGTGTAGATGCTTAAACCAACACTGGAAATATCGAATATGAATATTATGGATATTAAGACAAGAAATGAATTAGCAAGCCAAAAATAATTATTTCTTCCTGAATGCAAAAACACTCTGGCTTAAATACACTCTACCATATCTTTCTATCAATAAAGCTGTTGGTTTTCAAATTGGAAAAGGTCAACTGCATAACAATATCATTAACATGGATAAATGGCATGTGACATAATAAATGATGGGTCTTAAAGTCACTGCCATAAAACAAAGAATGTATGGTTTTCATTTGAAAAGATATTAAAGATTATCAAAAACACATCTTCATCGTACAGATGGGAACTCTAAGGCCCTAAAAATGCAACAGGATCAAGATTCATACTATGTTTGTTTCTGTGTCCAAAGTAGGATTTTATTTTTTTTTTATTGTTTTTATTTCAGCATATTATGGGGGTACAAATAATAAGGTTACATATATTGCCCATGCCTCCCTCCCCGCTTGAGGCAGAGCTTCAAGAGTGACCATCCCCCAAACATTGCACATCTCACTCATTATGTTTGTATATACCCATCCCCTCCTCCCCTCTCCCACCCAAGTAACACCAGATAAATGTAGGATTTTAATCTCTTGATTTTCAGTGTTTTCCCAATACTCTCATGTTTTGGGGTGATGACTTCCAAATTATATTGCTGTCATTGAAACTATATTTGAACTGGATATGGCTTATTCAAACACAAATCTACACTATTCATGCAATAAACACTATTTAATAAGGCGGAACTGTACCATGGCAAAATCTGGTAACCCCAGAGGCCCTGCATTATTCTGGTGTGATTACAGCTGAGAAGATGTGGCTTTGTGAAGACAACATATGAGGGTAACAGTGCTGATGTAGAGAGTCTCACAATACTGAAACTCCACTGTCCATTAAGCCTATTATAATGAATTAATTCTCTCTTGAGCATTACTATTGTAGATAATTTTAGCAACTGTGGAATAGAGGATGAATATGTTGCTAACTGAGGAAAATGTTTTCCATTGTTTTAGAACAAGAGAAAGACTAACAAGCGTCCATCCAAAAAAGCATGTTGGATAAACATGTTATAGATGTATCTCCCAAATGTATCCACAAACAGTAGTTAGGAGAAATTAGGAGTAACACCTGTAGACATGCTTTATGAGGAGAGATTTTGAGATTTATGAGAGAGAGATTTTGGTACCTTCTCTTTTTTTTTATTTCAAGAAAATATGAGAGTACAAACATTTTAGTTGCATTTTATATCATTGCCTCTCTCTAGCTAGGGTTAGAGTATGCCCTTCCCCTCCACAATGCTCACAATGGTCCCTCAGATGTGGGTCTACACTCCCAACCCCCGAATCCCTGGTGAACACCACTACCATGTGAGTACCATAGTGTTAATCAGTCAGTACCCATTTGATGGCGAGTACATGTGGAGCCCATTTTTTTTTATCTTGTGTCACCTCACTTTGGATAATGGGCTTAAGTTCAATCTAGGATAATATAAGCAGTGCTAGCTCATTGTCATTTCTTAGAATTGAGTAATATTCTATTGTAAACATATACCAAATTTTAATAATCTACTCATGAATTGACAGGTACTTGGGTTGTTTCCACATGCTTGCAATAGTGAATTGTGATGCCATAAACATTCAGGTGCAGATGTCTTTATAATAGATTGTCTTATGCTCTTATGTCTTTTGGGTAGATGCCTAATAATACTATTGCTGGATCAAATGGTATTTCTATTTTTAGCTCTTTGACGTATCTCCAAATTCTTTTGCACAAAGGTTGCATTAATATGCAGTCCCACCAGCAGTGTAAGCGTGTTCCTGTCTCTCCACATCCTCACCAGCATTTGTTGTTCTGGGATTTTTTTGATACAGGCCAATCTCACTGGGGTTAGGTGATATCTCATTGTGGTTTTGATTTGCATTTCTCTAATGATTAGAGATGTTGAGTATTTTTTTTAATGTTTTCTAGCCATTATTCTGTCTTCTTGGGAAAAGTTTCTGTTCATTTCCATTCCCCATTTCTTGATGGGGTTGTTTGATTTTTTCTTGTTAATTATTTTGAGTTCTGGATAGATTCTTGTTATCAGACCTTTATCAGAAGTGTAGACAGCAAATATTTTCTCCTATTCTGTAGTTTGTCTATTTGTTCTAATGATAGTTTCCTTGGCTGTGCAGAAGCTTTTTAATTTGATCAGATCCCATTTGTTTATTTTTGTTGCTGTGGTGATTGCTTCGAGGGTCTTCTTTAAGAATTCTTTGCCTAGGTTGATGTCTGAAAGGGTCTTCCCAACATCTTCTTCTAGGATTCTTAAGGTTTCATGCCTTAGGTTTAAGTCTGTTATCCCTCTTGAGTGTATTTTTGTGAGAGGTGAGAGGTAGAGATCCTGATTCATTCTTCTGCATGTAGCTAACCATTTTTCCCAGCATCATTTATTGAAAAGAGATTTTTTCCCCACTGTATATTTTTGTCTGCTTTATCAAAGATTAGGTTACCATATGCAGATGGTTTCTTCTCTGGAATCTCAGTCCTGTTCCAAAGATCGATACCTCTGTTCTTGTGCCAGTACAGGCTGGTTTAATTATTATTGCTTTATAGTACAGCTTGAAGTCAGGAAGACTGATGCCTCCCAGTTTGTTCTTTTTACTTAAGGTTGCTTTGGCTATACAAGGTTTTTTCTGGTTCCATACAAAGTGAATTATTTTTTTCTAGATCTGTAAAGAATGATGATGGTACTTTGATGGGGCTTGCATTTATTATGTAGATCTCTTTAGGTAATATTGATATTTTAATGATATTGATTCTACCAATCCATGAACAAGGTAGATTTTTTCCATCTGTTTATGTCTTCTACAATTTCTTTTTTAGCGTTTAGTAGTTCTCCTTGTATAAGTTTTTTGTATCTTTTGTTAAATACATTCCTAGATATTTAATTTTCTTTGGGTCTACAGTAAAAAGTATTGCATTTTTTATTTGAGTTTCGGCTTGACTGTTATTGGCATATATAAATGCCTCTGATTTGTGAATATTGATTTTGTAACTTGAGACTTTACTGAATTCATTTATCAAATCTAGGAGTCTTTTAGTTGAATCCATGTGATTTTCTAGATATAATATCATGTCATCGGTGAAGAGTGAGAGTTTGATCTCATCTGCCCCCACTTGAATGCAGTTAATACCCCTCTCTTGCCTGATTGCTATAGCTAGGACTTCCAGCACTATGTTGAATAGAAGAGGAGATAGTGGTCATCCTTGTCTAGTTCCAGTTTGAAGTGGGAATGGTTTCAATTTTTCCCTATTCAATATGATATTTTCCACTACTATCATAAGGATTATGCAGTTGGTGGTGACTGTTAAGTTGGAAAAAATGAGTGACTGTTTTGTTTTTTCTTATTGATCTAGTTTTAAAAAGTGTTTGAGGAGTGAAATGGAGAGTGAACAGCAAACAAAATCGTCCATAGCTTATAAGCTTCTTTCTGAAAACAAAATTTGTTTCAATGTGTTCATTTCAGTAAAGCATTAAGTACTAATTAATTTATAATGATTCTTACAGAGTGCTTTTGCCTTCAACTAAATTTAACTGATGCAGTTCATTGATTATATTTGTAAAACTACCCAATATTTGCCTTATAGGTTTTAATGTAATCAGTGTTAACAAATAATTACCAAAGTTGCAAGATTTCTTCACAAATTTCATTAAGCCTGTACTATTAATGACTTTTTTTTTTGCAGAGAAAATAAATCTTATTTACAGCACATTTCTAGTTATAAACAATCTTTCTAATTGACATTTTCTGAATTAGTAAGGTCATATATTTATAAGCAGATGGGATTTTCTAAAGTATTTGTCATGACTCCATATATTAAAGGGCTACAACTAGACTTGTAGGCTTATGTAAATAAGCATAATTCTGACAATTTAATGCATTCTGATAGGTGAAAGATTAAAAATGAATGTAAAAGTGTTAATTGTCATTTCCCAAGTTTAAATCCCTTTATTTATTACTAATGGCTCATCTTTTTTTTGCATTAAACTAATTTAACTAACAGAGTATATAGTGGCATAAAAAGAAAGAAAAAACATGACAGAAAGAATATGTCCTTAAAATTATTCATGGTGTTAAAACATATTAGAAAGAGAACAAAAGACATACTGATCATGGATTTGAACTCTATTTTAATTTCTGAAGGCAGGAGGATTAAGTAGAACTGGAATTTCTATTTTCCTTTTATTAGGTCCACATCATCATTATGTTCAAATGGCATTTCCCATATTCATTCCTCTGGTCAAGAAAAGCATACATTTTAGATTCCTATGAAGTATTCTACGGTTATAATATCTAACTTGTATTACTCATAATATTTAATCTCTTCTGTATGAATACTACTAAATATATTTCATGTCAAACTTATTCATCTGAGTTTTCATAGTATACATATATAAATATTAAATTTTTAAAAATTAAACATATATTTAAATTTTACACTTGTTCTTAAGTAGCATGACTGTTTTGAAGATAACCCAGGTGTGACTGCTAAATTATTTGGTTTACTTATGTAATAATTAATAATAAGATGTGATAGAAAAAGTCATTCCTAGGCCCAAAATGTTTTTCAATCTAGGATGTTTGCAAGTTTACTGAACTCTCATTTCTAAATGATACATAATGGAGAAAGGAGGCTTACAGAATCTGTTAATACCTTAGAACTTAAATACTCTAAAAATTTTGTTTCTATGGTTAACAGATACCTGATTTGTTTTTATTATCACTGTAGAAAAAAATTAAATGTATGTCATAGGAATATTGAAAAATATGAAATCATATCAATACATATCTATTTGAAACACAATTGCCAGTAATATTCATTTCTAAATGCTCTCATATTTCTTGTGAAAATACTTAAAAAATTTATTTAGTCTCTTCTCATAGTTTTTATTTCTGCCCCACAATTTTTCTTCTTTCTATAACCAAATCTGTTGAACTACATATGGTCTTTTAATCTGTGTATTTGAATATAACCAGTGATGGTAAAATATATTTGATTATTGTAGTTTCTATATTCAACTATATCATTTCCTTATTCTCTCTAAATCTCTTTGTTAATTCTTTTGTCGTTTCATTTTATAGTATTTAACTTACCTAATATAGCCAGAAAACATAAGCCATTGCTTGAATTAGTCTCCTACAATTTTGAATTTTCTTTTATTTGCGTACAAATTCATTCAAATTAACTACCTGCATAAATATATTTATCTTTTACCACTGATTTCGGCTGGAGAAAATTTATCACCTTATTTATTGTAATTTAAATAAATGGTTTTACTTGATCAGGTATGTCTATATCTTTCTTTCTCCCAGTTAACAAAAGTGGCTGTTTTGTTTTGCTATGTGGTGTTAGTAGTTCTTTCTTATTATCATACTTTTCTTATTTCTTTTTCACACCCAAGTCCTTCTCTGTGGAGATGACCTTGTTTGCTACATCATACATAAAATTGTGGTAAGAAAGTTTCTTCTATTTGCTGACTTCATCCTCTATTTGTGATCTTGGGGACAAGGCAGTGAGTAATGAAAAAAATCATCATACTGTATGACATGTGCAGTTTTATGAGAAGATACATTTTAAAAAATCACTACACAAATAAACATACATTGTATATATGACAGATGCTATGATGAAAAATTCAGGGTGTGATAAAACTAAATAACCAAAGTTAGCTAAGGGTTAATAAAAGAAGGTCTTTTTGCCTTTTTGACCAAGTAACGTTTGAGCAAAGACCCAAAATGAAGGAAGCATTGTAGACAAAAGAAACCTAACTGGAGGAAAATATCAGACAAATGATGTATTAAAGGCAGTGGTCCTGGGATGTGCAGTGTTTTTGTATTTGGCAGAGTAACCAAGGCTATCAACCCAGGAAAAGTTTATTTCTCACTTTAGCCTGGGCAGGTCTTCTGAGTGATACTCACCTAAATAAGGTATCTGAGAGGCATTTGATGGAAATTCTGCATGCATCCATCCAAAGAACAAAGGAGAAAAGAGAAAGAAGTTGAAGGAAATCAATCATCCAAGTAGCTTTATGGACAGTCTGGAAGTCCAACCTCAAATGACAGTAACATGACCAAAACTAACTGTGAGGAATCCAGTAAATGTAGACCTTAGAGTGCCTAGTAAGATTCAATGGGATGTATGAGCATCTAGAAAGTCTCTGCTCAAAGATTACTCAAGGTATTAAAAGAAAACTAGTGCACCCAGTACCTGTAAAGTAAATAGGAATGTGGTATAATGTTAGATGGAGTGTCAGAGAGAAACCAAATCATGCATTGAACCCTTGCCCCACAGGCTGATATTACACTTCAGTGGTTCTACAGAACCAGGTTACTGGGGTGGCCCTTTATTATGTTTTAGATTCCTAACCTATTTGTTTACCACCCCCTTCCCCCATCCCCCCAAATACAACATTGTCTTGATCACTCTAGCTATAATAGCAGGCCCTATTAATAATATCAGCTAAAGTGATCCCTCCCTCTTTGTTCTTTTTCAATGTTGTTTCATAATAGTTAAAAGAGACTGGGACTTTTCATATAAATCTTACAGCGAGATTGTTTATGTCCTCAAAATAGCTTATTGGAATTGTTCTAGGAATTCATTAAACTTATCAGTGAATTTCAGAAGAATTGGCATCTTTACTTTATTGAATCTTCCAATCTGTTAATATGGTATGTCTCCATTTATTTACATCTTTGATTTCTTTCATCAGAATTTTGTAGTTTGCAGGATATAGATCTTATACATGCTTTAAGTGCATACCTAAGGATTTCATTTTTGTTGAAGTAATTGTAAATGACATTGTGCTTTTAATTTTGTTTTCCATATATCCATTGTTACTATAGTTGACCCTTGAATAACATAGGGGTTGGGGTGCAAAGTCCTACACAGTTCAAATTCCACGTATAACTTTTGAATCACCCAAAACTTAACTACAAATAGCCCACTAAAGACCAGAAGGCTTACTGATAACATAATCAGTTGATTAACACATATTTTTATGTTATATGTGTGATATACTGAATTATACATATTCCTACAATAAGTAAGCTAGAGGAAAAAATCACTAAGAAAGTCATAAAATGAAAAAGATACTTGGTATGTATTAAGTAGAAGTGGATCATCATAAAGGTACTCGTTCTTGTCATCATCACATTGAGTAGGCTGAGGAGGAGGAGGAAAAGGAATGTGTTGGCCTTTCTGTATTAGGGATGGCAAAGGTGGAAGAAATATGCACATAAGTGGACCCACACAGTTCAAACCCATGCTGTTCAGGGGTCAACTGGGTATACAGAAATGTAAATGATATATTTGTTGATGATATATATTGTGCAACATTTCTGATTTCACTTACTAGTTCTAGGAGATTTATTGTAGACTCCTTGAGGCTCTGTGCAGACAATCATGTCATCTTCAAACAGGAGCGGTTTTATTTATTTATTTTCCTTCTATTTGCTTTTATTTATTCATTTATTTATTTTTCTTGCCTTAGTGCAGTGCTTGGAAACTCTAGCACTCTGTTTACATAATTGTGGTGAGAGGAGACATTCTTGCCCTCTTCCTGGTCTTGGCAGAAAGGCATTTAGTCTTTACCATAAAGGAATTTAGTATTTGTATTCATTTTCTTGATGTGGACATCTGGGTTATTGATTTTAGCTCTTTATTCTTTTTTAATGTATACAATGTTCTCAGCAGTGTTGTAATAATATCCTACATATTTTGTGATGTGTTTTCATTTTCATTTATTCTATGTATTTCTGGTTTTTTGTTTGTTCTAATTTTCTTTGAGAATTCTTTGATACATTGATTATTTAGAAGTGTGTTTAATTTCCAAGCATATAGAGATTCTCATTTTGTCTTTTTGTTATTGACTTCTAGTTTAACTTCATTATGGTCATAGTAAACAATCTGTATTCTCTGTATGGTTTTTAATTATTTTAAATTGGCTGAGTATTTTTTATGATTATAAATATTATCAATATTGATGATTTCTTCATTTCTATTACTTCATTTTCAGTTATATCGTTTCCATTTGATTCTCTTTTATAATTTGTATTTCTGCTAATATTTTCTATTTTTTTAATTTGTTTCACAATCATTCATAATTGCTTATTGAACTATGTGTATGATGGTTACTTTAAAATCTTTCCCATAAAATTTTAGTATTTGATTCCTTTTAGTGCCAATGTTATCTGATTTTATTTTTTCATTCGAATTGTGATTTTCCTGGTCCTTGATATGACATATGAGTTTTGATTGTGCTCTTGATATTTTGGTCATTGTGTTAAGGGATTCTGGGTCCTGTTTAATTATTGTTTTATTTTATGAGAAATTCGTTTATTTAGCTTTAGTGTACAGGTGTTAGACTATTTTTCTGTGCTGTGTTTCTGATGACAATATCATTTTTCAAGTTAGGCAGCTGTAAGACAAGGAGCACCCGTAATTGCCAGCAAGCAACCAGAAGCTAGCTAGGAAGAGGCAAAGAAAGATTCTATAGTGTTTTGGTGTGCTTGTTTTGCCTTATGCTTTTGGACTTCCGCTAGTTGGCTAGTGTCTTCTGGAATTCTCAAAGATACAGATCTGGCGTTAAATTATTGTGGTGAGGACACAAAGCCATGAGACTTCTGGATTGGGAAGGGCAGTTTAAGTTTGGCCAGTGGGGAGAGATCTTACCCCTGGCCACTTACTTTCGGTGGGGATACAATTCATCTCCTTTGTCAATACTGCTATATTTGCCTGATGTTGTAGGCTGGACTCTCCTTCAATTCAGGGGAGGAATGAGCCTGCATGGGCCACTTTCTCTTGACAGTTTGGTCGAAAACAATGAGCTTGTAACCATAAGATGCCATTCCTCCAGGATCCCATTCCTGGGATTCCTAACTATTTGGCCTTTTTTCTTTCCAATGTTCAGAATTTTCCTTTGCTTCTTTCTTTCATTATTACCAAGGTTTATAATTTTGCCTAGCAGGGACAACCAGGGAGAGATTAGTCTATGCCATCTTGTCCAGGCTGAAAGGCATCTGCCTTATACTTTAAAGGCTTACTCTGATGAATATGTTGAGAAAAAACAAGGAGCTAAGGAAGAAGTGAGACACCAATTAGGAAAGTACCATGGTATCCCAGGAGAAAAATAATCGTGGATTGTATTACTTGTAGAAATGTACAGATTTTGGATAGTATTTTCAGATTGAGCCAATAGCATCTCTTAGTTGATTGAAGATGTGAATATGTAAAGGCAGAAGCAAAAGCAAAGACAATCTTCTTTACTCTCTCATGTTCTGAACAATAGAAAAAGCAGATGCAGTGAAGAAGGTTGAGGGTGTTTTGGAATTTGGAGTCCCATTCTGGTCATGTTGATTTTGAGAGGTCTAGTACACACCAAAGAGAAAATATCAATTAGGCAATCAATTTTATAACTCTTGTCTTTAGGAGAGAGAGCTAAATTTGGGACAATGGAAACTTTAGGTGATATTGCAAAAGAACATGCACAAGGGTAGGTCTGGAAGACAAGAATCTCCATATGCTCATACAATGACAATATCCGCTTGATTACAAAGGACAGGTATGGGCATCTATTTAGAAGGACTTCCAATCACTTCACTTTCAAACTTGTAAGGTAGTTATACAAGACTGAAAGTACTAGAGATGGAATTCTCATTGGAACAGATATCTAGTATGAATTGCCTGTTCAAAGAAAGCAACAGATAAATGTATTTGCGGTTGACAAATCCACGTATATAAGCATCCAAATAAACATTTTTATATTGTTCATGTATTATATATCTATCACTAATGAACATTTGGAATCACTCCTTTTATTCTAATTTCATAGTCTCCTTGAGAACTGAAAAAATGAAAATATCACTTGTATTAATTTCCTAAGCTGCTATGACAAAGTGTGTGACAAAAAACAACATAAATTTATTTTCTTGTAGTTCTGGAGGCTAGAAGTCTAAAATCAAAGTATCTGCAGAGCCATGCTACCTCTGAAATCTGTAGGGGAATCTTTCTTTGCCTCTTCCTAGCTAGTTCCTGGTGGTTTGCTGGCAATCATGTGTGCTCCTTGTCTTGCAGCTGCCTAACTCCAACCTCTACCTTTGTCCATGTGTTCTCCATGTGCATGTCTGTCTTTAAAAGTAGTCTTCTTATAATGAACCCATCATTGAATTAGGGGTCCAACTATCTATTATAAATACATCTGAACTTAAATAATTAAACCTACAATAATCTTATTTCCCAATAAAGTCACACTCTGAAATACTGGAGGTTAGGACTTCAGTGTGTCTTTTATGGATGGAAAAATTTGATTTCTATTCCTAATTGTATTTAAAATAAGATATAGTTTTATATTTAATAAAAATGTGTAAACGGATGTGTGAAAAAATAGTTTTATTTTTATATTAATTTATAAGAAACATTTATGCAAGAAATCCCTCAGGCAATTTTTAAGATTGTTTTGATAGTTGCGTAATATATATGCTGCAGAGTATTTTTCATTAGAGATGTAAAATTAAAATAAGTTAATGAGCGCTTTTGAAATCATTTAAGTTATGCCACAAATTCCAGCAATGGCCATGAGCATAAGAAAAACTATAATATGATCTGTATGTTTTTATTCAGTATATTCATAATTTAATGTATCAACTAAATTAATAAGAATTTTCTCATAGTGACATTAGTGTTTGCAAAAAACATGTCTATATTCTAAGTTCATGGTTTTTGAAATGATTCTTGATTCTGTGATGAGGTTAATTATTTTAGTTATTTTGATAATTTCAGTAGACACTATCACCCTTTATTAATTTAGCTTTCATCTGTTCAAAGATATAATGCATTTTAATTTAGTATACATGTTGTCTGATGAAGTTGTAATTTATATTTCATTTTTGAAATAGAAAACCAGTTGAACGCTACACTACATAAAGTAAACATCTTGTGTAATGAGATAATAATTACGTTAAACTATAGACATTTAGACTAAAATTGTTTAATAGCAAAGTAATGGTTTGTATCTAAGTTTGCAATATATATTCTGTGTATTTTCAAGGAACTGTGGTGAAGATAGTCATAATAACTGCTTTCAATTTATTTTTTCTAAGAATATTCAGACAACTATACTTCATAATCTAATGATGCTGATCTTTATCTATATCATTATTATAAAAAATGCTGTTAGTTCAGGAATCGCTGTTTGCAACTTCAACAAACTGAAGAAAAATTTGCTGTACTAATTTTATTTTAGTCAATTACATTTAGGCAATGAGGAATAAAATAGAGATTAGAAAGATTATGCAGCTTATGTTGGAAGTAAAATACTGAATCTATTTCACTAAATTCAAATGATTTAAAAGCTAGAAAAATCATTCTTTAGGGAAGTTTTTTTTATTAGTATTCTATAAGAATGGGATAGGTAAAGTAGAAAGTTATTTTTCCAGAAATATAGATTTATTATATGCATTCACATATTTTGATCATACAATTTGTCAGTTTAACTCAGGCAGAAGTAGAAAGACAAAACCGTATATACCCAGGTGTTTTTTGAAAAGCACAAAATTGGAGTTAGGGAATATAGGTTTTCATTTTCTTTCTCTAAGCAGAGAGAAAGTAACTTAAATCCCTGGTAAGAGTTAGAGTTAGGTAAGTGTTATATTCTTCCTATTTAAATTCCCAATCTAACATTCTATAATTTGATGTTCAAACATGTTCAGAGGAGAATATTTAGGCATGGAAATAAGTTTGTGTTTTATTGCCTTTATTTAAATCAGCATAACTACATATTAACTGAAACTACTACTACCAACTGGAGAGTAATCTCTTCCATTTGGTTAATCTTAGAACACATATTTTCTCTTAGGAGGCTTTCAGACATTCTTAAATATATTAGTGATCTTTATAGTCTTTTAACTTGAGATGTTTTTCTCTTTAAAAAATTCTTAAAGGTACTAATTAGAAAAGGATTGAGGAAACTTTTCATATTGGAAGGCTGCATTAATTTAGCCATAATCAAATAAGGCTGCATTCAAGAAAACTCAATTATATATACTTACAAATGAGCATTCTTTTGTAAAAATCTAATTAGTATACACTTAATAATTTCAAAAAAACAAACTATTTGTTAATTTAAAGTTTAAATAAACTTTTAATGACTTTTTGTTGAAAAGCATTTGAATATTTGTATGCAGCATCGAGGTTCATAGTTTCAGCTGATCCTCTAGATCCTCCTGGGTATCAGTCATTTGTGACCTTAAGGACACCTTGATTTGGGTTAAATAAGAGAATGTAGATTCAGGGCAATAATTGGTAGAAAAGCAAGAAAGTACTTTTCAGGCACATTGCTGAAGGGGTGGGTATTCTACTGCATGTTTCCCTATTTCAGTGGATCTTTCTTAGCAATGACTTTAAAATGTCATCTACTGAGAGCTCAATCAATTCCATCTGTAGTTCTTTAGGTGCCTTAGTGTTATCAACTAGGTGAGGCTGAAATGCTAATTTGAGTGTGATGTCATGATTCTCAAAGTCTGTGAACCTTTCACTGTATTCTCTAATTAATGGTCTAAACAGCTGCATATTCTTCAAATGATTCATATCTTGTGAATGACCTTTGCTAACTGTTAAAATGTTCTGATATTTCCTTTTGAAGAAGTGTTTTGAAAAAAAGAGCTTTTTTTGAAATGCTTGGATTTTTTTTGCCGCATATTATATATAGAATTAGTTTTACCTTGCAAAGAAATATTCAAGTTGTTTTAAATTGACATATCACAGTGAAATGCTGCATTCCTAAAGAAATCTTCTTTCAATAATTCACATTGCTAATTCTGTTCATAAAATTTAACTATCTGTTCTTGCAGAGATAAAATTTTGGCTAACACCTGTCTCTGTGATAGCCAACATACTTTATTATTTATTTATTTAATTTATTTTATTTCAGCATATTATGGGGGTACAAATGTTAAGGTTATGTATATTGCCCATCCCCCCGCCCCCCTCGAGTCAGAGCTTCAAGCGTGACCATCCCCCAAACGTTGCACATCTCACTCATTGTGTTTGTATATACCCATCCCCTCCTCCCCCTCCCACCTGCCTGACATCTGATAAATGTTATTTCTATATGTCTGCTTAGGTGTTGATCCATTAATACCAATTTGCTGGTGAGTACAT